>CAVLYW010000134.1:0-539414 GCA_963675345.1 Trididemnum clinides
GATTCTTCTGCGGGTCATGCAATTGGCGCCGCAAGATCCGGTGGCCTACGAATTTCTCGCCTTGTCCTACATCTATACGGGCGATGTGAAACGCGCCAGCGCGACAGTGGAAGCCGGCTTAACGGTCGATCCGACTTCGCTTACTCTGATTCAACTCGTTGCCCTGGTGGCGACGAAAACCGGCAATTTCGCCCGTGCTTTGGCCTACTACGACAGGCTGGCAAAACTCACGCCACAGACGTATCGCGCCCCGGATCCCGATCCATCCGTGTCCGTACCGAACGCGTTTTCCCGCCAATCACCCAGCCCCCGGTACGCCGAATTGTCCCGGCAATATGAACTGATGCATACGGAGACTGAGCGGGAGCGCACCGACACCTTTGCCGGCATTGAGACCTTCATGCGCGTCGTGCCGGTGGTGCAGCGCTGGCTGAGTCAGTTTGAACTGAAAAGCCTGCTGGATTACGGCGGCGGCCAGGGCCTGCAATACCAGCTTGAAAATCTCAAAGATGTGTCGGGCCAACGGTTTGCCAACATCGCCGCCTACTTGGGCGTGGAAACGGTGGACGTATACGATGCGGGGCGTCCGGATACCCAGCAATTTCTGGCGCAAAAGTACGATGCCGTGATCTGCACCGATGTTCTTGAGCATTGCGACAAGCAGGACCTGCCGTGGATCATCCGCGAGCTGTTCGAAAGTGCGCGGACGGCCGTGTTCGCGACGATCGCGACCTACCCCGCGGTGAAGCACCTGCCCAACGGCGAGAACGCGCACTGTACATTGGAACCGGCGGGGTGGTGGTCGGCTCTATTTACGGACGCCGCCAAGGAGTTCCCGGATGTGAACTACGGCTATCTGGTCGTTATGGACAAAGGGTTCGATACGGTTGAGGCATTTCAGGGCGGTCCGAACGTATAGGCCGAACCCATAGGACAAAGGGGATCGAAATGGGTGCATTGGACGGGCGCGTTGCCATCGTCACAGGAACCACCGCCGCGAGTATTGGCCGGGCGTGTGCCATCGCCATGTCCGACGCCGGCGCGAAAGTCATCGTCACCGGGCGCACGGAAGCCGGCGGCAAGGAAACGGAACGGCAAATTCTCGAACGCGGCGGCGACGCCTTGTTTGTGCGCCATGATGTCACAGACGAAGACAACTGGCGAACGGTCGTGGACACCTGTCTGGAGCGCCATGGCCGGCTCGACATCTTGCTCAACAACGCGGGAGAGTCGAAAGGCGGCGCAATCGAAACGCTGACACTGGATGACCTGCATTTCCTGCTTCGGATCAATGTGGAAGCGCCCTTCCTCGGCGCGAAAACCTGTTGGCCGCATCTGAAAGCGAGCGGACACGGGGTGATCCTCAATATGTCATCGCTCACGGCCCAACAACCGGGTGCCGGCGGCACCATCTACGGCCCCTCGAAGGCGACCCAGAATGCTCTCACCCGGGCCATGGCCATGGAAGGCGCGCCGGACGGCATCCGCGCCGTGGCAGTGTTGCCGGGCCTGACGTTCACCGACGGCGTGCTCGATGCGCTGGGCACGGATACGGAGCGCTACAAAGAGCCCCTGGCCAAGCGAATCTGGATGGGGGAGTGGGGCAAGCCGGAGCATATCGCTGCCGCGTGCGTGTTCCTGGCCTCGGACGCCGCGAAATACATCACCGGTGTTGAATTCAACGTCGATGGCGGCGGCATCGGACAAATGCCGACCCACTCAACCGAGCCCAACAAATTCGGGCTGTCGTCTTAGACCGATGGCACGTCTGCAAGGTAAAACGGCGCTGGTGACCGGGGGCGCCTCCGGGATCGGCGCGGCAATTGTCCGCAAGTTCGTGGCCGAAGGCGCGACGGTATGGATCGCCGACATTGACGATGACACAGGCAAAGCCCTTGCCACCGAGCTAAGCCCATCGGCGCATTTTATTCTTCTGGATGTTGTGCTGGAGGATCAATGGCAGACGGCCATCAACGCTGCCACAGCGGAAACCGGACTCCTTGATATCCTGGTCAACAACGCGGGCATTCTTGAGACCGGCACGATTGAAACGACGTCGCTTGAAACCTGGCGGCAAATCCAAGATGTCAACGCGGCGGGCACGTTTCTGGGGTGCCAGGCTGGCGTGCAGGTCATGAAAAACCACGGCGGGGCAATCATCAACCTATCGTCCCAAGCGGCCGTGCGCCCGCGGTCGTCGACCCTGGCTTATGCTGCGTCGAAAGCCGCAATCGTCAACCTGACAAAGACCGTAGCCGCCCACTGCGCCGAGCAAGGCTATGCAATCCGCTGCAATGCCGTTCTACCGGGCGCCATCGATACAGAGATGATCTACAAGAACCGGACGGCGGATCAGAGCGAAGACGAGTTTGTCGCCTCGGTGCACGCCAGATACCCGATGGGGCGGATGGGCACGGCGGAGGAAATCGCCGATGCGGTGATCTTTCTCGCCAGCGACGAAAGCCGGTTCATAACGGGCGCGCAACTCCGCGTCGACGGCGGCGGTACGATCTAGCCCCAGCCGGTATTAGGGTCTTTAGGTCAGCTGGGCTTCGTCAATCAGGGCAAGAATGTTCTCGCGATCCGCGGATATCGCGTAACCCTCGCCGCTGGACTGCTGCAAGCTTTGCGCGCCGACGGGTAGCGGGTCGTCGGTGGTGCGCTCCAAGGGCGTTGATGTAACGGTATACCCACCGCCCAAGCCGCCGAGTGAACGGATGTCCAGATAGTAGGTTCCTGAACTGGACGGCGTGAACGTAATCTGCGCGCCCGCGGCACCACCGGTGTTGAACGATATGAAGGACGCGTTCTGATCGTAGAGAACGATAAAGGGACTTGTCAGTGGCAAGCCCCCTGGCGCCGTGCTGCCGGCCACGTTGAACGTATATTGCGTGCCTGCGTTCAGATCTATGCCGATCCAATCACTGTCCACCGCACTGCTGAGCGTTCCGACAAAGGTGTCACCTGGGAGCGTATTGTAGGCGGTAGATACACCACTCGCCGCGTCCACACCTTCAACCACGGTGATCGCCAGCGGTGTGCCTGGAGTGGTGGGATCGGGCGTCGGCGTTGGTATCGGCTCCGGTTCTGGCTCGGGCTCAGGCGTGGGCTCAGGCTCTGGTTCAGGCTCGGGCGTGGGCTCTGGCTCAGGTTCTGGCTCGGATAACGTCGTCCGGTCTTCCGGATAGGTGGTCAACAGATAGCGGCCACTGCTGTTGTCTTCACTACTGACATCCAGGTAGTAGGTACCCGACTCGGAAGGCACGAAGAAAAACTCTGAGGTGCTGAAGAAGCCGGTGCCGTTGTCCTCCTCTAGGATCGCGCCGTTTGCATCGCGGAGAACAAGACTGTGATCGAGATTGTTGCTGCCGCCCAAGCGCTCAACGCGGAAGAAGTACTGGCGGCCGGCGACAAGCTCGATGGCAAACCAGTCCCTGTCTGATCCGGTTGAGACTTGTCCCTCAACCGAATCGCCGGGGACCAGCGCATAGGATGTGGCGGCACTGCCGGCTGCATCCGACACGGTTTCGTCCAACTCCAGACCCGGAAGAGTTCCCGGCTCGGCAAGGTCCGTGCGCTCACCGGGTGTCGTCAGCAACCGGTAATCACCAAACGCGGTCGTCGCAAATCCCCCGGCGTCAAGTCCGAGGTAGTAGGCACCCGAGACCGTAGGCGTGAACACGATGACAGCAGACGCGCCAGCATTAATGTCATCATCGCTGGCCAGCCGAGTTCCAAGTACGTTGTAGAGAGACAGTTCGGGACGTGCGACCGTACTGAACTCACTGGACGAGCCCAAAAGTTCAAAGGTGTATTCGACACCGGCGGTTAAATCGATGCGCACCCAATCGTCGTCAGCATCTGAGTCCAGACGTCCGTCGAACGTATCGCCAGAAACAATGTGAAACGTGGTGTTTATCCCGTCGTCGGCATCCTCGGCCCCTTCCGTCACAAGTATGCCCGGGATAACCGGCCCGCCCGAGCCGCCACCGGAACCGCCACCACCCACATCGTCGGTGCGCTCTCCCGGAGAGGTGACGACCGAATAGGTGCCGCCGGTGCCAGCAAAGGTGCGGACGATGATGAAATGCTCCCCACTTGTCGTGGGTGTGAACGTCACCTGGGCATCATCGCCAATGCCGCCATCGTTGTTGGAGGCAACCGAGGCGCCGTTTGCGTTGCGCACCAGAATGTACGGGTCAGCCAGCGTGCCCGTTCCCGCACCTGCGCCCTGCACATCGAACGTATATTCGACGCCAGCGGTCAGATTGATGCGAATGTAGTCCTGATCGCTGCCGCTGCTCAGCGTGCCGTTGAAGGTATCTCCGGAGATCATCTCCGCCGTGGTCGCGGTCGATCCGGCGGCATCCCCGTCTTCGGTGATGGTGATACCGGGAACAATGACGACCGTGCTGCCGAGATCGCTCGCGGTGAGGGTGTAGGTACCGAAATTACTGCCAAATGCCGCCGCGACGACATAGTACGTCCCAGACGCATCGGGGGTGAAGGTGATGCGCGAATCCAGACCCGGACCGCCGTCGTCGTTCTGAGCCACAGTAACGCCGTTGGCATTGCGGATCGTCAGCAGCGGATCGGACAGGGAGACCCCGGTGAGGTCGAACTGGTATTCATGATTGGCGATCAGATCGACCGCATACCAATCCTGGTCCCCGGCAATTTCGATATCGCCGTTCGTTGGCGTGCCGACCACGAACGAGCCATTTGTACCGGTGCTATCCGGCGAAACGTCATCAACAATCTCAGCGCCATCTGCGGCGCCATAGATGGCCTGCGCGCCTTGAATGTCGTCACTGGTCAGGTCGGTGATGTTCGGATTTAAGAACGTGCTCATGATGGAGGGCACGTCGTCTTCATGTTCGAGGCCGATCGCGTGGCCGATCTCGTGCAGGATGGTCGAATAGAATTGGCTTTGGTCGCCGGTGTTAGCGTAGTCGACGTCATCCATCAGGATGTGGACCTGGGCGAACCGGTTGAAACCGCTGCCGTTGTTTACAAAGAAGGACTGATAGGCGACCCCCAGCGTGCCGCTGTTGCCATCGATGCTGCCCATACCGATGCGAATATCGACATCCGATCCATCAGCGACTTCGACGAAGGTGATGTTGGCAACAGCCGCCCAGGCGTCGAACGCAGCGCGCACCTCGTCCTGGAAGAAGGACGGAAAGTTTGAATTGAAACTAACGTCGTCGGGCTCGACACCAAGATTCGTGGTCGCGAAGCTCCACGTGACGACACCGCCAGATGTGCCTTGGGTGGTGCTGCCCCATTTGATTTCGCTGAGGACAAAAGATTGTCCTTCGAGACCTTCCGGACGGACATACGGGGTCCCGTCAGGATTGAGGGGGATGAGATACGCACCGTGGTCGTGCGCTGGATGCCCACAGAGATGACACATACTGAAGTACTCCGTCCAACCTGGATGGTGCGTTCGTTACCCCCGGACGGAACCGGCCCTGAGTCGTATGATAACGCGCGAGGGACCTAAAAAGATCGTTAAATCTTGGTGGGAATGTGGCGCCGCCGCCAGGACCGTCAGGTTTCGACTGCAATCGAAGCGTAGTCGATCAGGCCGAAGGGCGCAGAAAACTGCGCCACCCGTGGACCTAGTCCGTTCTGGAAGCGGGTCTCGTGCAGCGGCAAGCAGGGCAAGTCCGTGCGCAATTTACGCTGAATGTCCTGCAGGAGGGCACAGTACGCGGCGGGATCGGAGGCGCGGCCCGACTCGAGACCCGGCGCAGCGCCAATGGGATCCGGTGCTAATGCGCGAACTCCGGCTCAGTCGTAGTGCTTGCCGAAGCCGAGCAGGACGACCGTGTCTTCGAGGTTCTCGGCCACATGACTCTCACCGGGCTCGGTGAAGACGAAGTCCCCCGGCCCGAGGATTTCACCGGACAGGTTTATCTTGCCCTCGACGACGAACATGATCTCCCAGCTGTCGTGGGTGTGCTCGGCGTAGTCCGCACCCTTCTTGATGCGGAATAGATCGAATGAGACGTCTTGCCCGTCGCGCCAGAGGCCGGCGCGCTCGATGCCCTTGACCCCGTGCTCGGCGGCATAGGGCGTGTAGGTTTGCTCAGCGGCGCGGACGATCTTCATGGGGGCTCCTAATTTTGGCAGGTCGAAGTGTGCCCTTGCGGGGCGCGGTCTGGCAACGTCCGCAGGCCGTGCAGCCGAGACGGACGAGCCGCCGGAAAAAAGTCCTCGGCGATTTTGCTCGGTTCGAGCCCATGCACGCCACGAGTTTCCGCGGAGCCGATCTGAATATACTAATGATTTCAAGGGGTTGACTCTGAGTCAAACGAGCCCATGCACAACATTATTACGCGGTTTTTGCTCACTGCATGGTGTTTTCGGGGGCCTGCGCTACACTTTTGTCAGGACAGATTCTCGACGCGACTCAGCACGGGGAAGGTTTCGCATGAAACGCGGATATGCCGACAGCGACATGGGGCAACTGCATTACTGGCAGACCGGTCAGGGACCGCATCTGGTCATGCTGCATCAGTCGACCCAGAATTCCGAGGAGTACCTCGGGCTGGTACCGTACCTTGAGGACAAGTACACCCTCACCGCCATCGAATGGCTGGGCCACGGCAACTCCGCCGACCCGACCCGCGAACCGGAGATGGATGATTACACCCGCACGGTCATTCAGGCGCTGGATGTGCTGAACATCGACAAGGCCGCGCTGATGGGCCATCACGGCGGCGGCTCCATCTGCGTCGATATCGCCGCGCGCCAGCCGGAGCGCATCACCCATGTGATCGCCTCGGGCACCGGCCACCGCACACCGGAGGAAACCGCGGAGCTGCTCAAACACCGCGAGAACACCGGCTCACCGGAGTTCACCGCCGACGGCGCTTTCACCAAAAAGATGTGGGAGATCTACGCCAAGCTGGGCGGACCCGACACACCGATGAGCACCATGCACCGGGTGTTCCTGATCAACATGAAGGAGCGCCTGCGCCCGTATGACGCCCACGACCCGATCCTGAAATGGAACAAGGCCGAAGCCTGCGCCAAGCTGAAGTGCCCGGTGCTGCTGATGCAGGGCGAACTCGACACCTTCGTCAGCGGCCAGGAAAAACTGCTGGAGGTGATCCCCGGCTCAACGCGGACGGTGATCGACCGCGCCGGCGCGTTCTTGTTTTACGAAAAGCCGGAAGAGATCGCGCAGGTGGTGGACGGGTTTTTGCAGGGTAAGTAGTCCTGCGCCAAATATGCGTCTGCTTTGCCCCAGAAGCTCCACGTCGGGGTTTCAGTTCCGTTAAATTCTATGTCGCGACATGCGTGCAATGGCAAGAGAGGCAACGCTGAGCGCGTAGCCTTGCACGCACCTGTCACAATCTCTTCGCAACACGTCAAACAAAATACTGCGAAAGAGTCGCGCACTCACAACATATCTTTCGCAAAGCACGGAGAGTAGCGGATTTCAAATTCCCCTACTCCGCCCGCGTTTAATTTTCTGTCAAACGTGCGTCCGACAAAGTTCACGCGCTTTGCGATGACAACATTGATACCCCGGCGCTGAAGCGACGTTTCAGCACGGGGTCACATCATGAACAATACGTTTACCGGTCTGCGCGGACCCGCGCAGGCGCTCCTCATATCTACATCACTATCCACGCCGAAGTATTTGATCGCCGCAACCGCACTCGCGGTCTCGTTTTGGAGCGGCACGTCCGGAGCCGCCGCCCAACAAGATGAACTGGAGGGCGTCGAAGAAGTTATCGTCACCTCGACACCGATCCGCGACAGTCAGGCCGCCGCACTAGCGCAGAAACGCGAAGCCGACAACGTTGTCGACATCATTGCGGCGGACACCATTGGCCGCTTCCCGGACCAAAACCTAGCGGACTCGTTGGGACGCATTCCCGGCCTCGCGATTGAACGCGACCAGGGCCAGGCCCGTTTTATCAACTTCCGCGGTGCGCCGTTTCGTTACACCTCCATCGCGTTTGACGGTGTCGACGTACCGGGTGCGGAAAATGGCCGTATTCCCCGGTTCGACAGCTTTCCGGCGGTGATCACCAGTTCCATCGAGGTCAACAAAGCTGTCACACCGGACATGCCTGGCGAGGCGGTTGCCGGATTTATCAACATGAACACGTTCTCACCCTCAGACACTGACGGTCTGCGCGTTTCCCTCGAAGGTGGATACGGCAACCAGGAACTGGGTGATGTCGGGATCGAGAAATACAACGGCCGGGTGTCCTACTCGAACGAGGAGTTCGGAATTCTCGGTTTTTACTCCTTCAACAAGCGCGGGCGCATTACGGACAACCGGGAATACGAACTGAGAGACGATCCGTCGGGTCTGATTGTCGATAACCTGGACTTCCGCTCCTACCGCGGTGAGCGCCGCGACGAAGCCTATGGCGCGACGCTGGAGTTCCGCCCCGCCGACAACGTAGATGTCTCCCTGCGCACGCTGTACTCGGAATTCATCGATCTGGAAGAACGCAATCAGTTCGATTTCGACTTCACCGACGGCGCCAACATCACCGGCACACCGATCCAACCCGTGTCCGGCTACCAGCCCCTGGTGCTGGTCAGCCGCCTGCTGGAAGACGGCAAATACAACAACTCAACCTGGACCAACACGCTGGAAGCCGACGTTATGGCCGGCGACTGGGATTGGAAATTTACACTCAATTACACCGAGACGGAAAACGACACCGACTTGCCGATTCCGCTGAGCGCCGGCGGCACGGTCGCGGCATCGTATGACGTTACTGACATCCGCGATCCGATCGTCAACGTGTTCGCGCCGTTTACGATGACACCGACAGACGTCAACACGCTCGACTATGCCGCCAACCTGGCCATCGTCTTCAACTCCACGTCGGATATCGAGGTGTGGAAAGCGAAGGTAGATGCGGAAACCCGCTCCAGCCTATTCGGCGGCACGACCTTCAAAAGCGGTGTGCAGGTGGAATTGCGCGAGGCCGTTGGCCAGCAGACCGGCGTTGCCATTTCCGGGGTACCGGCCGGCGTGGACATCAACAGCTTCGTCACCGATGAGCCCTGGGATACGGATCTCACCAATTCCATCGGCGGGCGAAACTTCGATAACGTCGGCCTGCGTGACGCCATCGACGCTGCCGGCGGCATTCCCGACACCTTCAATCCCGCGTTGGCCTCGAATATCGATGAAGACATTTACGCCGCCTACGCCATGGGCACCACGGAATTCGAGTGGGGCAACATGGTCTACGGAGCGCGGATCGAATACACCGACTTTGGAACATCAGGAAACCAAGTGGTTGGTGGCGCCCTGACCCCTGTCTCGTTCGACGACTCCTACGTCAACGTCCTCCCCAGCGTCCATATCAATGTCGACATTGCCCGGGACTTAAAGTTCCGCATCTCGGGAACCACCGGCGTCAGCCGTCCGACCTATCAGGAACTGCGGGCGTCGGCTGACGTCGACGTGATCAACAATGAAATCGACGGCCGCAACCCGTTTCTTAAAGCGGAGAAGGCCTACGGGTTGGACACGTCGCTGGAGTGGTACTTCGACGAAGCCAGCATTCTCTCCGTCGGCGCCTATTACCGGGCCATCGACAACGTCATCTACGCCGACTCCTCGACGATCTCGGATGGCTCAGTCTTTGCCCCCCAGTTGATTCCGGCGGGAACACCGGTCGACCTCAATTCCTTCTTCAACGGCGAAGACGGCGAGCTGCTCGGCCTGGAGCTGAACCTGATCGCTCAAGCCACCTTCCTGCCCCACCCGTTCGACGGTTTCGGGTTCTCGGGCAACCTGACACTGCTGGACAGTGAGTTCACCGCCCCAACCCGGCCCGGCGGCAAGTTCGATCTGCCGGGCACGTCGGATGTGATTTACAACGCCTCGCTGTATTACGAGAACTTCGGCCTGTCGGTGCGGCTGAACTATCAGTACCGCGACGACTGGCTATCGACCACCGAGAACGACAGCCTGAGCGAGTTCTGGGCGGAGGAGGAACGGCTTGATCTGTCGATCCGCTACGCCCTGCCACTGGATGTAGAGGGCGTGGCCTTCACGTTGTTCGCCAACGCCAACAATCTGACCAACGCACGCGATCTGCGTTACGTCAACTCGGACCGCACCCCCAACCAATTCGAAGGCTTCGGCGAGCGCTATCTCGTCGGCTTGCGTGTCGATTACTAAGGAAAGGACTCAGACCATGCGCGCATTTTTCTTTGCCATCGTTGCCGTCTCCCTGACCAACGCGGTCGTTGCCGTCGCCGAAGGAGCAGGCATTGCTGATGCCCATGCAGAGCGCGAGGGCAATCGCATCACCCTGACCTGGTCGGCAAGCGGACCGGTGGATGTGCTGATGTCTGGCGATCCAACCGTGGAGCCGAGACTGATGACGGTCATTTCCTCTAACGACGGCGATGGCCGGCACGTGGTGTTCGATCTACGCGGCGTGACCCGGCCCTACTTCTACCTACGTCCCGAAACAGGCGACGGTGTGCGGGTCGCCACACGTCTGCTGCCCCTGGAAGGTGGACGCAACTTCCGCGATATGGGCGGCTACCCAACCGAGGACGGACGCCACGTGAAATGGGGCCATGTGTTCCGCTCGGGCGTGATGACCGGGCTAACGGACGCCGATTACCGCTACTTGTCGACGATCGGCATTCAGGTGATCTGCGATCTGCGCGCCAACGAAGAGCGCGCCGAAGAGCCGACCAACTGGCGCGCCGGCGACGCCGATTACGTAGCATGGGACTATTCGACCATCACCAGTTCCGAAGAATTGATGACCATGTTTCAAGATCCGGAGTTAAGCGCGGCCAAGGTCAAGATGACGATGACCAACATGTATCCGGGCATTCTGGAAGAGCAGAAAGAGCGCTACAAAGTCATGTTCCGCCGCCTGGCCGACGGAGAGGTGCCACTGGCCTTTAATTGCTCGGCGGGGAAAGACCGCGCCGGCACGGGTGCGGCGCTTATTCTCTCTGCCCTCGGCGTGCCGCGCGACATCGTGGTGCACGACTATTCCTTGAGTGAAACCTTCGTCGACTATGAAGCGGCCTACACCCAGGTCGCCGCGGCCGACATGGAAGACTCGCCCTATGGGTTTTTGGCGCAATTGTCTCCGGAGCTGCGGGCCCCGCTGCTGCGCTCCGACCCGGCGTACATTCTCAAAACCTTTGAGTACCTGGACGAAACCTACGGCGGCGTGATGGCGTTCATCCGCACCGAGCTTGAGATCGACGACATGGAACTGGCGGCGATCCGCGCCCGCTTGCTGGAGTAAAGCAAGTCAACACGCCCGGCACTGGGGCGAGAGCATAATCGCGACTGACCCTCACCACCCCCATGTCCCCGGGCCGCCTTTGAACGGGCCTTCGATCTCCGAGGTAATCCAGCCGCCGTAGAAATCCCCCTCCTGGGACTGCACCTGTTCGTCGCCGACGTAACAGGCGTGCATGCGGCTGGCGTAGAACGACACGTAGTCCTTAATCGGCGCGAAGCGCTTGGTGGGCTTGGGGTAGCTCCACGCCGCGTTCTCGGCCACTTGCAGACCGACCTTGATGGTCCAGTATTCCGCAGCACCCTTCCACTCACAGAAGGACTGCTTGGGCGTGTTGACCAGAAACTCGAAGTTCACATCGCCATGGGGAATGTAAAAGGTCGGCGGATGGCTGGTTTCCAGCACGCGGTAGGCGCCGCTGCTGTCGGCGATGACCTCACCGGCGAATTCGACCCGCACGTGGCGGCTGTCCGGCTCCAGCGCCGGCGGACGCGGATAGTCCCAGACGGATTCTTTGTTTCGGGCAGCCACGCGCCGCTCTATGCGTCCTTATCCATATCGTCTTCGTGGACGATCGAGATGGAGTTGATGCAGTAGCGCAGGCCAGTGGGGTTGGGGCCATCCGGGAACACGTGCCCGAGGTGGCCGTTGCACTTGGCGCAGGTGACTTCGGTGCGGATCATGCCGTGGCTGACGTCACGGTGTTCGTCGACGGCGTCCGCAGCAATCTTATCAAAGAAGCTGGGCCAACCAGAGCCAGAGTCGAACTTGGTGGCGGCGTCGAACAGCGGCGCGCCGCAACCGGCGCAATGGAACACGCCGTCGCCCTTAAAGTCGTTATACGGGCCGGTCCAGGCGCGCTCGGTGCCCTTCTCGCGCAGGATGTAGTACTGCTCGTCGGAGAGTTCCTGCTTCCATTCGTCTTCCGACTTCTGAATTTTTGGCACGTCAGACATTACACACCATCCCTGTCCGTGAACTTATTTTGAGAGCGCGTCGGTGAGTTCGCGCAATTGGGTCCGCGCCCGCAGTAGATAGAACCCCTGCGCCGACAGGTGCGACGGCACGATCACCCCATCCTGCTTGCCGTTCGACACGATCAGCGGGTTCATCTCCGCCGCCGTACGCATGCTGACCAGCATTTGCTGATAGATGCCCGCGGCCTGTTTTTCGCCGATGACGCGGTCGAAGTCCGCGCCGACGTCACGCAGAATCAGGTAGTAGCCGTAGAGGCGGCCCTTGATGTTGTAGAACAGATCATCGGCGCGCAAATCGAAATACCCGGCGTTGGACTGCAGGGTGCGTTCGTCCAGCGCGGCGGAAGCCGAGCCGAGGTCAGAGGCGACGCGGTCCAGAAAGGCGATGAGGTTGTCGGCACGGCGGTCATAGGTGGCGTCGCCCTCAGCCAGGCGCCGGTTGAACGAGGTCAGCGCCCGTACGCCCTCCCGGTACTGGGAGTCCGCCGTGGCGGTGGGGATGAAATTGCCCGAACCCCAATACCACACGGTACCGTCGTATTTCAGCAATCCGGCGGCGCGGTCGAGATCAGGGTCAATGGCCGAGGACCCCCGCGTGCGGCCCAGGGCGTCGCCCATCTCAATGGCGAAGCGCGACGAGGCGTAGAGGATACCCAACTGATAGTTGGGCATATTGTCGAGCCCGGCGGCAGGGTGCAGCCAGGGCTTGTTGGGCGCCCAGCGGCCGGCCTCGCGGTCGACAAGGGCTGCGGCAGTGGCCACGGCCTTGGAGCCGCCTTGCACGGCATACGCTTCGCTGGGCTGGAATTCGATGTCGTCGGCGATGGTGTTGTACCAGGCCATGCCGACGCCGTAGTAGATGATAACAATCGCGACAACGGCAGCGATGACGCGCAGCGGCAAGGGGCTGGGTGTGCCGGCGGCATCGCGGGCGAAGAGAGACTTGAGCGCGGCCAGAAGGCGGCCGAACAGGTCGGATAAACGGGTTTTGATGGCTTCCATAGCCCCCAGAACATGGGGCTCCAGGGGCGGAAGGTCAACTTAAGTCAGGTGAAAGTTGCGCCAGGAGTCGTTCAGCGGCAGGTGAGACGGGCGCGGGATTTCTCAGGCGCCCGCGCGGTGAGCTGGCGGTCGCCGCAGGCGTAGGCGATCTCCAGCACCTTGAGGCGGCCCCGGTCGGGATCGCCGCAGATGTTGTTGGTGGCGCGTATGGAGCACGACGACGTGCCGTCGCACTTGCGGTGGACGCGGGAGAAGGCGTCGCAGGACCGGCCATCGATTGAGCGGTAGGTGGCGCCGAGGATGGTCAAACGCGGAAAGCGGTCGCGACCGCGATCATAGGGGTCGGTGTAATAGCGGGGCGGCGCGTAACCGTAACTGTATGCGTACGGCTGGTGGCGCTCACGGCCGTAGCGGTGCACCCAGCCGACGCCAGGAACGTAAACACGGTGCGGCCGTGTATGGCGATGGGTGTACCCCCGGCTATATGGATCACGGCCACCGATGATGATGCGGCTTTGAAAACCCGAGGACGGACGGGTGACGACGGATCCGTTAGGGCGAAACGCGCGGCCATTCTGGATGATCACCGTGTTGGGTCCGGCATAGAGCGGCGCGCCGACAACCCGGTCGCGGTCATGGAAGGCGGCGGCGGGAGATGGTGCTCCGGCAGCGAGTGTCACGGCAAGAACGGCGCCCAAAGCGGCTAGCTTCATCTCGGCCTCCCATGCGAAGTTGAGCTGCCAGTGAAGGCCACACACGGGGCGAGAATGTGGCGCCCCCGCACAAAGACGCCCCTTTTCACTCACAAGGCCGTGAGGACCGATACATGCTCGCGGTTTCCCTTCCCGCCCTCGCCCTGACCCTGGTGTGCGCCCTGGGCTTCGCTGCCAGCGATTATTACCGCAAGGCGGCGACGGAACACGTGGGCCCGACGTTGCTGCTGACGATGTTCGTGGCGGGGCAGATCCCGTTGCTGGGCGCATGGATGCTGCTGAGCGGCGGCTGGCAAGTCGCACCCGGCTATTGGGTGTATGGGACGGCTGCAGCATTGGCGGGGTTGTTTGCCAACTTGTTCTTTCTCATGGCGATGCGGGCCAGTGCCTTGAGCCTGACCATTCCGGTGCTCGGGCTCATCCCGGTGCTGACCACCGCCTTCAGTGCGGTGGCGCTGGACGAAGTGCCGACGGGGCAACAATTAGCCGGCATTGCCTTGGCAGTGGCGGGATTGGTCACCCTGTACATGCCCGAGGGCACGCGTAATCCGCTTAGGGTGTTTGCGCGCTTTGCCACAGACGCCGGCGCGCGCTACATGCTGGTGGTGACGTTGCTGTGGTCGGCGACCGCACCGCTGGACAAGATCGGCGTACAGAAATCATCCGCCGCGACCCATGGCTTTATCCAGGTGTGCGTGATTTCGGCAGTGCTTGCGGGCTATCTGTTTTTTGTGCGGCGTGCCCGCAGTGTTGCTGTTGCCAAAGCAGCCTTCACGCCGGCGGCGCTAGCGTCCGTGTCGGCCGGTATCGCCTACGGCTGCCAGCTGGTGGCGTATCAACTCACCCTGGTGGGTGTGGTGGAGTCGCTCAAACGGGTAATCGGGTTACTGTCGGCGCTGCTGCTAGGGCGGTTGCTGCTGAACGAGCCGATGACGCGGACCAAGGTGGCGGGCGTTGCTCTGATGGCCGTCGGCGTACCGTTGATTATTCTGCCGCCGATTCTCTAAGCAGGGCCGAGGGCGTTCTCCGGGATCGGCGCCGGATCCTCGCCCGCGCAGGCACGCTGCCACATGATGCGATAGGCCCGCTCCAGGGCACGGGTGAATCCCTCACCGTCACAGGCGGGGCTGGCGCGCATCTTTTCCCGCAGTGTTTCGTGATAGAGCCCGCGGCGCGGTGCGTCCTGGGCAAGAGCGACGGCCTTTCGGACATAGTCGGCGGCGTCACGTGCGATGAGCTCCGGCACACCGACGGCGGTGAGATGGGTGACGCTGTGCCGCCCGGCGAAGCGGCCACTGTCGCCGCGGGTGATGACGGGCGTACCCATCCACAACGCTTCAAGCGTGGTCAGGCCACCGGAATAGGGAAACGGGTCGAGCGCGATGTCGAGGGTGTTATAGGCGGCGAGCACCTCGGCCCGCGGCAGCTTACCGCGCAGGTCCAGGCGAACGGATGGAATGCCGCCTGCCGAAAACGCGCCGGTGATTCGCGCCAAGACTGCACGGTCCGCCAGTTGTTCGGTGATGAGACACAATGTGCTATCCGGCACGGCGGAGAGGATGTCACTCCACAGCGCGATGACGCTGTCATTGATTTTGTTGAGGTTGTTGAAACAGCCGAAGGCCACGGCCTCACCGGCGCTGCGCGTGGCGCGGACGTCTGGCACGTCGGCGGGCGGCGTATCGCCGAACGGCGCGACGGTGACGTAGTTGCCCGGCATAAAGACCGGCTGTTCAGTCATCAGTGGCAAGTCACCGTCCGGTGTTTCCCGGCGGTCGGTGATGAGATAGTCCATTGCAGCAACGCCGGTGGTGCCGACATACCCGGCCCAGGTGACCTGCACCGGCGCAGCGCGGCGGGCGAACACGCCCAGACGATTGCCGGAGGTATGGCCATCGAGATCGACCAGAATATCGATGCGGTCGGCGCGGATGCGGTCTACCAGTGCGGAGTCCGACTCATTCACAATTTGGTGCCACTCCGCGGCGTGGGTCTGCAGATCATCCGTCATTTCATCGGCGGAGACTTGGTTGGCGTAGCAGACCGCCTCGACCTGTGTTTTGTCATGCGCCGCGAGGACCGGCTGGAGGAAATAGCCCACCGGATGGCGGGTGAGATGGGCACCGACATAGCCGATACGGAGAGGGCGATCCGGATTTGCGTCTTGGGTATCTAGGGGCGCGGGTGACGATGGCGACAGCGCTTTGTCCCAGTCCCGCGCCGCGGCAAACAAAGACTCCGCCGTTTCGCGGGGATCGTAGTGGCGGTGAAACACCAGATTGCTGTGCCAGGCCGGATAGGTGGGATCGAGAGTCACGGCCCGGGCCAGCGACTCCCGCGCCGCATCCGCCCGGCCCAGCGCCATGAGAGGCTTGGCCCGGTTGTTGAGGGCCTCATCGTGGCGGGGATCAAGCGCAAGCGTCTGATCATAGTGCGATAAGGCCGCCTCGTAGTCCGGTACCCGCATGAGCGCATTGCCCATGTTGTAGTGCGCCTCGGGAGAATTGGGATTGAGCTCGATGGCTCTCGCGCACACGGCGCGGCTTTCCTCGGTGTCGCCGTGTGTCAGAGATAAGACGCCGCCAAGATTCAAATGCGCTTCAAAGAGTGTCGGCGCCAACTCGACAGCCTTGCGCAGCGCCGCTTCCGCTTCGGTGAGGCGTCCCAGACGGCGCAATGCGATCCCCATGTTGGAATAGGCCGGCGCGTAATTTGGGTTGGCGTCGACCGACGCTTTGAAGTCCTGAGCTGCTTGCGCGATATCGCCGCGCGCCTGGGCCAACGTGCCGCAGTTGTACAAGACACCGGCGTGGTTCGGCGCCAACGCGCGGGCACGGTCGAGACATGGTGCGGCATCGGCCAAGCGGTTTTGTTCAACCAGAAGAGCACCAAGGTTGCTGAGCGCGCCGGTGAGGCCGGGTTCAGAGTCCAACGCTTTGCGGAACTGCGCTTCAGCCCCGGCCCGGTCACCCTGCGCTCTGAGCACCATGGCGAGGTTGTTGTGGGCGGCAGCCCAGCCGGGACGCCCCGCCAGTGCTTGAGCGTACAAGTCCCGGGCATCGTCGAGCCGGCCGGCGCGAAAGGCGTCATCGGCTTGTGATTTCAGGTGGTCGGGATCGGTCATGTGGACGAGCGGGCGGGCGGGCGTTGTTTCACGGCGGACGCCACAGTACCGTATCTTGAATCAATGAAAAGATTTACCTCCGGGGTTTCGGGGGGTTTTGGGGAGATACCGACATGTCTGATCTGTTGCATTCATCTTTGAAAGACCGCGTGGTGCTGATCACCGGCGGCAGCCGCGGCTTCGGTTGGTTCATGGCTGAGAAGCTGCTGGAGGGCGGGGCGAAGGTGGCGCTGACCGGCACCCGCGCGCCGGAGGACTGGGCGGATGTGCAAGAGAAAGCCGAGGCCATTGCCGGACCGGGGCATTGTCTCGCGCTGCAAGCGGACGTGCGCGACTGGGACGACTGCCAGCGCACGGTGGACGCAACGCTGGAGACCTATGGGCGCATTGATGTCCTGATCAACAACGCTGGGCGGGGTAGCCGGGAGTACCGCATCGATATGCGGGGCGGGCCGACGACACCGTTCTGGGATGTGCCGGTGGAGGCGTGGCGCTCAGTCATCGACACCAACCTGACAGGCGTGTTTCAGATGACCAAAGCCACCGTGCCGCACATGATGAAACAGAAGTCGGGCAAGATCTTCAGCATCTCAACCAGCCTGACGACGATGATCGGCACGGCGCTGTCGCCCTACGGCGCGTCCAAAGCTGGGCTGGAGACGGCGCACATTGTCTGGGCACGCGAACTGGCCGAACACAACGTGGATGTGAACATTCTGCTGCCGGGCGGCGCTTCGGATACGGATTTCATTCCCCAGACCATGGTGGAGGGCGAAGTCGGCACCCGCGGCGACCGCATTCTGCCTGGCGACGTAATCGTGCCGCCGGCGGTGTGGCTGTGCACGGATGAAACCAACGGCGTGACCGGACGGCGCATCATCGCCAAGTTTTGGGATCACGATGCGCCAGCAGCCGCGGCGTTTGAGAAATGCCTGCAGCCGCAACACGAGCATCCGGAGATTATGTAGGGCAAAGAACATAGGAATTCTTATCTCAGTACCGATGAAATACCTAGATGCATTTGTGACAGGCATTCATTTGGTCAAAATACATCGTGTAATATATTCTCATTAGTTCGATGCTATTTTAGATCAGCCGCTGAGGCATTCTATGGAAATAATAACGTTGAGAAGCGCAAACAGAATTCGGCTAAGAATATTAGCTAAAGTTTATGTCAGCGTAATTGGTCGATGGTTGGCGATTGAGCGAATTTACGTTTTTGGTAGTTATGCTAACAACGATCAAAATCCCAGGGATATAGACTTAATTGTCCAGCATTCTTCCCCGTGCGTGACAAAGGCGCTTAACTTCACGAAGTACTTGATAGGCTTTTTAGGTGTTGATGTTCATTTCATAAATTCCTCTGGCCCCAAGAGTATTCTTTATAGGAACGGGCAATCCCGTACCTGCATACCTCTGACCATGTTGCAGCTCGAATTGCTAGTTTGAGCCTATCAGCCATGGCAGATATCTTATTACAGCTGCTATTAAGATTACTGCCAGTCGCAATATCGATTGGTTTACTTCTTGTAGGAAATACTTACGGCGCTGAAGGCGCCTTCTCTGTTTCTTTTACATCAATCGCTGTCGCTGCAATTTTGGGATTTTCGGCTTCAATATGGATTGAGGGGCATAAAACTAGCAGAACCCTGAAAAGGCTGAATATCAAAACGACTCATGGCTTCGAAATAATCAAGACTCGCGAGGATCGAAAAGCAGAAGCAATTCGAATGTACTCCATAAGAAACCCGACTAGAATTGTCGCGACACACATAGGCGAGGACTCTTTTCCAGCACCTAAAGATGACATTGCGTATAGTGTGTATGCAAAAGGCAATTGCAACACAAACTTTGAAAGAATAGTCTCGATTGGCCGCGATCAAGAACTAAATTGGGTCAAATCGACGCTTAGCAAAAAGAAAAATCCAAACTTCCATGTGAGAAGACTAGAAATTGAAATCGATGAAGCCCTTTTCCCCAATTTCATTCTCGTAGAAACTTCCTCGTTCAAGAAAGTTTTTGTGTCGTTCAGGGCCACAAAGAATGAGGGGGGATTCGCGTTTGCTACCACCGACCCAGAAATAACACAGGGGTTCTCCGAGTATGCAGACTTCTTGATAGACGAACTTGATAAATTTGCCCTTTGATGATCCCTGCCAGCAATTAACTGCACCGGACGCTACGAGCGCAAATTAAATCAAACCAAGCCGGCTTAGCTCCGCACGCATGTCGTCGGGCATGTCGGGATCGATGTAGCCGTCGTGGGAACTGATGTCTGCCGGCGCGTCTTCCGGCTTGAGATAGCGCCAGCCCTGGAACGGCCGTTTGCGCTGGGGCGCGACCAATATGTGCTTAGGCGCAAGCTCGATCAAACAATAGCCGCGTCCGGTGTCGTCGGTTTCCCGGTGCAGGGCGATGATGGGCTGGCGCACGGAGACCAGCCGCTTGATCACCCAATACATTGAGCCACCGTCCAGCAGCTCGGCCTCGCGCTTGGGAAACATCCGCGTGGTGTGCTGGTAGTTGCCGCGGCCGTTGACGAAGCGGTCCTGGCGCGCCTTGAGCTGGTCGAGATGCTCGATCCCAACCGCGAGCTTGAGCAGATGCAAAGTCACGCTGTCTGGGTGTCCGGTGAATCGGGCGCGTCGTCCGTGCCGAACTTCACCACCACCAGCGTCACGTCGTCATAGTAGGGCGTGTCCCCACGGAACACATCCAAGGCCTGGGAGACGGCCTCGCAAATGGTCTCAGCGCTGCGGTGAGCGTGCCGCTTGACCACATCCCGCAGGCGCTCTTTGCCGAACATGTCGCCGTCACCGTTGCGGGCTTCCCACACCCCATCCGTGCCGATCACCAGCGTCGCCCCATCACACCAAGTGTCGCGCTGCCCCTCGCGGAAGTGCCAGTTGCCCTCTACGCCGAGGGGGATGTCTTCGCCAGACAGTTCTTCAAAGGACTCGGTGTCGGGCTGGTACACCAGAACCGGACCGTGGCCGGCACTGACCCACCGCACGTTGCGGGTTTGCGCCTCAAGCACCATGTACAACAAGGTGACGAACCGGCCGCCGGTTGCGTCCTCGGTGATGTGGACGTTGATGTCGTCCATCACGCCCGCCAACGATGTATTCTTCCCCGCCTTGGATCTCAGTAGCGCGCGCACGGTGGTCATGGTGAGAGCCGAGGCGACGCCGTGGCCGGTGACATCACCCACCGCAATGCCAAGGCGCGGACCAAAGCCGGCCGCCGGAAGGGTAATAAAGTCGAAGTAGTCGCCACCAGTGTCGTCGCAATAGAGACTGCGTCCGGCGATATCCAAGCCCTCAATCACCGGCGCTTTGTCCGGCAACAGTTTTTGCTGAACCTCCGATGCCAACGCCATTGACTGGCGCACGGCCATGCTCTCACGCAGTTGCGGCACCATGGCATTGAACGCCTTGGCCACGTCGCCGACTTCATCGCGGCTGGTGACAGGCGCTTGGGCATCAAGATTGCCGAAGGCCAGCTTGGTCGCCGTTTGCGCCAACCCGCGGAGCGGCTCGGTCACTGAGCGGGCGGCAAAGACCGCCAGTCCACCGACCAACATAATCAGCACCAAGGATGCACCACCCGCGATGCGGATCTGATCCGCCGTCGCGAGACGAATGAAGGATTGAGCCTGCTCAGCCATATCTTCGATGTCGGAATACGGCATGATGTACAGCAGGCTGGCGTCCAGCCGGGGCAAGGCACTGTAGACCCACAACGAGTCCCGCCCCTGATAGGGCATCCGCCGGACTCCGCCGCGATAGGCGGACAAGTCTTGAATCAGAACTTCAAAGGACTCCGGGTTGCCGCCCATCAGCCGCTCGGTGGTGATTTCCGCATCCCAACTGGCGCCCTGCGTTTGGTAGCCGCGATAGGCGACGATACTCAGCTCCTGGACCATGTCTGACAGACCCGTCTGAAAAACATCGGTCACCGGTTCGGCAAGCGTAACGATGAATCCTTCGGCTTCTTCGTCGATCTGCAGCTGGCTTTGAATGCGGTCGAGCACGGACAGCACGGGTACGTCGATGCCCGTAACCCCAGCAAGTAAGCCGTCCTCGTCGAAAACCGGCATTGCTGCCGTAAGCAGCAGCTGGCCGGTCGACGCATCGATCATTGGCGGCGTCCACACCAGTTCACCGGCCGCTTTGGCGAGACGGTACCAAGGGCGGGTGCGCGGATCATAGGCCTCGGGATAGCCGCCATGACCAGGGAAGACAGAGTGCAGACCGTTTTCCAGCGCCGTGAACTGCCAGTAGACGAGCGATCCCGCGTCCCGCTCCAAGCGGCTGTACACTGGCGACATGGTCGACAAGCGCAGGAGCGATGGCGCGACCCGGTCACGGACCACGCCCTTGGGCAAGAAGAAGGCCTGGTCCTCGGGCGAGATTGCCACGGGAGATGGCCTTTGCGACTCATCGAGGCGGATGTGCTCGGCCGACTCTATGGTGCCCGCGGGCCATGTGGCGCGATCATCAAAGTCAGCACTGAAATAAATCGGCCCAGGACGGGACACCCGCCCGACGGCCAGGCGTCGCTCCACTTCGTTGGCCTGCACCCGCAACGTGAGTTCGACCAGACGCTGATCCTGGAACAGGATGGTGCCGCCCAGAGTCACGGCCTGGCGCAGCTGGTTTTCAACCTGACCGGCAACGGCAGAGCGGCCCCGCTCCGCCAACGCCATACCGAGGCGCTCCGTCGCCAACTGCGACCGCCAACTCAGCGCGATCAGTGGCAGGACCGCGATCACGACCAGGAGAAAAAAGAGCTTAGCTTGAATGCGCATTGAGCGTTTAAAAAGACATCAGCGGCGGCGGGCGTCAACCGCCATCACGGGGCGACCGGCAACGCGTCAGGCGTTGCCTTGAGCCAGATCGTCGATCAGAAAGCCCTGATACATGGAAATGCCCAGCTTGGCTCCGACGTCCAGTGCTTTTTCCTGATCGACGCGGATGAGAACCGGCAGAACGCCGTTGTCGATCAGCGACTTGATCGCCCGTTCGCGCTCGTAGAGCACTTCCTCAGCCCCGTTGCGCCAGTGGATCTTGGCCATACTGGCGCCGAGAAAATCGAGATCGACCAGGCCGACTGTCTGCGGGAAAATCTGATCGACCGCGATGTGTGAGCCCTTGGCGCGGATAAGACCGCGGGCCACCTGAAACTCATCAAAATTCTCAACAATATTGGATTGGCGAAACTCGAAAACGACCTGCTGAAGAATGTCCTCGGGTGTGCGCTCGATAAAATTCTCAAAGGCCTCGGTGAAAACGCTTTCGACATTGAGGTTCAAAGAAACCCGCAAGTCACCCAGTTTCAGATTGTCAAAAGCGCGCAGTAGAATTTGGTCGAGTACCAGTGTGAACTCGTTGAACAACCGGCCACTGCCGCGCATCTCGACATCGACGAACAGAGGCTTACGCAACAAGTCCATGCTGATGAAAAATTCCGTCATCACCGGGTCGGGTTTGCTGCCGCCCGTAGAGATGCAAACGTCCTGACTGCGTACGAAGGTCTTGATGAACTTTTCGGAGCCGAACTTCTCGTAGGCGCGCATCACGGTCTTGATGTCGGCATGGGTGAGCGGGCGAAGCTTGCCGCCACCGGCTTTGGGTTGCGCCTTCTCGTTCGCCAGTTCGGCATATTTGGCAACACGGTCCGCGGCGGAGCGGTAGTTGCCCATGAGGTCGTAGCTCAACACCAGGCGGGTTTGATCGATGGTACCGAAGCTGCCTGGAAAATGCTTCTCGAAAGTGCGCAGCATCTCGACCTTGAGATCCCGCACCGTGCCAATCATAGACGTCTCGCCCAAGGTGACGAGGAGGCCGAAGTCGCAGTCCGACAACTCGAACGCCTTGCCATGCCGCAGCTGCGACTGGGCGAGAACAGAGTCCTTGATCTGGTTCACCAAGTCCGGGGTGCGTTTGTTTTCGGGCATCGCGCTCGACACGCTGACGATGATGAAGTTTACGTCAGCAACCTGCTTCTCGCGCCATTTGCCGAGTTCGCGCACGAGATCGGATAGGCTTTGGACAGACTGTCCTTGGCCAGCAGTACCGTATCCCATATCCGGACTGGTCGCAGTTCCCGACATTTATATGGTGTCCGTTAAACGCGTGGTGTGTGGTTTGTTGCCCAGCACAAACATCCGCATGCCGGTCCCTCGCCTCCCAAGTGCCTGGAAAATATCAAGTTTTTCGGCTCAGGGTCAATTCAACTCCTGCACAGGACCCCAGGAAACCAGGGTACGCAAGCGATCTGGTGAAAGATCGGTGCCTCCATCAACCTTGGATTATGGGCTCATTGAGACCATTTCTCGGCTGCGGATGCCCCGGATCACCATATTTGGCAGCTCGGGCTCGTCCCACAGGAAGGCGCCGGTCCGGAAGTCGAGGCCACCCTGCCCCGTGCGCACGATCACCAAATCCATAGATTTGGAGACGTATACCCGCTGTCCGTTGGCGCCGTCGAAATACACCATATCGGGCACTTCGAACGGCTCTGAATGGGGCACGTACGCGTTCACGCCCTTGCCATAGTCGACTTTCTCCCGGTACTCGGTGCCGAGCCAGGTGTGAAAACCGTAATTGGGATTGTTAGGCGACGGGGTGGTCACCTGTTCTATCCATGACTGCGGCACAACCTGTTCATCGCTGACACGTCCGTCGTTGAGATGCAGCAGACCAAGCCGCAGCCAGTTGCGTGCCGGCGTAAACAGCGACCCGGATGTCTTGGCCAGACCACCGGGACTATCGAGCCACACATACGCCGGCATTTCGGCGACCTTAGTCCATAGATTTTTTTCAAGAAACTCGGCGTAGGGCACGCCGACCGCCCGTTGCAGAGCAAGCCCCAAAAGCTGTGAATTCAAGTTGCTGTAGGCAAATACCGTGCCCGGCGGGTCCTCCGCCGGTGCTTTGAGCGCGATGCCGCCCCAATCGGTTCCCATTGTCAGCTTCATGTTGTCACCGAGCAGGCTGAATCCACCGGATGCCCGGCTGAGCCCATGCGCCATTTGCAACATATTGCGAAGCGTGATGTCGGAGCGCGCGTCGTTCTGCCACTCGGTCAGGTAGGTGGACGCCGGTTCGTCGATGGATGGAATGTGCCCCTGGTCTATGGCAATTCCGTAAAGCAGCGCCATCACCGATTTGTGCATGGACGCGGATTCCATATAGGACGTTTCGTCGAAGCCCGGACCGTACCACTCCATTTGCAGCGCGCCCTTGTGCCAGATCAGCAGGGCCATGGAGTTGTTGTCCGATGCGTAGGTGGCCAAGGCCTCAAGTGTCTCTTCAGGAACCGTCCGCTCATCCGGCGCCGCGACGGGAATGTCCGGCGGCGACCCCGGCTCTACTTCGACGCTGGGCTGATACCACTCCACGTTGGTCATGCTGTTCGCGCGGTCGAAGGTGGCGAGACGGAGGTAGTAACGCCAATCGGCCGCGATGAAGAGGGCCAAACCGACGACGGCAACACCGAGGGTAATGCCGAGCCACTTTGCTATTTTCTTGACCATGTTCATGTCCAGATCTCCTTAAAACCTTCGCCGCTTCAGCCGTCAGTGGCAGCGGTAACACCACGCATGAGAATGTTGGGGATACGCGAGTCTTCCCACGTAAACGCCCCAGCAGCAAAATCAAGGCCGCCGGTGCCGGTACGCACGATCACCATGTCATAGGACGGGATAATATAGAGGCGTTGGCCACCGGCGCCGTCGAACAGAATGACGTCGTCGGCGACATAGGGTTCATCATGCTGGGCGAATGTGCCGACATAGGGACCGTAGTCGCGCTTTTCCTCGTACGGCGTACCAAGCCACGTGAGGTAGCCATAGTTGGGAGCAAGACGGGTGCCGGTCACGACGGCGTCTATCCAGCTTTCGGGCAGAACCTGGATGCCGCCAACACGGCCCCTGTTGATGAACAGAAGACCGACCCGCAACCAGTCTTCTGCGGTGGCGTGCAAGCAGCAGTAAGTGCGGGCCAAGCCGCCTTCGCGGTCGAGGTAAACGTACGCCGTGCGTGTGCCGAGCTTCGACCACAGTTTGTCCGAGAGCACGTCCGCGTACCGCTTCCCCGTGGCCCGCTCGAGCACAATGCTGAGGGCCTGTGGATTGAAGTTGTTGTAATCGAACACCGTATCAGGCGCCTCGCGGGCAGGCTGGGCGAGGGTCAGCGTCTCAAGTTCCGTGCCGTGATTGAGTTTCTGAAAACTCGCGAACGGGCTCAGGCTGAAGGGATCTTTGTACAGCCCGCTGGTCATCTGCAGCATCTGGCGCAGGGTGACATTTGCCCGCTCGTCGCCCGCCCACTCAGTCAGGTGGACGGACGCGGACATATCGACGGACGGCAGCGTACCGTCGGCAATCGCGGCGCCGACAACAAGCGCGATGACCGATTTATGCATCGACGCCGGATCGGTACGGGAATCGCGGTCGAACCCCTCACCGTAGTGTTCGTACTGCAGCGCGCCGCGGTGCCACACCAGCAACGCAACGGACTCCATCTCTTCGGCGTAGGTGACGGCGTCCTGCCATGCGGCGGCGGAGATTGTTTTTTCTCCGACAGCCGCACGCGGCAAGGGCGGCCCTTCCTGACCGGGGACGGGTTCAAGCGGGCTATACCAATCGACATCCTTGACCGGGTCTATGGTGAAGGAGCCGAAATACCGGCCGTAGTAGAGGGGATCTGTGACGTAGAGAACGGCACCAAAGAGAACACCGCCGGCGACGGGAACGATGATAAGGGCGGCCAGCACGGCACTGAACCACTTGAGGATGCGGAGAAACAACATCGCCAGCCACTCCGGTCAGATTGCCGGAACGCTATCGCTTTACCAGGGCAGTTCGCTGCCGTCGTAGGCGATAAAACGGCCAGCGTCGTCGGGCTTCAACCCGGCGATGACTTTCTTCATGCCAGCCACACTGGTTTCTGTGTCGATGTCCGCCGTCGGCCCACCCATATCCGTGCGCACCCAGCCAGGATGCATCGGTAGCGCGGTGATGCCCTTCTCTTTCAAGTCCAATCCCATCGACCGCATAATCGCGTTCGCGCCGGCTTTGCTGGCCCGGTAGGGATACATCTTGCCGACATCGTTGCCGCCGATAGAGCCGAGAATACTGGATAGGGTGATAAGCTTCTTTTGGCCGCTAGCCGCGACGTTGTCGGCAAACGCTTCGGCCATGCGCATGGGACCGATGACATTGATGCGGTTGATCTTCTCCCACTCGTCGTAATCGGTATCGCCAAAGTCCTGCATGCCGCCGGGCTCAGAGACGATGTACTTTCCGTAGTATCCCGCGACGTTAAGCAGAATATCGATAGGTTCATCGCCGATCGCGGCCTTCAGTGCAGCAATGGATTTCGGGTCTTCCACGTCCAGAGCGTGAATGACCACGTCACCCTCGATCGCTTTGAGGTCACTGGCACTGTCAGGATTACGGCAACAGGCGTGCACTTTGTCGCCATCCTTTGCGTAGAGTTGAGCAAGGCCTAAACCCAGGCCCCGGTTCGCGCCGGTGATGAGTACGGTTGCCATAGTGTGTCTCCCTGTCCACTTTGTGTTGACCACTTAAACTGGCCACTTGAATTGGCCACTTGAATTGGCCACTTGAATTGGCCACTTGAATTGGCCACTTGAATTGGTTTGCTTTAGGGGATGAGGCATATCACCATGAGCCGACCGCCGACCACAGGCAATGACAAAGGGACGGAAACTCAATGGATTTCGACCAAATCGTGGACGAAGTGAAGGCACGCGCCAGTGACCTCAGCGAGCTCAATTATGCCGTCCTGTTTGACTTGGAAGACAGCGGCAAAATCCTACTCGATGCAACGGGCGACGAAGTTGTGGTGACCCCAAACCCCGAAGACGACGACGCGGAGACGACACTCGTACTCTCGCCAGACAATATGCAGAAATTGATAGCTGGCGACCTCAACCCCATGGTCGCCTTCACCATGGGCAAGCTTAAGGTGTTCGGCTCAAAAGGAGTCGCGCTGAAATCGAGCAGCCTGCTTGATCAGGCTGGGTAACGCGCCCGCGCGCGCACCCAACCTCACCTGCCGCAAGGAACATAACGTATTGGAATATATGAATATAATAACCCGTCACAAAAAAGTGACGTTAACGTCACTATAATTACTTGAGGTGAACATAAAGACGCGTTAGGTCTTGGAGTAGGACTTAAGACACCTCCAGGAGACGTTATGGCCACCGGCCCTTCCACCGCCGACACCCAGCCGTGGCTCAGGTCGTATCCCAGCTTTCTCAAGTGGGACATGCCGATCCGACCGGAACCCGCCTTTGCCGCGTTCGAACGGGCAGTTGCCGCCTATCCCGACCGCATGTGCATTGAATTTCTCGGACGGACCTGGAGCTACCGGGAAACCGGCGAGATGGTGCGTGCCGCCTCCAAGGGCCTGCAAGATTTGGGCGTCGCCAAGGGCGACCGCATCGCCCTGATGCTGCCGAACACCCCCTACTACGTTGTGATGTTCCACGCGGTCTTGTCGATCGGCGCCGTGGTGGTGAATGTCAATCCGCTCTACGCGCCGAGGGAACTGGAAGATCTGCTGAAAGATTCGCGGCCACGCATGCTGGTGACCATGGATCTGGAAGCAATGTATCCCAAAGCCCGCGACGCTGTGAACAAAGCCGGCGTTGAGAAACTTCTGTTGTGTTCCATGACCGACGCCCTGCCCTGGCGTAAAGCGGTTCTGTTTAACATCTTCCGGCGCAAGACCCTGGCGCGGGTTGAGGACGACGACCGGCAGGTCTGGTTTGAAGACCTGATCGAAAACGATGGGGCGTTCACGTCACCAGCCATCGACTGCGACACTGACTTGGCAGTGCTTCAGTACACGGGTGGCACGACCGGTATTCCCAAGGCGGCGATGCTGACCCACGCCAATATCAGCGCCAACGCGCAACAAGTTGCCAGCTGGTATGACAACTCGAAGCTGGGCGAAGAACGCTTTCTGGCAGCCCTGCCCTTTTTTCATGTGTTTGCCATGACCGTGGCGATGACGTCGGGATTGCGTTACGGCGCGGGAATGATTCTGCTGCCGCGGTTTGACCTCAAAGACTGCCTGCGCGCCATCGATCAAAAGAAACCGACGTTCTTTCCGGCAGTGCCAACCATCTTCACTGCCATTAACACTTTCCCGAACGTCGATAAGTACGACCTGTCGTCAATCAAACTTTGCATCTCCGGCGGCGCGCCGCTGCCGGTGGAAGTGAAAAAGGAATTCGAGAAGCGCACGGGCTGCGTGGTTGTCGAAGGTTATGGCCTCAGTGAGACCTCGCCGGTGGCGACGACCAACCCGACGGAAGGTGTCAACAAGGCTGGCTCGGTGGGGATTGCCATGCCGGGCACGGTGATTGAAATCCGCTCGGTTGACGACCCGGCAGTATCTATGCCCATCGGCGAGCGCGGCGAGGTCTGCATTCGCGGACCACAGGTAATGAAAGGCTACTGGGACAATCCAGAAGAGACCGCCAAGGTGCTGACCAGCGACGGCCTGTTCCGTAGTGGCGACGTCGGTTACATGGACGAAGACGGTTATGTCTTCCTGGTCGACCGGCTCAAAGACATCATCATCGCCGGTGGCTACAAGATCTATCCGCGCCACATTGAAGAAGCGATCCACGAACATCCGGCAGTGGCAGAGGTAACTGTGATTGGTGTGGATGATGAATACCGCGGACAAGCCCCGAAGGCCTTTGTGCGGTTGAAAGAAGATGAAACCCTCACCGAAGCCGAGCTGCGCGCCTTCCTGAAAGACAAGCTGTCCGCCATTGAACGCCCGGACCACATCGAGTTCCGCGACGAGTTGCCCAAAACGTTGATCGGCAAATTGTCAAAGAAAGAACTCAAGCAAGAAGCGGAAGGCAAAGCGGACCCGTCGAAGGTGGATGCGGCATGAGCAACACCGCAACTCATATGCGCGGCATCAAAGAAGATCGTCTGTACAGCACGTCACAGTTGGCCGAAGCCGTTGATGTAACCGTGCGCACGGTACGCTTTTATGAGAGCCGCGGGCTGCTCAATCCGCAAAAAGCCGGCGCAACACGGGTGTACACCCACCGTGACAAAGCGCGGCTGCAAATTATCCTGCGCGGTAAGCGGCTTGGTTTTTCGCTGGATGAAATTCAGCAGTATCTCGACCTTTACGATGCGGACCCCGATCGCATCCATCAGGTGCTCCACGTACATCGCAAGGCCCGCGAACGGGCCGCGGAGTTGCGTGCCAAGCTTAGCGACATTGAAGAGTCACTGCGCGAACTGGAAGACATCGAACGTCAAGCAGCTGACCGCTTGAAAGATATGGGCGTCGATCCTGACGCCCCGCCTCAAACTGTTTTGCAACATCAAGATAAAACATCACGAGAAGGGATGGACCGATGACTGGTGCCGTAATCGCGGGATATGCCCGCTCTCCGTTGACCCTGGCCAACAAAGGTGCACTGACGCGGGTGCGCCCGGACGACCTGGCTGCCGCCGTCGTGAAAGCGCTGGTGGAGCGCACCGGGATCGATCCGGCGACGGTCGAAGATCTGATCGTCGGCTGCGCCTTTCCCGAAGGCGAGCAAGGCCTGAACGTGGCCCGCAACATCGTGTTCTTGGCCGGGTTGCCGGACAGCGTGGCGGGCACCACCATCAACCGGTTCTGCGGATCATCGATGCAATCCATTCACACGGCTGCAGGCGCCATCGCCATGGGCGCGGGAGAAGCTTTTCTGTGCGCCGGAATCGAGAGCATGACCCGCATTCCCATGCCAGGCTTTAACCCGATGCTGAACCCGAAGCTGGTCGATGCCGGACACGCCGCCTACATGGGCATGGGCGAAACGGCCGAGAATCTGGCCAAGAAATACGACATCTCGCGCGATAAACAGGACGCCTTTGCGGTGGAAAGCCACAAACGCGCAGCAGACGCGCAAAGCGCGGGCAAGTTCGCGGATGAGATTGTGCCGATTGAAACCAAAGACGGCACAGTGGATCAGGACGGCTGCATCCGGCCTGAGACGACGATGGAAATTCTCGCCGACCTCAAACCGGCGTTCGACGAAAACGGCTCAGTCACGGCGGGCACATCTTCTCCTCTAACCGACGGCGCTGCGGCGGTGCTGGTCACCAGCGAAGCCTATGCCTCGGTCAACGATCTTGAAGTGATCGCGCGTATCCGCTCCAGCGCCGTGGCCGGTTGCGCACCGGAGGTCATGGGCATCGGGCCGGTCAATGCCACTAAGAAGGCGTTGGACCGCGCCGGGCTTAAACTAGACGACATCGACGTCATCGAGCTTAACGAAGCCTTTGCCGCACAATCGTTGGCCGTCGTGCATGACCTGAACCTCGACCTCAGCAAAACCAACATTGACGGCGGCGCGATCGCGCTTGGTCACCCGCTGGGGGCGACCGGTGCGCGCATCACCGGCAAGGCCGCGCAGATCATGAAACGCGAGGGTAAGAAGTACGCGCTGGCCACCCAGTGTATCGGTGGTGGCCAAGGCATCGCGACGGTTCTGGAGGCGGTGTAATGGCCGGGATTAGAAAAGCCGCGGTCATCGGCGCGGGCGTAATGGGCGCCGGGATTGCCGCGCACATTGCCAATGCTGGCGTGCCGGTCATCCTGCTCGACATCGTTCCCAAGGAGGGCGACAACCGCAACGCCATCGCCGAAGGCGCGATCAAGAAGATGCTCAAGACCGAGCCGGCGCCTTTTATGTCGAAGCGCGCTGCTAAGCTGGTCAAGCCGGGCAACATCGAAGACCACATGGATTGGCTGAGCGACTGCGACTGGATCGTCGAAGCCGTGATCGAGCGGCTCGACATCAAGCAGGACCTCTACGCCAAGATTGCCAAAGTGAAGAAAGACGGCGCAGTGCTGTCGTCGAACACGTCGACCATTCCGCTGAAAGATCTGACCGGCGCCATGGACGATGCGCTGGTGCCGGATTTCATGATCACCCACTTCTTTAATCCACCGCGCTACATGCGGTTGCTGGAGATCGTCGCCTCCGACAAAACGCGGCCCGATGCGGTCGAGATGATCGATCGGTTCTGCGACGTGAACCTAGGCAAAGGCGTCATCCACGCCAAGGATACGCCGGGTTTCGTGGCCAACCGGATTGGCACCTACTGGTTTCAACTGGGACTCAAAGGTGCGATCGATTTGGGGCTCAGCATTGATGAGGCCGACGCCATCGGCAGCCGCCCGTTCGGCATTCCGAAGTCGGGTTTCTTCGGCACCTTGGACCTGGTCGGCCTTGATCTGATGCCCCATGTGGCGGCGTCGATGCTGGAGCGCTTGCCGGAAAAGGACGCCTACCGCGATATTCATTCCGAACCGGAAGTGGTCAAGATGATGCTGGAGAAAGGCTGGATCGGCCGCAAAGGCCCCGGCGGTTTTTATCGGCTGAACAAGGACAGCGGCAAAAAAACTAAGCAAAGCATCGACTTGAGCAGCGGCGAATACGCCGATTCACGGAAAGCCAACCTGGACAGCTTGAGCGCCTCCAAGAAAGGCGGCCTCAAAGCCTTGGTAGAGCATGAAGATAAGGGCGGGCAGTTCGCTTGGTTCCTGGCCAGCCACGCCTTCGTTTACACCGCATCGCTCGTACCCGAGATTGCCGACACGGTGGTCGATGTCGATGCCGGGATGAAAGACGGTTACGGCTGGAAGACCGGGCCGTTCGAATTGATCGACTCCATGGGCGCGGACTGGTTCGCGGAGAAACTCAAAGCGGAAAACATTGACGTGCCGCCGATGCTAGCCCTGGCCGCCGAGAAGGGCGGCTTCTACCGCGTCGAGAACGGCGTGCGCCAGTATCTGACGACGGACGGCGGCTACGCCGATGTACCGAAGCCCGACGGCGTGCTGCGCCTATCGGACGTGAAACTCGGCTCCGAGCCGGTGCTGAAAAACGGGTCCGCCTCGGTGTGGGATATCGGCGACGGCGTTTTGTGCTTCGAGTTCACCTCGAAGATGAACAGTCTCGATCCCGACATTATGGCGCTCTACAAAAAGGCCATCAAACACATCAAAGGCGACGACGCCCTGAAAGCCCTCGTCATTTACAACGAAGGCAGCAACTTCTCGGTCGGCGCCAATTTGGGTCTATTCCTATTCGCGGCCAACATCGCGTTGTGGGGCGAAATCGAAAGCCAAATCGAAGACGGCCAGAAAACCTACATGGCCCTCAAGCAAGCGCCCTTCCCTGTGGTGGCCGCACCTTCGGGTATGGCGCTGGGCGGCGGCTGCGAGATTCTGCTCCACGCCGATGCGGTTCAAGCACATGCCGAAACCTACACCGGCTTGGTGGAAGTCGGCGTTGGCATCATTCCCGGGTGGGGCGGCTGCAAGGAAATGCTGCTGCGTCTGAAGAATCATCCGCGCCTGCCGCGCGGGCCGATGCCGGCCGTGGCAAAAGCCTTTGAAATGATCGGCACGGCCCAGGTCGCCAAATCCGCCGCTGAGGCGATGGAGATGGGCCTGTTCCGCGAAAGCGACGCCATTACCATGAACCGGGACCGCTTGCTTGCTGATGCCAAAGCCAAAGCTCTGGCGTTGGCGGAGAACTACAAGGCGCCTGAGGAGCAAGAGATTTCGCTACCTGGAGACACGGGCCGCGCGTCACTGGAGATGGCCCTGCAAGACCTCGCTCTGAAGGGCATGGCCACACCGCATGATCAGGTGGTCGCGGGCGCCCTGGCGAAGATGCTGACCGGTGGCGACACCGATATGACCGAAACCTTGAAAGAGAAAGATCTACTGAAGCTTGAGCGCGAGCACTTCATGTCTCTCGCCCGCACCAACGGCTCGCTGGCGCGCATGGAACACATGCTCGACACCGGCAAGCCGCTGCGTAATTAGGAGAACGACCGATGGCCGTTTACAACGCCCCCCTGCGCGACATGCGCTTCGTCTACCACGAACTGCTCGACGGCGATGCCCTGGCCGAGATCAAAGCCTTTGAAGACTTCACCCCGGATGTGGTGGATGCCGTGCTGGAAGAGGCCGGCAAGTTTACCTCGGAGGTTCTGTTCCCGCTGAACCTCAGTGGCGATACCGAGGGCTGCGTATTGGAAAACGGTGTGGTGCGCACACCGACCGGCTTCAAGGAAGCCTACGATCAGTTCGCGCAAGGTGGCTGGACCGGCATCGCCGCCGATCAAGACTACGGCGGTCAAGGGGCCCCGGCGGCACTGCATTTTCTGATTCAGGAGATGATCTGCTCGACCAACATGGCCTTTGGCATGTATCCGGGCCTGACCGAGGGCGCCTACAACGCCATCAAACTGCACGGCTCGAACGAACAGAAAGATTTATACCTGCCGAAATTCGTGGAGGGGACATGGTCAGGCACTATGTGCCTCACCGAGCCCCATTGCGGCACCGATCTGGGTTTGATCCGCACCAAGGCCGTGCCCGAGGACGACGGCTCCTACAAAATCACCGGCACGAAAATCTTCATCTCCGCCGGCGAGCACGACCTGACGGAAAACATCGTGCATCTGGTGCTTGCCCGGCTGCCCGACGCGCCGGACGGCACCAAAGGCATCAGCTTGTTCGTGGTGCCGAAGTTCCTGCCCAAGGAAGATGGCTCCGTCGGCCCGCGCAACGGCGTTGCCTGCGGCTCGATCGAACACAAGATGGGCATCAAAGCGTCGTCCAACTGCGTGATGAATTTCGACGAGGCCACCGGCTGGCTGGTCGGCCAGCCGCACAAAGGCATGCGCGCCATGTTCACCATGATGAACGCCGCCCGGCTGGGCGTCGGCATTCAGGGCCTCGGCCTAGGCGAAGCGGCGTATCAAGGCGCGCTGGAGTACGCCAAGGAGCGCATTCAGGGCCGGTCGCTGAGCGGCACCAAGTCTCCGGACAAAGCTGCGGATTCGATCATCGTCCACCCCGACGTGCGCAAGAATCTGCTGACCATGAAAGCGCTGACCGAGGGCATTCGCGCCTTGTCGGTATGGACCGCAATCAATTTGGATACGGCGGAAAAATCCGACGATCCCGACGCGAAAGCGCAGGCCGACGATCTGGTGCAACTTTTAACACCGATCGTGAAGTCCTTCGGCACCGACAAAGGATTCCTCGCCACCAATCTGGGTGTACAGATCTATGGTGGCCATGGTTACATTCATGAACATGGCATGGAGCAGTTCGTTCGCGATGCCCGCATCACCCAGTTGTACGAAGGCACCAACGGCATCCAGGCTCTCGACCTTGTCGGCCGCAAGATGGGTGCGCACTACGGACGGTACCTGCGAGGGTTCTTCCATCCGGTCCAAGACTTTATTGAAGAGAACGCGGATGACGCCGACCTTCAGCCGATCATTCTGGGCCTGGCCAAGGCGTTTGGACGTCTGCAACAGGCCACGGGGTTGATCGCCCAGAAAGGTCTACGCAATCCGGAAGAAGCCGGCGCTGCCGCGACCGACTATCTGAACCTGTTCGGCTATGTAGCTGTCGCCTTCATGTGGGCCAAGGCGGCCAAGCTCGCTCTGTCGAAGCAGGACGACGACCCGAGCGGGTTCTATAAAGGCAAACTCAAGACCGCGCGCTTCTATTACGAACGTGTTTTGCCCGAGACCGGCGCGCTGTTCGCGATGATTATGGCCGGCGGTGAGTCGATCATGGACCTGGAAGAAGAGTTGTTCGGGGCCTCGGTCGCGGCGTAGCGCCACCTGGCCATGAATCTCCTCTTCCGCATGATCTGGATGTTTGTTTCGGCGCGCTGGCGCAGCCGCTGCAAAATGACGGAGCAAACGCATCTGACGTTCCGGGTTCTGCCGACGGACCTGGACGTCAATCTGCACCTGACCAATTCCCGCTACTTCAGCTTTATGGACTTGAGCCGGGTCGATCACATGATCCGCAATGGCTCGTGGAGACACATCCGCGACAATAAGCTGATGCCCGTATTGGGCGGAAGTTCAATCCGCTACCGCCGGGCGGTTCCGCCGTTTGCAAAAATCGATGTGACGACACGTGTGGCCGGCGTCGATGAGCGGTGGATTTACCTGGAGCAAAAGGTGGTGTCTGGCGACCAGGTCTACGCCGCGGCAATTTTGAAAGCGGCGTTCTTAGATGATAACGGCCGCGTACCCGTCCCGCGCCTGTTGGACATGTTCGGGCACACGGAAGAGATCGCGCCTTTATCTGACGACCTCGCTCATATTCGTGATGTCGATGATGCGATCAGCACCGTGGCCGGTATTTAAGCAACTGACAGGTCTTCGCCTGCTAGCGCCCGGTCAATCAACGCAATCGACTCCGTCACGCCGTAGAGGGCGATGAACGAGCCCATACGCGGGCCCTGATCTTGCCCGAGCAGGATCTGATACAGCGCCTTGAACCAATCCCGCAGGCTGGGGAACGTCTCCGCATGGGCTTTGCCGATTTCATACACCGCGGTTTGCAGGTCCTCCGCAGTCGCACTATCCGAGTGCTGCGACAGCGCCGCTTTGAGGTCTTCAAGCGCGGCCCGTTCGCCGTCGTTGGGCGCACGGTAGGTTTTTCCCGGCAGAACAAAGTCGCGGTAATAGGCAATGGCGTAAGACACCAGCTTATCGAGCAGCGGGTCGGTCTGCGGTGAAGCATCCGGCGCGTAGCGGCTGATGTAGTGCCACAACACCGCGGGGTCGTCGGAGTGACACACACTGGCGAGATTCAACAGAATGCCGAAAGACAGCCGTCCCTGCTCGTCCGGCGGATTGCCGTTGTGTATGTGCCAGGCCGGATTGGCGAGCTGCTCCTTGGGCTCTTGCTTGGGAAACGCCGCCAAGTGCGACACATACTCATCCACTGACTTGGGAATGGTGTCGAAGTACAGCCGCTTCGCCGCCGCCGGCTTCTGGAACATGAAATGCGCGAGGCTTTCGACCGGGGCATAGGTCAGCCATTCCTCAACCGAGAGTCCGTTGCCCTTGGACTTGGAAATCTTCTGACCTTGATCATCCAGGAACAGCTCGTAAGTCAGGTTCTGCGGCGGCGTGCCGCCCAGCTTGCGGCAGATCTGACTCGACAGGCGCACGGAGTCGATCAGGTCCTTACCCGACATCTCATAATCGACATCGAGGGCGTACCAGCGCATGGCCCAGTCGCACTTCCACTGCAGCTTGCAGTGTCCCCCGGTGACAGGCGTCTCGACCTTGCTGCCGTCTTCGTCCTCGTAAACAATCGTGCCGGCATCGGCGTTGCGCTCGACGACGGGAACCTGCAGCACACGCCCGGTCTTTTCGCAGACCGGCAGGAACGGCGAGTAGGTTGCCCGGCGTTCCGGTCCCAGCGTGGGCAGGATGACGTTGATGACGGCCTCGTAGTTGCGCAGCACCTGGAGCAGCGCCTCGTCGAACAAGCCCGAAGTATAGCACTCAGTCGCACTCTTGAAGTCGTAGTCAAAACCGAAGGAATCGAGAAACCCTTTCAGGCGGCTGTTGTTGTGATGCCCAAAACTCTCATGGGTGCCGAACGGATCGGGAATACGCGTCAAAGGCTTGCCCAGGTGCTCAGCCACCATCTCTTTGTTGGGGATGTTGTCCGGTACCTTGCGCAGCCCATCCATGTCATCGGAGAAGGCAAACAGCTTAGTGGGGATGTCCGGCGCTAAAAGCTCGAACGCATGCCGGACCATGGTGGTGCGGACCACCTCGGCGAAGGTGCCGATGTGGGGCAGACCCGACGGACCGTAGCCGGTTTCAAACAGCACATAGCCCTTATCACCGGCAGCGCCTTTGAGGCGTTTGTCGAGCAAAGCGCGGGCCTCGGCAAAGGGCCAAGCTTTGCTGTCGCGGGCGAGGTCTGAGAGGTCGGTCATGGGTTGGGTCCGGCTGGTAAGGCCGCGCAAAGTATGGGGATGCCCAACATGGGTCAAGCCTGGACACCGGAATTGGGCTGGATTGGAGCGGGGCCCGGGGGCTATACCTCAGGCCATGCAGCGTTTCCGTTCCGGCCCTTCTCCATCCCGCATCTGGATGCGGTTTTGAACGCATCCCGCCACATCTCCCTGCCCGAAGTGCCCGTATTGGTGTCCCGCGCGCGGCATGGTGTGCTCATTCACCCAGATGGCGAAGCCCGAGAAGTGACAGCCGCCAATGCCAAGAGCGTGTTGGAAGGCCCCGTCATCCTGTGTCATAGCCGCGCGACCCCGGCGCGGTTGGGGCTAAAGCCCGCGCCCTGTTTCGACGTGCTGGAGTTATTCGCCTTCGTGAAGCCGGCGGTGTTTTGCCTGCCCACCGTGAAAGGCGTCGCCGCGGCACTCGATCTGAGAACACCGGAGACACTTGAAGACGAAGCACTGACATTGATCGAAGTCGCGCGCGCATTGCTGCAAGAACTGATTGAGACCGACGAGACATCCGCCCGGCCCGCGCGCGGGATCGCCTTCGCCCTGGACAAAGCGGGCTGGAGTTGGGGGCCATCCGCCCTCGCCGCTCTTGGCCGCGACGACAAAACCGAAGGCATCGGCCTATCGGCCCTGCGGGTGTGGTCGCGCCTCAGCCCATTTGAAGATCTGGCTCCGCCCCCGCCCCCCGGCAACGACCCCGTTTCGCCGGAGGAAAGCGAGGCACGTCTCAGCACTCTGATTGGGTTGGACGCGGAACAGCGGGACGCGCAAAAGGTCTATGCCGGTCTTTTGACCCATGCGTTTAAAGCCAAACCGGCGCCGGACGAACCGAACGTGGTGCTGGCCGAAGCTGGAACCGGTATTGGCAAGACGCTCGGTTATCTGGCACCGGCAAGCGTGTGGGCAGAGAAGAATGACGGCCCGGTTTGGGTGTCGACCTTCACCCGCAATCTGCAGCGGCAACTCGATCAGGAACTGGAACGCGTCTATCCCGACCCGAATGTCAAACGCGGCCGGGTGGTGGTGCGCAAAGGGCGGGAAAACTACTTCTGTTTGCTGAACTACGAAGAGGCCTTGAACCGGTCGGGCACCGATCCCAGCGCCGTCATTCCCTTGGGGCTGATTGCGCGCTGGATCACGGCGACTGAATCCGGCGATATGGTCGGCGGTGACTTTCCGTCGTGGCTGGCCGACCTGTTCGGCACAGGACGCGTGTTGTCCCTGGCAGACCGGCGCGGGGAATGCGTGTTCACCGCCTGTCCACATTACCGGATGTGCTTTATCGAAAAGACGGTGCGTAACGCTCGCAATGCCGACATCGTTGTTGCCAACCACGCCCTGGTGATGGTGCAGGCGGCGATGGGCGGACTGGACGACGGCACACAGCCGACCCGCTACGTCTTCGACGAAGGACACCATCTGTTTGGCGCGGCGGACAGCGCCTTCTCCGCCCATCTGAGCGCGGCAGAGACCGCGGACCTGCGGCGCTGGCTGGTGGGCGCCGAGGCCGGCGGCCAGCCAACACGCTCCCGCGGCCTCAAGCGGCGGATCGATGACCTGCTCAGCGAGATCGATGCAGACGGTGACGCCATGGCGACGGCGTTGGACGCGATATTGCAGGCGGCGCGTTCGCTGCCCGCGCCCGGCTGGCACACACGGCTGACGGAGAGTGGACCGCGCGGGCCGGCGGAAGAGTTTTTCGCGCTGGTGCGGACGCAGGTGTACGCCCGGGACGATCCGGCATCACCGTACAGCCTGCAGACGGACGCGGTGGAACCGGTGGACGGCTTGCTCGAAGCTGCGGCAAAACTGGATGGGGCTCTCCACCGGCTTGTCGAGCCGGTGAAACGGCTGGTGCATTTGTTCACGCAACAGCTCGACCGCCCGGCTGAAGACTTGGACACCACAACCCGCACCCGCATCGACGGGCTATGCCGCAGCTTGGAACGGCGCGCCGTCATGCCCTTAACTGCGTGGCGCGACATGCTGGCCGCTCTGGCAAATGAAACGCCGGAGGAATTCGTCGACTGGCTGGGGGTCGAGCGTATCGATAGCCGGGACATTGATGTGGGTGTGCACCGGCATTGGGTGGACCCAACTTTGCCGTTTGCCCGCGCGGTGCTCGACAGCGCCCACGGCGCAGTTATTACATCGGCGACCTTACGCGACGGCACAGGCGACGATGCCGTCGACTGGGAAAGCGCCGATCAGCAGACTGGCGTTTTGCACCTGGCCAGCACAACAGAACGGTCTAACCTTCCCTCTCCTTTCGATTACGCAGCGTCGACGCGGGTGTTCATCGTCACGGACGTGCGCAAAGACTCACTGGTCCAGGTGGCCAGCGCTTATCGCGATTTGTTTCTCGCTTCTGACGGCGGTGCACTCGGGTTGTTCACGGCAATCTCACGGCTGCGGGCAACCTACGACCAGATCGCCGCGACTCTGGAGGACAACGGTCTGCCGTTATACGCCCAGCATGTTGATCCCCTACCCACGGCCACTTTGGTGGATATTTTCCGTGCCGAAAAACACGCCTGTCTGCTGGGCACAGATGCGGTGCGGGACGGTGTCGACGTACCCGGACAGTCCTTGCGGCTGATGGTGTTCGACCGGGTGCCTTGGCCACGGCCAGACATTTTACACCGGGCGCGTAAAGCCGCGTTCGGTGCGCGCGCCTATGATGACCGCCTCACCCGCATGCGGTTGAAGCAAGCCTTTGGCCGCCTGATCCGCCGGAACGGCGACAAAGGCGTATTCGTTCTGCTCGACCCCGCAATGCCGTCGCGCCTGCTGGGCGCGTTTCCGGAGGGCACGCCGGTGGCGCGGGTGGGCTTGGCGGAGGCGATTGCTGAGACGAGGCATTTTCTGTCAGCGGCGCAGGACTAGACATTTGGAGTCTCAAAGCGCCGTCTCTATAAAGACTGCACCAACAATGTGGCCGAGACGTTTCACCCATGGCTGACAAGACTGAGCGATTGGCGGCCGTGCGGGCAGCGCTAAAACCTCCGGTAACCCCGCAAGCGATCGCGGCGGTAACCCAGCAAATCGACGCCCTGGCAACAGAGTTTCCGAACGACCCTGAAATTGCCACCGACCTGGCGCAGATTTATGCCGCCCAGCAAGAGTCAGCGCGGGCAATACCGTACATCGCCGGGGCCGTGGAGAGAGACCCGCGCCACACCGGCGCGCGCATGGCGCTCGTCCGGTGCCTGGGCGACGCGGGGCGGTGGCAGGAGGCCGTGCCGCACGCCCGAGCGGCGCTGGACCTTCAAGCGAAGGGCGGTCGATTGAGTGTCGATATCCATAATTTAGAAGCGGTAAGCACACTCGGCACGGATGCGCTGTTTCGCGACGACTGGCAGACGGCGCAAAATTATTTCAAGTCGGTGATTGGGGTTCTGAAACTCAGGTTTCTCAGGGCGAAGTCGCCGGTCAAGGATTTCGATCCGGGGCAATTACCTTCACTGGATGCCCGGCCCATTCATAAGATTCTGTACCTGCCGGTTGAGGTTAAGGCACGCGAGTTTGAGTCTAAGACTCTGCTGGCCCTCGCCGCGGCGGAACGTGGGTTTCATGTGGTGTTTGGACGGAGTTGGGTCTTGAACTTCGGCCGCTACACCGACCTGCCACCGGGCATCGTGTTGTTTAAAACCCTCAACGCCATGGACGCCCACAACATGGCGATCGCCCGCGCTGAGGGCCGCCACGCCATCGCCGCTTTGGACGAGGAAGCGTTTGGCCGCAGCGACAGCGAACGCGCGCTGCGGCTGAACTTGGCCCCCCTTGCCGTGCGCACCTGCGATCTGATCATGATTCAAGGCGAGGCGCACCGCAGAGTCTGGGAAAAGCACCTCGACTTCAGCACGACGCAGTCTGCAGTGACCGGAAACCCAAAAACCGACTTGCTCGCGCCGCAGCCGGACAAAGCAGGTCCAGCCGAGAAGGACAAACCAACGATCCTGTTCTGCACCATGAGCGGCAACGTCAATCCCAAGGGCCGGAGTTTCGCCCGAACGATGGAGCAAACCCTTGTGTCCGGCATGGTAAATTCGACAAAGGAGATGGTCGACGAACTGGGCAGCCTGCTGGAGGACTCAGCAGTCTTTGAGATCGACATCATTCCGCAATTCCGCGACGCCGTGGCTGCGGCCGCGCAGGCCTTCCCGAACGCAGACATTGTCGTACGCCCCCACCCCATCGAGAACGCTGACCTCTGGCGTGACAAATTCTCGACGCTGGACAACGTGCGCGTGGAAACGGACGGCGCATTACCGGAATGGCTGCGCCGGTGTGACGTGATGATTTACATTTCCGGATGCGGATCTGGCACGGAAGCGACACTTTTAGGGATTCCTGCCATCCGTCTCGAAGGAGACGGACGATCACGCGACCCGGATATTGGGCTGTCCAGCCGCTTGAACAGACCAGCACGCACAGCGAAAGACGTGACCGATGGCATCGCCTGGGCGCTGTCCGACCGAACCGCCGGTGACCAACGGAAAGCTCTAGCGGACTACTTGTGGATGGACGATGACACTCTCACCAGCGTGAAGGTTGCCGACTGTCTCGATGCATTTGCCGCCGGTGCTCAGGACGCCGGCGCAGTTCCGGTGGACCTTTTGGTCGCGCTGCGCCAACGCCGCGCTTCCAGGTTTCAGTTGCAGCCGTTTCATTTACAGAAGTTTCCGGACACGCCGGCATCCGAAGTAAATGCATCCCTAAAGGAGATGGCAACTCGATTTGGTTTCGGGCCACCAGCCGAGGTAATGGAAATTGAGGACGGGCTCTTTGTACTGCCGCCGCCCAACTAGACGCTAGTCAGATGCCGATATCCCGAGCGCAGCAGATACGGGCGAAACGCCGGGCTCGAACCCTGTCCGTGACAAGACCAAGTGCGCATCTGGAGACGTCACGCATGCTCCGGTTTGCGGCCCGTCATATCCAGCGATGTCGAGCGCGGGCACGCGGATGGGGACAACCGGCCGGTGCATGCCCCAGTTTGTTTCCCGTTCACTATCAACGAATAACAGAGTCCAATGATCCTCTAGGTCTCGCCACGTCATCTGAGAGAAATTCTCATAGGAAAAACCGAGAAGCTGATCCACATCCGCCTGGCTCAGGCCCGGCCCAAACGCACATACCGTCTCCCACGGCCAGTCTGTCAGCGCCGCCAGCGGCACGGCGTCGGTGCCCGCCATAAACGCGAACCTAGCGTTTTTATGGAAAGCAAGTTCACGCCGGGACTCGAGCCCGCCTGTGCGCGTGTACATGACGTAGATCGACGCCGGGCCGAGCGACAGCAGCAGCAAAAGACCGATGATCTTGATGAAGGACTTCGAAGGCATTCGGGTTCTCCAGGACCGAGGTGATATAGCGGCTCCGTGGACAAAGAAAAAGGGCTGCGCCGAAAGACGCAGCCCTTTCGCAAAGTGCTTAGGATGGGTGGCTTACATGCCCATACCCATGCCCATGTCACCCATGCCGCCACCCGGAGGCGCCATCGGCGGATCTTTCTTTTCCGGAATGTCAGCAACCATGGCTTCGGTTGTGATTAGCAGGCTGGCGACAGACGCCGCATCCTGCAGAGCAATACGCACAACCTTGGTCGGGTCGATGATACCGGCCTTGACCATGTCGACATACTTGCCGGTTTGGGCGTCGTAACCCATGGTCGCACCCTTGGCTTCCTCGACCTTGCCAGCAACCACGGCACCGTCTTCGCCAGCGTTCTGGGCGATCTGCTTGATCGGCGCCCGCAGGGCACGGCCGACGATATCAACGCCGACCTGCTGGTCGTGGTTGTCGACGGAGACCTTGTCGATGGCCTTGGCCGAACGCAGCAGCGCCACGCCGCCGCCCGGAACAATGCCTTCTTCGACGGCAGCGCGGGTCGCGTGAAGGGCGTCGTCGACGCGGTCTTTCTTTTCCTTCACTTCGACTTCGGTGGCGCCACCGACGCGGATCACCGCAACACCGCCGGCCAACTTGGCGAGACGCTCTTCGAGCTTCTCACGGTCGTAGTCGGAGGTGGTTTCCTCGATCTGACGGCGGATCTGCTCGCACCGGCCGTTGATGTCGGCCTTCTTGCCCGCGCCATCGACGATGGTGGTTTCTTCTTTGGTGATGTCGATGTTCTTGGCCTGACCGAGCATGTCGAGGGTGACATTCTCGAGCTTGATGCCGACATCTTCCGAGATCACCTGACCCTTGGTCAGCACGGCGATGTCTTCCAGCATGGCCTTACGGCGGTCACCAAAACCAGGCGCTTTGACAGCGGCAACCTTAAGGCCGCCACGCAGACGGTTGACCACCAGAGTGGCCAGCGCTTCGCCTTCCACGTCTTCGGCGATGATCACCAGCGGACGGGACGTCTGAACCACAGCTTCCAGCACCGGCAGCAGCGGCTGCAAGGATGACAGCTTCTTTTCGTGGATCAGCACGTAGGGGTTTTCGTACTCGCACACCATCTTGTCGGCATTGGTGATGAAGTACGGTGACAGATAGCCGCGATCGAACTGCATGCCTTCAACGACGTCGAGTTCGGTTTCGAGGCCTTTGGCTTCTTCGACGGTGATCACCCCTTCCTTGCCAACCTTGTCCATGGCTTCGGAGATGATTTCACCGATGTCACGGGAGCCGTTGGAGGAAATGGTGCCGACCTGGGCGATCTCTTCGCTGGTCTTCACCTTCTTGGACTGCTTGGACAGATTTTCGACCACGAGCGCGACGGCCTTGTCGATGCCGCGCTTCACGTCCATCGGGTTCATGCCCGCGGCAACAGCCTTGGAGCCCTCACGCACGATGGACTGAGCCAGAACGGTCGCGGTGGTAGTGCCGTCGCCGGCGATATCCGCCGTCTTCGAGGCCACTTCCTTGACCATCTGAGCGCCCATGTTTTCGAACTTGTCGGCCAGCTCGATGTCCTTGGCCACGGTAACACCGTCCTTGGTGATGCGCGGTGCACCGAAAGCCTTGTCCATAACAACGTTGCGGCCCTTGGGACCGAGAGTGACCTTGACCGCGTTGGCCAGGGTATCGACACCGCGCAACATGCGGTCGCGGGCATCAGCGGAAAATTTGACGTCTTTCGCCATGATATTGCGTTTCCCTTGTTAGTTTGGTTAACCGATCCGACGGGGGACTTACTCGATGATCCCCATGATGTCGGACTCCTTCATGATCAGCAGCTCGTCGCCGTCGACTTTCACCTCGGTGCCGGACCATTTTCCGAACAGGATGCGATCGCCCTTCTTGACGTCGAGTTTGTGCACCTTGCCGTCGTCACCGCGCGTTCCAGCGCCGACTGCGATGACCTTACCTTCCATCGGCTTTTCCTGAGCGGTGTCAGGAATGATGATGCCGCCGGCAGACTTGGTGTCCGAATCCAGGCGCTTGACCAGGACCCGGTCATGCAATGGCCGAAATTTCATTTAGAACCTCCTTTAGGCCTGTGTGATGCGTCCTAAAACACACTAAAAATCAATAGGTTATAGAGGCGTTAGCACTCGTCCCCAGTGAGTGCCAAGGTAGATAAGGGCTCGAATGACACGCGTCAACCCGAACCCCATGAAATTTCTCTGCTTTTTGTCCTAGCTTCTCCCAGGGCGTCGGTGCGACCAGGCCATGTGACTCCCCAGGCGAGATTGAATAGGCTCGGTCGAGATAGGTGGACATGAGGGAGGGACACCATGCCCGACGACGGTTTTGGCATTGGCGCTTCGGTAAAACGGGTCGAGGATCGGAGGTTCTTGCAGGGCAAGGGCCAGTACGTCGACGATCTGGTTCTGAAGAATCAGGCCTACGCCTATATTTTGCGTTCGCCCCACGCCCACGCTGAAATCACTTCCATCGACACCGCGGCTACCGCGACGGCGGACGGCGTATTGGCCGTCTTCACGGCGGCGGATTTCGCGGACTTGGGCGGCCTGCCCTGTGGCTGGCTAATCCACAACCGCGATGGCTCGCCGATGAACGAGCCAAAGCATCCGGTTCTGGCCGAGGGCAAAGTGCGTCACGTCGGCGACCCAGTAGCGCTGGTGGTCGCGGAAACGCCGCGACAAGCTCGCGAGGCAGCGGAAGCGGTAGAAGTCACATACAAAGAGCTTCCCGCCAACATAGGCATGAAGTCCGCCATCGCGGACGGTGCTGCGCTGGTACATGACGATGCCCCCGGCAACCTCTGTTATGACTGGGAGCTGGGTGCCGGAGATGCGGTTGATGCAGCTCTTGAGAGCGCGGCGCATGTTGCGACACTGGATCTGGTCAACAACAGGCTGATCGCCAACGCCATCGAGCCCCGCGCCGCAATCGGCGACTATGACAGCGCCCGCGATCACTACACGCTGTACACCACCAGTCAGAACCCGCATGCCATCCGGCTATTGATGAGCGCCTTCGTACTTGCCGTACCGGAGCACAAAGTTCGGGTTGTCGCACCGGATGTCGGCGGCGGGTTTGGCAGCAAGATTTACCACTACGCCGAAGAAGCTTTGATGATCTGCGCGTCGAAGAAAATCGGACGCCCGGTGAAATGGACGGCAGACCGCTCGGAAGCGTTCTTGTCGGATGCGCAAGGCCGCGATCATGTCACCCATGCACAGTTGGCTTTGGACAAGGACGGGAAATTCACAGCGCTTAAAGTTGAGACACTGGCCAACATGGGCGGCTACCTCTCAACCTTCGCGACGGTAATTCCCACCTTCCTGCATGGCACATTGCTGGCCGGCCAGTACACGACGCCGGCGATCCACATCAACGTGAAGGCCGTGTTCACCAACACCGTACCAGTAGATGCCTATCGCGGCGCCGGGCGGCCGGAAGCGACATACTTGATCGAGCGCTTGGTTGATGTCGCCGCGCGGGAGACCGGCCGCGACCCGGCAGAACTGCGCCGGCTCAATTTCATCAAGGCGGATCAGTTCCCCTACGACACGCCCGTTGCGTTGACCTATGACACCGGCGATTACGAGGCGACACTGGACGGCGCCTTGAAGGCTGCTGACGTCGCTGGGTTTGCCGAACGGAAGGAAGAGGCGAAAACGCGGGGTAAGCTCCGCGGGCTGGGCATCGCGGGCTACATCGAAGCCTGCGGGATTGCGCCGTCGGCTGTGGTGGGTTCCCTGGGCGCGCGGGCCGGGCTCTATGAGTCCGCTGTAGTGCGGGTGAACCCGACAGGGTCGGTCACCGTGCTGACCGGATCGCACAGCCATGGGCAAGGCCACGAAACCACCTTTGCCCAACTCGTCGCCGATAAACTGGGCGTGCCGTTCGATCAGGTTGACGTTGTTCACGGGGATACAGCGCAGGTGCCCTTCGGTATGGGCACCTATGGGTCGCGCTCGCTGGCCGTGGGCGGCTCAGCATTGGTCAAGGCGATGGACAAAGTGGTCGACAAGGGCCGCAAGATTGCCGCGCACCTGATGGAAGCGTCCGCCGATGACATCGAGTTCAAGGACGGCGCCTACACGATTTCCGGCACGGACAAACAGATCACCTTCGGCGAAGTCGCGTTCGCGGCCTACGTGCCGCACAACTTCCCCTTCGACGAACTGGAACCGGGCCTGGAAGAAAACGCCTTCTACGACCCCGCCAACTTTACCTATCCGGCGGGCACATATGTGTGCGAAGTGGAGATCGACCCAGATACAGGCGTTGTCGATGTGTGCAGCTTCCACGCCTCCGATGATTTTGGCCGGGTGATCAACCCGATGATCGTCGCGGGCCAGGTCCACGGAGGACTGGCGCAAGGGATCGGACAAGCCCTGCTGGAGCACGGCGTCTACGATGACTCCGGCCAGTTGGTATCGGGCAGCTATATGGATTATGCCATGCCCCGCGCGGACCACTTCCCCGCCTTCACGGTGGATACGTCAGTGACGGAATGCACGCACAATCCGCTCGGCGTAAAAGGGTGTGGCGAAGCCGGGGCGATCGGCTCACCGCCGGCGGTGATCAATGCCATCGTCGATGCCTTGTCGGACTATGGCGTGCGCCACGTCGATATGCCGGCGACGCCCGAGAAAATCTGGCGGCTGGTTAATACCTGACGAGACTTAAGCTTGGTTAGATGTCGCGGTCGGGCCCCAGCAGACCCTGGGACGCCCGGTGCTCCTTGTAGATGAAGTAGAGATTGCGTGAATAAATTACGATGCCACCGAGCTGCGCGATGATGAACACGGGCTCTTCGATGTAGATCGCGTAAATGAACGTCAAAACCCCGCCGGTCAGACTGAGGTACCAGAAGGCGAGCGGAATAATGCTCTTGCCAAGGCGCTCACTGACAATCCATTGCACGAAGAAACGCGATCCAAAGATCGCCTGGCCCAGTAAACCCACAGCCTTGAAAACGTTCATTGTTGCGAACCAGGTAACAAACCAACTCATGAGTCGTCCTTTTCGGGTTTTAGGTCTGGCCGTGAATACCTGGCTTTGAGCCAGAGCACGCCCAGAAGATCAATGACGCCAAGTACCAAACGGCGCCAGAAGCCATACTTAGACACGCCGTGACGTCTGGGCCGGTGTGAGATTTCAACTGATATCACCCGTCCACCGTTGCGGATAAACAGCGCAGGCAAGAAACGGTGCAAAGCATTGAAGCGCGGCAAGCGCGCGAACACCTGCCGTCGAAAGAGTTTTAGTCCGCACCCGCTATCCGGTGTGAAATCACCCAGCACCCAGCCCCGAATGTCGTTGGCCAACCAGGACTGATAGCGCTTGACCAGACTGTCATGGCGGAGCCGGCGGTGACCGATGAAGAGAAAAGCGGATGCAAGATCAGGTTCGTCAGCAAGCGCGGCATCGCGTGCCTCAATCAGCGCGGAGATGTCTTTGGGATCATTCTGGCCATCACCATCCAACGTTATGATCCATTCTCCTGATGCATGATCTATACCTGTAAGCAGCGCCTGGCTTTGTCCGGCCGGAAACGCGTGCGTGTACACTTCCACAGAGTGCTGCCGGGCGGCCTGACTCAGCTCCTGCGGCGTGTCATCGTCCGACCCATCATCGACATAAATAACCTCGAAAGCGGGCGTATCGGCGAGCCCACGCAGGACGGCGAAGATCTCGTCGGTCAGCGGGCCGACATTGCCCGCCTCGTTGAGGACGGGCACCACAACCGAGTACACGATCTTGCTGGAAGAGGGGTCAGACACGATGTGACTCTTTATCCGCCGCGAGAACCACAAGAAACCGCAGTGATACACGGGGTTTGCAGGGAGCGTAACCCTCGATTGCGCCGAATCGGGCAAGGTTGCCCTTGTTGCCTCAGGCGCAATCGCCTAAATCACTCGCACGGAATAAGAACACGCCGGACATGGATATGACCGCCACCTCCTTGAATGCAGACGATGCACGGCTAATCCGTCTGTGGCTCCTGGTGTGCGCAGCGATGGTGTTCATCATGGTGGTGCTCGGCGGGGCCACGCGGTTGACGGAATCCGGGTTGTCCATGGTCGAATGGAAGCCACTGACCCTGCTGCCGCCTATGAACGAAACCGAATGGGCGGCAGAGTTTGAAGCCTATCAGCAGTATCCCGAGTACCAAAAGGTCAACTCGTGGATGACGGTCGAGGATTTCAAAGAGATCTACTGGCTGGAATATACGCACCGTCTTTGGGGACGGCTGATCGGCGTGGCGTTCACCTTGCCGTTTATCTGGCTGCTCTACACTGGCCGGGCCCGCGGAGGACTGGCATGGACCTTAGGCGGCTTGCTGGTGCTTGGCGGATCGCAAGGCGTGCTCGGCTGGTACATGGTGGCCAGTGGACTGGTCGACCGGCCGGACGTAAGCCAGTACCGGCTCGCGGCACATCTGGTGCTCGCCTTTATTGTCTACAGCGCCCTGATCTGGGTGGCACTGGGCTTGCGGGGGCCGCCCATACCGGCTGGGCCTGGACAGACCCGTGCGGCAAGGTACGCGTTGGCCGCGTCTCTGAGCGTGTTGCTCGTTGTCGTGTCGGGCGCCTTTGTCGCCGGCACCAATGCGGGTTTCATCTACAACACGTTTCCCTTGATGGATGGCCAGGTCATCCCGGATGGTCTTTACGACCTGACACCGTGGTACTTGAACTGGTTCGAGAACATCATGACCATCCAGTTCAATCATCGGGTGCTGGCGATATTACTTGTCGCCTTCATCGGTCTGATGTGGTGGACGGTGATCAAATCAGTCGATGATGAAACAACGCGCAAACTGGCAAACGCATCATTGGCCATGGCCGGAATTCAAGCCGGACTTGGCATTTCGACATTGCTGCTGGTCGTGCCCCTGTGGCTCGCGTTACTGCACCAAGCCGGGGCCTTGATCCTGTTTACGTTAACTGTGACGATGGCGCGGCGGCTGTATCCGGCGAAAACCGTAACCGCCCACTCCAAAACAAACGCCGGTCTTTCAACCCCTATCGACGCGACCTAACGAAAGCACAGTTCATGAGTGATCTCTCCGTTACAGATGATTTGTTCTTTTCCCGCACCGGTATGGACAAACACGCGGTCGAGACAAAGGTCACCGAGACTCTTGGGGGATGTGATGATGGCGAACTCTTTTTCGAATACAGCCAGGCGGAAAGCCTGAGTTACGACGATGGCCGCATTCGCTCAGCTGCATTTGACACGACACAGGGCTTTGGATTGCGCGCCCTTGTCGGCGAGGCGACCGGCTTCGCCCATTCCTCCACGCTATCGGAAGAGGCGATCGCGCGGGCGGCAGAGACTGTTAACGCGGTGAAGGCCGGACACGGCGGCACCCTCGCCGATCCGCCACAGGGAACCAATCGGGCGCTGTACACGGATGAAAATCCGCTACCGCTTATTCCCTACGAAACCAAGGTGAAGACGCTTGAAGCGGTTGATGCCTATGCCCGCAGTCTCGATAGCAAGATAAAACAAGTATCGGCATCGCTGACAGCGTCCTGGCAGGCGGTGCAGATCATGCGCGCTGATGGGATATCTGTCGGCGACATCAGGCCTCTCGTACGCTTCAATATTTCCATCGTCGCCGGCGAAGGCGACCGCATGGAGATGGGGTCTTACGGCACCGGCGGCCGTGTGACCTATGACCGATTCCTGGATGAAGCGACATGGAAGGGCGCAGTGGACGAAGCCTACCGTCAAGCCATGGTCAACTTGGAAAGTGTAGACGCCCCGGGTGGCGAAATGCCGGTGGTGTTAGGTCCGGGCTGGCCGGGCGTGTTGCTGCACGAAGCGGTCGGCCACGGCCTGGAGGGTGACTTCAACCGTAAGCAAACGTCGGCGTTTTATGATCTGATCGGCAAGCAAGTGGCCGCTAAAGGCGTGACGGTGATCGACGACGGCACCATCCGTGACCGGCGAGGCTCCTTGAGCATCGATGACGAAGGCACGCCGACCTCGCAGACCACATTGATTGAAGACGGCATTCTTGTCGGCTTTCTGCAAGACCGATTGAACGCCAGACTGATGGGGGTCAAACCAACGGGTAATGGCCGGCGCCAGTCGCACGCGCACCATCCTATGCCGCGCATGACCAACACCTATATGGCCAATGGCAATCACGATCCGGAAGAGATCATCAAATCGGTCGACAAAGGCTTGTATGCGGTGAATTTCGGCGGCGGCCAGGTGGATATCACCTCGGGCAAGTTCGTGTTTTCGGCCACCGAGGCCTACATGATCGAGAACGGCAAGGTCGGCGCGCCGGTCAAAGGTGCGACGCTCATCGGTAATGGACCGGACTGCCTGACCAAGGTGTCGATGATCGGCAATGACATGATGCTCGATCCCGGCATCGGCACCTGCGGCAAGGAAGGCCAAGGCGTGCCCGTGGGTGTCGGACAGCCGACTCTTAAGCTCGATGTGCTGACCGTCGGTGGGACGGCCGTTTAAGGTCCCTCGCCCATCATCGCGGCTTGAAATCTCGGATCATTCGGATCTGCGAGCTTGCAGCGGGCGGAGGTCCACTCCGTCGTGAAACCGACACGGCCGCTATCGGGTTCGGCCCAAGCGAATCCGAGAACATCGCTTTCTTCATACTCTCCCCTCTCACCGTCGTGGAGAGTCAGGCGCATGAGATCGACAAAGTTGCGCCCGGAATTGGACGGCCACATGGAGGTAAGAAACTCGATGTGTAGTTCGCGGGGCTCAGCCTCTTCGGACATGAACGAAAACGTGTCGCCACGGTTATGCATGAAGAAGGGGTTGATCACCTGAGTCCGACCGTCTTCAAACCGCAGGGATGTAAAGCATTCGTAGCGCTGAGCTTTGTACATGCGCAGGTGCGTGCGATCCTCGCGTCCGACAAAAAGCGATCCGTCTTCCAGATACCCGTTGTCGTAGATCCAAAGTTCTTCGGGGTTAAGAATCCACTCCGCATCCCAGGTCATCTGCTGCCCGGTGTTTTTCGACACCATCGTGCATTCGCCGTGCTCACCCAAAAGACCACGCAGTTGGTTGCCATGACGCCGCCAATTGAAGGTGCAGTTACCACCGAAGTTGGGATCGGGCTGGATATCCGCCCATATCTCCGGCCGCAGGTGGGCATCGATAAAGTTTTCAGGATCGGCGATGCGGCGCCCGGATATGGACACCGTGTTTAGGTCTTCGTCCGTGGAAATAAGAAACACCTGCTGCTGACCGGGAAAGATCGACTCATCATCGGCGCCCAGGCGAATTTGCGTGTAGATGACATGCTCCGCGAGATGGGGCGCATCAATGACCGCGAAAACCCGGAAGTATTCTTCATGCAAGCCGTCCGGCGGCGCACCAAGGTTCTTTTCGAGAAACACTTGCGGCACGGACGAATATTCCCCCGGCAACCAGGCCAGCAGGTCTTGCAGAACCTTCTGCAGCTCTGGTTTGGAGTTTGTCGCTTGCGCCGGTGAAACGGCGATCGCGCCCGCCAAAATCAGTGTGATGAATGAACGCATGGTCCCGTCCTCTCCCCTTCTCGTCCCGGAGAGAACCCTAGCGAATGTTGGGAAGGCGTGAAAAGCCCCTGAGAGCGATCAGGCTATTTTTGGGACAGAGTCGGACGGTTCCCCGCGGCATCTGGCATCGTGCCGGACGAAATAAACGCCATCGCCGCGGCGTCATCTTTGGCATAGGCGTCCAGGAATGCGGTGCTGACCCCTTTGAGAATGTCAGCGGCCTCGGCGTCGTAATCCGGGGAACGCTCCACGCGGCACCAGCCACCGCTGAGGTAATGGTTGATGTCTTCGATCCACAAATAGTGCTTGGCCGGAGAAGAAGCCGGCAGTTCGTCGACGATGTTGTATTGGAACGGAATGCGGCTGTTTTCGCCCCGGGACTCCGATCCGTAGTCATCTGTTCCGGTGTAAATGAAAGTCGGCACGGATATATACCGCCAGGGTTCGTCCGGCAGGGTGGGATTGCCGCCCGGCTCGCTGAGCAGAAGCAGGGCATCGTAGCGGGATTCATCGGACTCAATGCGCTGCCGGCTGAACGGATTTTCCAGCGAGAGGCCGGTGGCAAGCAGCGCAGTCGCGCCGCCCATGGAATGACCTGCGGCAATGGCACGGTCGCCGTCGATCTTCCCTTTGAGATTGAGAACGGCACCTTCCAACGCCCCGAGATGATCGAGCGTGATGGACATATCCGCAACGCGCTGACGAATGATGCCTTCCATCTGGCGGGGCTCGACGGTCGCCATGTCGAACCCGACCGACGCGGAGTCCGGATGGGTGGGTTGAATGACCACATAGCCGTGGGACGCCCAATGATCGCCGACAAGGCTGTAGCTGCCGCCGTAACAGCCACCGCCGTGCGACAACACGACGACCGGGAACGGTCCACCACCATCGGGATAAGCGACGCGCACAGTGAGGTCACGGCCCTCAGCTGGAAGCGTTACGCCTTCCGCGATCGCGACCTCATATGGACCGGCGTCGGGTTTGTAGGCTTCTGCACCGGCAGACGTGGCGAAAAGTGTGGCGGCAAGAAAGAGGATGTTTTTCATCCACCAACTTTCCGCCTAGCGCTCGGCTTTTTGAACCTTTCCGTGCCGCGCCTCCATGTGGCGGACGACGTGACCGGCGAGAAATTCACCGAACTCGGGACGCTCGTTGATGGGGTCCCAGACCGCCCAAGTGCCGGTGTACTGATCCTGCACCGGACCGGCCGCGCTCGGCGGACCCTTCGCCTGGTCATAGCCGAGATGGCCGTAGTCTGACAGGTCGCGCACCAAGTGCGGGTCCTCGTCGCCCATGGCCTCATCAATCGGGGTTTGGCGTAGGGGCGGATAGGGTTGAGAGGTGCCGCAGCCCCCCATGACGAAACAGCAGGGCTCGGTGCGGGGCGCGTCATCTGGCGCGCCGACCGGGCGGCACATCGTTTCGGCCTGGCGGCCCCAATAGTCCGCGAAGGGATGTCCGTGATTGGGATAGCGCTCATAGTCGCCCGCCTCGGCATATAGCCACGTCTTGGTGCCGATTTCCTTGCCGATTTGATTGGGCACCTCGACCAGCGTCAAAACGGAGTCGATCACGACCTGGGTGAATACGACCACAATGTGTTTGACGCCGCGGTCTTTGAGGTACTCCAGGCCATCCCAATAGAAGTATTTTTGATAGCCGCCCGGAGGCTCTTTGTCGGTCTGGTAAAGCCAGCGGTGGCCAAGATTCTCGGCCCGCATCTCTCGCGACCGCTCCAGGTTCGACCTGACCCGGCCGCCGAGTTTGATATTGGGGTTTTCAACACGAAGACCCATCCACGTGCCGATGATGTTGTCGGGATCAATATCTGGGTACTGACTTAGGATCTCCGCCTTAAGCAGATCGTTGAGGACAACCGTGTCATTGACCTTTGGATCATACACTTCGTTCCAGTCGCGGATCGAATGGTTGATGAACATGATCGCCGTGTCTTCGTCGGCAACATCCGGGTTCATGCGCTTCTGAATGCCGTCCATGAAGAGCGCTGCAAAGGCAGGGTCTTCGCTCACCGGATTGGGGCGGCCTTCAAGCGGAACCACGCTATCCTTGATCGGCGGACCGAGGCTGCGCGTCCAGTTCTCGGGTTCGATGGGGAAGGACTCGCGGAGCAAGTCTGTCGGATCATTGACCCATGTGACGGGAATGTCGGTGCCGTGTTCAGCGTTGTAGCGGTCGACCACTTCACGTGAGACACGCACGACGTCGTAGGTTTTCCAGAACCTGACGCCGGCAGTGGTCATGTCGATCATGATGATCTCATCGACACCTTGAGCCAGCAGCCGCTCGGCCGGACCATCGACGTTGTAGCGCTGCGGATCGCACCCGGCCCATGGTCCTTTGTCAGCCTCACTGCCGCAGTAGGTGAGCTTAGACCCGCCTTCGACCTGCGGCTCGTACATACGACGCGGTTCGGGCAGGAATTTGGTTTGTTCGCGCGGCCCGATCCATTGCGCCTTGTCGACAATGAACTCGACACCGAGTTCAGCTTCCCGCGCCTTCAGAGCTTCGGTCATATGCCGCAACTGCGCAGCCGTCCGGTCAGCATTGGGGTCATAGCCAATGCGCGCATCCTGAAACTCGTACTTGTCGAGTTGAGAGGCGATGTTGCTGTAGCTTGCACCGTCCCCGAAGGACGCGACCGTCGGCCAGGCGGCTTCATTCCAAATGACGCGCTGATAAATCGCAGCGTGCGGATCGTAGGAAAAAATCTGCATGGCGCTGTCCCACAAGCTTTCGATGCTCGTGCTGCCGCTGCCGCCGTGGATGACATAGAGCACCCCAACCTTGCGGTCCGCCGCGGAGGGCGTCAGTCCCATGCCTAAGGTGGCGAACGCAATGGCCAGCCCGGCCAAAATCCAGCGCGTCATATCGTCATTCTCCCCAAGTAAGGTCTCTGAGAGCTCTCTCAGTTGGTATACAATAATACGCGTATTCGGGCGATTTAGACCACAGAAACCGTATTTTGTATACTAAATGGGCTATTTTATGGCTACGACGTTGATTTCAAACACTTCCACAATGTTTCCATTGGGGTCGTACAGCATCATGTTGCGCGACAAGCCTGTGCCCGAAGCCTTCACATCGAACAGAATCTCATGCCCGGCAGCCTTGGCACGCTTGGCAATCTCGTCGATGTCGCTAACGCGGTGGGGCAGGATCATGGACCCCTGGCGGCCGGGGTGGTTTTCAATCGGCTCATTGCAGGCCGGATCTGAGTCATCAACGATGGCCATGAAGGCGACATTACCGCCAACGACCATACCGCCCGGGTAAACGCCGGTGCCCCCCATGATGACAAAGCGAACGTCGCCACCATCCTGAACGTCGATATACTTTTGCACGCCTGGCCCGCTGAAGGTGACGTCTTCGATAATGCTTTGGCCCATGACATCGCGATAAAATGCAATCGACTCTTCAATCTTGCACGTGACAGTCACCGCGCGGAGCAGCAGGCTTTGATGATCATGGTCTTCGGCTTGGGCGGGCAAAGTAGCGATCGCAGCGGCCATCACCACGGCAGTATATGAAAAAAGTCTCATAACGCGTCTCCCGATTTACTTCTGTGATTTGATTCCGTGATGGATGAACTCACCGGCCATGCGCCCACCGTCAACGTGGATCGCGGCACCGGTGACGTGTTTGGCCGCATCGGACAGTAAGAAGGCAACCGTGGTGCCGATATCCCGTGGGTGACCCAGGCGGCCCAGCGGTGTCGTCTCGATGTTGTATTGCACGAACTTGCGTGCACCTTCTTCACCGAACAAGGCAATCGCACCCGGCGACGGACGGTCACCATGCTCAAACAGCACGCCCGGATGAACGGCGTTGACGCGGATGTTGCGGGCACGCCCCTCGACGGCAGCGGCACGCGCCAGGTGTGTGGTTCCGCCTTTAGCCATGCCGTACCCGGTGGAATTGGGTGATCCGCGCAGCGCGTTGAGCGCCGAAATATTCACCACCGACCCGCCATCTTGCATCACCCGGAAGGCCTGTTGGATGCCGAGAAACATGCCGTCGACATTGACCGACAACAGGAACTCCAGGTCCTCGAGGGACAACTGGTCCATGGGCTTGAGCCGCGACACGCCAGAGTTATTTACTAGCCCGTCCAAACGCCCGTAACGCTCAACCACGCCGTCCACAACCCGCTGCCAATCATCCGGCTTGGTCACGTCGTGAGGCACATACTCGGCTTCGAGCGCATTCTCGGCCAAACGCTTTTCGGTTTCGCGCGCGCCATCAGCACTGCGGCCCGAGAACACAATGGTGGCGCCTTGGGCTGCCGTGACCAGCGTGGTCCACCGGCCCAGCCCGGACGTTCCCCCGGTGATGAGGATGACTTTGCCTTTGAGCTGTTCGGATGTGGTGACGTCGGTCATTGCGCCACCAGACCGTTGTCGATGGGCAAATCCATGCCGGTCATATAGACAGCGCCTTCGGTCGCATAGAACACAGCCGCCGCGGCGATTTGCTGAGGATCTATCGCGTCCACGTGAACGCCGTAGTCGAGATCGTCCATCCCCGCGACAGGTCCGGCGAGCAGCGCATTGACGACAATGCCGTCTTTGGCCTTGGCGCATTCCAGGGCAGCGGATTTCGATGAAAACAAAACCCCGGCGGCGGCCGTGCAGACGGCGGCGGCGTTGCCGACCGCTGACCGCGCGGCGGCTGGCAAGATATGCACCAAAGCGCCTTGGATGCCCGCCCGCCGCATGGCGAGTATGCCCTGGTTCTGAGCCAGGAACGCCGGAACGGCCATCGCGCGGTGTGCCGATACAAAATCTTCGGCTTCGAGGGTTTCAATGCCGCCAGATGCGCTGCCAAAGGACGGGATCACCAAGACATCAGGCCCGCCCAACTCGGCATGAGAGGTGGCGAAGGCTGATATCCAGGAGTCTTGGTCCTGGACGTCGACGTCGATTTTCAGGTCGCCACCAGAGCCATTGGCCACACAGACCTTAACCCCCTCAGCGCGGAAAGCAGCCGCGCAGGCTTGGGCGACAGGATGAGCGCCATTGGCGATGAAAACGGTTTTGGTCGCAATGCCAGTCATTCTGCCACTTTAGGGTGGGTAAACTGGCGCGGCAATGTAGCTGAGCCCCTGGGGATGAACGCCACGCGGCCTTCCGGCGGTTTGGCACCTACTCCGGTGCCCAAAACAGGTGGCCAGGGCAGCGGCGCGTGAGTACCTTAGGCCAACAAAAATCGCCGCGGGCCTAATGCCTGGGGTCTGGAGAGAAAGAGAAGGGACCGTATTCATGTCGACCACCTGGGATATCGTCATCGTCGGCGCCGGCACCACGGGGATGCCTGCCGCCATCAAAGCCTCGGAACGCGGGGCGAAAGTTTTGGTCATCGACGCCGCAGACAAAGTCGGCGGAACACTTCATCTGTCTTCCGGATCGCTGAGCGCGGCGGGCTCGTCACTGCAAAAGGCAAAGGGCATTGATGACACGCCGGAAAAGCACTTCCAGGAATCGATCCGCATCAATCACGGCACCGGCGAATTCGACAAGCTGAAACTGTGGCAGGAAAACTCGGCCGGCACCTTGGAATGGCTGCTGTCGATCGGCATGGAATATCCAGACAACCAGCCCGTGGCTGCCGCCGGGCATGAACCCTATGACACCGCGCGCATCACAACACCGGTGAACGCCGGTAAAGCCTATGTGGAAGTGATTCAGTCGGCATTTGAGAAGGTGCTGGAAAGCGGCAACGTGGAACTTCGCCTGAATACGCGCATGCGCGAACTGATCGTCGAGGCGGACGGCTCGGTCGGCGGTGTTATCGTTGAGACAGCCGATGGCGCCCGCGAAGAACTCCGCGCGTCAGCAACTCTTCTCGCGTGCGGCGGATACTCGAACAGTGACGAGCTTTGGCAGGAATTTCATGACCGGCCGAAGCGGGTCTACACCTATCCCTATTCACGTGGTGATGGCATCCAGGCCGCACGCAAACTCGGTGCCCAAGTGCAATTGGCCGACAACCTGATCACCACCTTCGGCGGTACTGTGGATATCGACAAAACGGACGACCACTGGATTCACACCATGACGATGCCGCTGGTGCGCACGCCGTGGGAGATCATCGTCAACAACGAAGGCCGCCGCTTCATCAATGAGGAAGAAGGCAATCCGGACATCCGTGAACGCTCGATCATGAATCAGTCCGACTGGACGTGCTGGGTCATCTACGACGACGCCATCCGCGAACAGGCGCCGCCGCTCTTTTTGACGTGGGACGCCGAAAAGATCGAACGCGCGTTTGCCACCCATCCGGACTACTGCCGGGCCAACACAATTGAAGCGCTCGCAGAGGCCACTGGGATTCCGGCAGCGAATTTGCGCACGAGCATTAAGCAATACAACAAAGGCCGTGACGCGGGTGCGGACCCGTGGGGCCGCGCGCACACGCCGCTGCCCATTGAAAAGGCGCCGTTCTATGCCATCAAGCACTACGCCATTTCGGTGGTGAGCTTTGGCGGCATCACCTGCGACAACGAACTGCGGGTGCTCGACGCAGGCGGCAAGCCGATTCCGAATCTTTATGCGGGCGGTGAAATGCTGGGCATGGGCATTTGGGGCAACGCTTACCTGGGCGGATCGAGTGTCGGTGGATGCCTGACCATGGGGCGCTTGCTGGGGGAACGGTTCCTGAGTTGGAGCAAAGAAGCCCCGGCCGCCGCGGCTGAGTAACTGACTCAGTCCGCTCCGGCGGCTTTCAAATCGCGCAGCACGATGTTCGGCATGACGCCGTCGTCCCACGCGGGAGACGGCAGGCCTGTGCGCACGATTACCAGATCGGCAGAGCGGATCACGTAAACGCGCTGTCCACCGCCGCCATCAAAAAAGAACACGTCATCGGCTTCGAAGGGTTCGGCCTGCTTCACGCCAAAGGGTGTGTTCTTGTTGTAGAAACGCTCCGGTACGTAAGGCGAACCGATCCAAGTTTGCAGACCGTATTTGGGATTAAGCAGCGACGGCGTGCGCATGCGCTCAATCCAGTCAGCCGCAATCACCTGTTCGTCATTGAAACGCCCTTCGTTGAGAAGTGTGATGCCAATGCGTAGCCAATCACGCGGGCGCGCTTGAAAGAAAGAATAGCCCTTCGGCAAGCCGCCCGGACTGTCCAGCCACAACGTCGCGTCTTTCGCTCGCAACGGCCGCCAAAGCTTCTCCGAGACATACTCCCAATACGGACGGCCGGTGGCCCGTGTGAGAATCAGCATCATCAGCTGCGAGTTCGCGCTGTTGTAGGTGAACTCCGTGCCTGGCGGCCCATCCAGACCGAACCGCAAAATGGCGTTCTCCATATCCGGCCCGATGAACAGGCGGATCGCTGGAGCGTAGGGATTCTGCAATAGACTGAAATTGAAGCGATGGTGTTCAAGGCCGCTGGCCATTTGCAGGACGTGACGTAGGGTCATGTTCTGCTTGTCCGTTCCCGCCCATTCCGGAACGTATTTGACCACCTTATCGTCGATGGACGTAATCGCGCCGTCAGCAACCGCGAAGCCGGTCATGATGCCGAGCACGGACTTGGCCATCGAGTAGGTTTCAGTGACGTCGTCCGGCCCAAGGTCTTCCCAATAGGTTTCGAATTGAATGGCGCCCCGGTGATAAACGATCAGGGAAAACGACCTGAGTTCCTCGGCGTAAGTGACAAGTTCCTGAACGGCGGACTCGGAGATCGTTCTGTCATCTGGATCGGCCGACGGCAGCGCCGCCTCGAAGGCGCCCTTAACCGTTGCGGTTGGGGATATCCAGCCGGGATAGCTCAGTGCCGTTTGATCCTGGATGGAAAAGAAGCGGGCCCAGAAAATGCGGTCGGACAGAAACACCGCGGCGACGGCGAGCACCAAGAGTCCGGTGCCGGTGAGCACCTTCATTGCCCAGCCTCCGCTGGTGGCAGGATGCCTCTGATAATGGCGTTGGGCAGAAAGGCATTGTCCCATTCCGGCTCACCCGGTGACGGGCGGAAACCTGTGCGGACAATCACCAGGTCCTCTGACGGCACGATGTAAACCATGCGCCCCTCCGCGCCGTCGAACATGAATAGATCGTCGGCGAGGAACGGTTCAGAATGATACACACCCGGATTAGGGCGCTGATTGATGGGGGACTCGGGGCGGTGGATCAGACGCCGCTCAGTGTACGGATAGCCGAGCCAGATCATGTAGCCGAAATGCTGCTTGCTGAGGGACGGGTTGAGCATCTCCACCATCCAGCCGCTTGGCAACAACGGTTCACCGTCCCACACACCCCCATTGAGCAACAACAGACCGAACCGCAGCCAGGTTTCCGGCGGCAGCATCAAGCAGCATCCGCCGTGAGGCATGCCCCCGTCCCGGTTGACCCAGATAAATCCGCCCTTGGCGCCCAGCGGCTCCAACAGGACCTTCGAGAAGTATTCTGTGTAGCGCAGGCCAGTCGCGCCCTGAATGATGTGGGGCATGACATCAGCGGTGATGTCGCTGTAGTCCCACTCAGTCCCCGGCTCGAACGACATGGGAATTTCGTCGAGCAGCACGTCATCCCAGTGCGGGTCAAGATAGCGACGGGTGCTCAGCCCAAAGATGGGCCGGTCGCGAATGCTGAACCACCGCAAGCCGCTCGACATGTGCAGCACGTTGCGGATGGTCATGGCCTCCTTATCGGTGCCGCGCCATTCCGGAATGTAGTCGGCTACCGAGTCATTCACCGAAGAGATGTGCCCCTCGGCAATAGCCCGCGCAATCAGTAGCCCGCCGGCCATTTTGTGCATGCTGCGGGAATTGACGACGCTGCCCGGTCCTAAGCCGTACCAGTACTCAGAGTATTGAAGCGCGCCACGGTGCCAGATCAGCAGGCTTTCCGAGTTGGTGCGGTCTGCGTAATCCGAAGCGACGGCAATCGCTTCGTCTGAGATGGTCCGCTCGCCATCGGGCACGACTGGAAAGTATTCCGTGTGCGCGCCCGCAATGTCTTCTGTGGGCTGATACCACGTGTAGCCATTGACTTGATTGGGTCCACTCTGGGTGTAGTAGCGATAGATCAGAACACGATTGTCGAGCGCAAAAACCAATCCGCCGACCAGCAGAAAAATCAACGCGGCAACTATGGCCCTCTTGAGCGTCACAGGTTCTCCGAATCACATGCCGCGGCGCGTTTGGCGCGCGGGCCATTTGTGAACAAAGTGTAGCAAGATGAGGCTTAGCAAGACGAGAGCGATGCCTCCAGCCGCCATACCTTCAACGCTCACGTTCCGGTCGATGAGCCATCCCGTCACGACCATCACGCCTGACGCGACTGACACGTTCAGGAACACATTGAACGAGCGGATTGCTCCCATGTGTTTGGTGCCATAGAACTCCGCCCAGATGGTGACCATCAAAATCAGAGAGAAACCAAATGTCAGACCGCAAAAGGCCATGACTAAGGCGATTGCAGTTGGGTGATCTATACCGAACAAGACAACCAAGGCCGGCACCAGAGGCCACAAACTCCAGCTCACCAGCTTGAGTGATCCCACCTTGTCGACCAGGACACCGCCACTGAGCATGGCAACCAGAGACGTAACGGCATAAACACTGTACCCGCTTGCGAATTGACTGATCGTCCATCCTTTGGCTCCGGCAATGAACACCTGATGAAACTGAATGGAAAAAATCACCGACGGCACCACCAGCATGGACGGCTGCAAAAGCCAGAACCTGACATCAAGGAGAACGGCTTTGAGGTCCCATTGACTTTCCTCGCCCGGGCGCTCGTTCCGTTCAAGGTGGGCCAGTTTTTCGAGGTACACCGCATGACGCCGCCCATGCCCCCACAACTGAAACATCATCAGTGGCAAAATGCCCAACAGCACCGCCCATCCCGTGAGGTGCCAGGACTCGCGCCAGGAGTAATGGGTTAACAGCGCCGCCCCGATGAGCGGGAAGATGGCGTAGCCGAGGGCATAGCCGGTGTTGGCCACGGCCGCCGCCTTGCCGCGGCTGTCATCGAAGTACCGCGCCATGCTGACTTGCGCGCATACGCCCCACAGGCTTTGCGCCGAAAACCTGACCGCGAGAATGGCAAAGAACAGCATGAACGGTGTGGCCGCACTTGAGAGAAACCAGCAGCCCACAGCCACAAGAACTGTCGTGCCGCCAGCAAAGACACGCAGATCAAGCTTGTCGATCAACTGGCCAGTCGCGAGAAGGACGAGCGATCCGAGAATGGTGGCAAATCCGTATATCGCCGCCAGCTCGCCGTTGGTCAAATCCAGATCGGCCCTGATATCCGCATTGAACAGAGCAATGTAAAAGGTTTGCCCAAGTGCGACGAAAACGTTGAGCGCGAATCCGAAGCTGAGGAACCTGGGATTGCTGAGAAGGAATCTGAGATAGCTCATTACACTGGGTCGGACGCATCCAAGAACGCGCAGACATCAGCGGCGATCTCTTCGGCGTGGGAGTCCCATCCGGAGGGACCATAAATGTCGAGACGTTCTTTCATCACAGAGCGTTCGAGCAGAGATGCGGCCCGCCGCGTGTTCTCGCTGAGCGTATCCCGCAACACATAAAGCAACACGGGCTGTTTCACATCCGGGAGGCGTGCTGCCGTGTCGTACGCGAACACGGCCTCCGGTCCGTACCAGGAGCGTGTGCCCGAACGTATGCGTTCGACAAATAACTCCAGCCGCCGCTCGGGTGCGATCCCGCGCAGCCCATTGGTCACTTGAGCATCGAAATATGATGAGACGTAGTCTGGGTCAGTGAACAAGGGCCGCGGTTCACCGAACCCGGCGCGATTTCTCTCAAGCTCCTGTGCTGTAAACAGTGCCAGACTGCTGAGGACCACGCGCCGGACTAAGTCAGGCCGGGACGCCGCGAGTTCGACACAAATTTGGGTGCCGGTGTGAAAGCCGAGAACATCGACCTGGTGGCCATCGCCGAAGCCGAGGCGACCTAGAGCGGTGGCAAGGGCATCGGCGTAGTCTTCTATTGTTGGAACGGGCGTAGGGCCATCGGAACTGCCAAAGCCAGGTGTATCGGGACAGAGAACTTGGCGGTCGGTCGCCATGTGCTGTTGAAACACGGCGAACTGGGCGCCGGAGATCGGACTTTGGTGAAAACACACCAGAGGGACGTGATCCCCCTCTTGTTCGGGGCCTGCCTCGGTGACGTGAACCTGTCCGAACGGTCCGTCGACATATCTTTTATTGAGCGCAGCCATCACACCTAGAGCGCGTCGGCGAAGTGCCGGACCGCTGTGGCCAATTCCTCCGCATGGACATCCCACGCTGTACCATGCGGGATATGGGCCATCTCCCGGACCTCGACATTCGGGATCAGTGTGCCGGCGCGGCGGCTGTTGTCTGCCAGCATATCGTCAAGCACGAGAATTAGAGCTGGTTGCGTGAGTTTTTGCAGTTGCCCTTCGGCATCGTAACTCATCACCGCGTCCGGCGCATAAGACGCTTGCATGCCCGACCGCATGCGTTCCGCAAAGAGCGCCAGACGCCGCTCCGGTGGAATTTCTGGACGCCCATCGAGAACCGTCTGTTTGTAGGTGCTGGCGACGAAGTCAGGATCGGTAAAATATCCGGGCGGACCACCGAAGCGCTCCAGCATCATTTTCTTCTGTTCGTCAGAAAACAAGGCGACGGAGGGATAGGCGATGCTGCGCACCAAGTCCGGACGAATAACGGCAAGCTCGGTGCCAATCACGCTACCCGTGTGCCCGCCGAATACATCGACCGGCCCCTGTCCATCCTTGCCGAAGCCGAGAGAGTCCAGCATCTCGGCCATAGCGGCGGCGTAATCCGTGATCGTCACCGGTCCCGGCGGGGTATCGGAGCCGCCAAATCCCGGCGTATCGGGACATAGAACCAGGCGGTCTTTCGCGAGTTCGTCCTGAAAGGGCTGATATTGCAGACCGGACATTGGGCTTTGGTGAAAACATACTACGGGTGTAGGCGTCGATGCGCCCTGCGCCGGTTTCGCCTCTCGGAAATGCACTTGCCCGAATGGTCCGTCGGCGTAGCCGCGGCGTACCGCGATGTTCTGCATGATGCCCCTCATCCACTTATTATATTCTCGTGCGCCCGTCTGTACGCTACGGTTCGCACGACTTGTTAGCAATCGGTTCGACGCAGCACGCACGTACCGGTTCACGAAGCGACCAAATCACGCCGCCCGCCACAAACGGATTGTATGACCTAGAAGATGGCCGGACCCCAAAACATTTCCCCTGCCGACGCGCTGCAGGTGGCAAGCACGTATGTAAATGGGGGCCGCTTTGCGGAGGCCGTGCAGCTGAGTCGGTCGGTGCTGCAAAGCCAGCCGAAGAATGCGGATGCACTCCACATACTAGGGTTGTCCTTGTACCACTTGGGGCAGTACGAGCAGGCGGCGCAGGCTCTGTCGTCTGCATTTAAAGCGCGATCATCAGACGCCGCGATCGCCAACAGCTACGCTCTGGCATTGATCGCCCTTGACCGCACGGATGATGCGGCTGCCCGGCTGGAGAAATTTGCCCGCAAAGGAAAGCTGACAGCGGCGGGGCTATCCACGCTTGGCGATTGCCGGTTACGTCAAAACCAGCCCAAGAAAGCACTGGCCTGCTTTGAGAAAGCTCTCAAGGAGTCGCCAACCCTGATAGCGGCCCGCGTCAACTATGGCGAAGCGCTCAAACAATCCGGCGATGTGGCCGGTGCCATCACGCATTACAAAGATCTGGTTCATAGCGACCCGTCCGCGGCATCTGCCTGGCGCAACCTCGGACTGGCGCTTCAAGATGCGGAACGGTTCGGCGAAAGCACTGAAGCCCTGGAGACATACCTCACCCACCGCCCCGATGACCTGCAGTCGCGGCTGTCTCTTGCCGCGGGTTTTTTTCAAACCGCAGCGTTTGAGCGCGCACTGGCGGAAATAGACAGGGTGTTAACTGTGGCCCCCACCCATGCCGAAGCATGGAACAACAAAGGGTTGGCGCTGCGCACTCTAGAACGTCTGACTGACGCGGAAGCAGCCTTTCAAAAGGCAATCTCTTACGACCCCACCCTTACCGAGGCGCGCACCAATTTGGCCCACCTCGTGCACGACATCCGCGGGATCGATGCTGCTCTAGAGGTCTTTGACCAAGCCATCGCGGACGGCGCGAACATAGAAAAAGCGCATGTCGATCGCGGCTTTCCCCTGCTGATTGAAGGCCGGATCAAAGAAGGATGGGCGGAATACAGGTGGTCTGAGGCGCCGCAAGAGCAGCGGCCAGGATGGCGGCCCTATCGCACCCCCGCCTGGACCGGGCAGGATCTGGCCGGCAAAACGATTTTGATATGGGGCGAACAGGGCGTGGGCGACGAGATCATCTACGCGAGCATGATCCCCGAAGTGATCGCGCAGGCCGGCAAAGTGATCATCGAGTGCGAGCCGCGTTTGGCGCCTCTGTTCAAACGCTCGTTCCCAGGCACAGAAACAATTGCGCGCGAAACAGAAATCGCACCGGCCATGAAAGACCGGAGCATCGACTACCATATCTCGTCGGCCGACCTCTGCCCGCTGCTGCGGCCCGGTCTCTCGGCGTTCACGGGCGGGCAGCCATACCTTTCCGCCGATCCAACAAAACGGGATTCATTGCGCGCAGAATACTCCGGCGAGTTGGCCCGGGCGCCCTTGGTCGGTATTGCCTGGCGCAGCGGGCGAAAAAACAATGCTTGGCTGAAGTCGGTGCCTTTGGCGGACTGGCCGCCAATTTTCGCGACACGCGGCCCCGCGTTCGTGTCGCTTCAGTATGGTGATCACAGAGCCGAAATCGAAGACGCGGAAGCACGATTCGGGACACAAATTATGCGCGACGGCGAAATCGATCCGTTAGAGGACCTAGACGGATTCGCCAGCCAAGTTGCAGCGATGGATCTGGTGCTGACCAACAGCAATACCGCAGCTCATGTCGCGGGCGCGCTGGGTGTTCCCACGTGGGTGATGGTTCCCCGCGCAGGTTCAGGCGGCATGCCCTGGTATTGGCTGCGGCAAGGTACCGCCTGCCCCTGGTATGCTTCGGTCCGCCTTTACCGGCAAACCCGATTCCAAAATTGGGAGTCCACCATTAGCGCCGTCGCCGCAGATATGGCAGAGTTTGCCAAGGCATTCTGAAGCCTTGCGGATGCCGCAGAAAAAGAGTCTCCGTGTGACACTTAGCCGCCGCCACAGCCTGTCTCTTCTTGCCGGCGCCAGTCTCGGCACCACCTTTGCGCGTGCTCAATCAGACAATGTGGTTCGTATTGGCTTGGGCGGCTTGCCCATCGAGCGGGGCAACGCGTTCTCTAACATTCAGGTGCCGAGCATCCTCGTGACCGGCGGTATCTTCGACGGTCTGACGCGGATGACAAAAAGCGGGGAGATCATACCGTGGCTGGCCACGTCTTGGCAGGCGCTGGACGACACCACATGGCGGTTCACCCTGCGCGACAACGTCGAATTTTCCAACGGTGAAGTTTTCGACGCGGGTGCCGTCAAACACACGGTCGACTATCTGAGCGGTCCCGGCCCGCAGACCGAAGGACTAAGGCGGGACTTTAGATTTCTTGACGGCGCAGATGTAATCGACCGGTGGACTGTGGATATCAAGACCTCGGTGCCGGTGCCGATGTTCCCCCGCTATGCCTGCGTTCTTCTCATTGTCGCACCACAGGCCTGGCAAGACATGGGCATTCGCGAGTTTTCGTTGAACCCGGTTGGAACCGGCCCGTTGGTGGTCGAGGGATGGGAACCCGCACGCGCCTTAATGCGCGCCAACCCGACATCTTGGCGCCAGCTGCAAGTCGACGGCATAGAGTTTATCGTCCTGCCAGACCCGTCGGCCCGGCTTCAGGCGCTGCTGTCCGGTGCTCTGGATGCGGCGTATCAGATGGGTCCGGACGATATCACGGTCATTGAGGGTGAGGGCGGCAGCATCTCGACCGTTAAAGACGGTGCCGCGTCTTCGATCATGCTTCAGTTTGGCGAGGGGTACGATACGCCGCTGCGCGACCAACGTGTGCGCCAGGCGCTCAATCATGCTGTCGACAAGCAAACCATCGTCGACATTCTGATGGGTGGCCAGACCGTCGTTTCCTCCCAACCGGCCGTGCGGGAGGCCTACGGATACGATCCGGCGTTGCAACCGTACGCCTACGATCCAGACCAAGCGCGCACCCTGCTTAAGGAGGCAGGAGTCGCCGACGGCTTTGACATGACGATCTTAACGTCCGGAGGCGGCACAAATGGCGCGTTCATCGTACAGCGGGTCGCGGCAGACCTTGTGCGGGCCGGAGTCCGCGCCACCATTCAGACTCGCCCGGTGATGCAGTTCCTGGGCGACTTCGTCCGCGGGCGCATTTCCACGGATGCGTTTACCTTGCAGTGGGGGTCCTACCCGCTGCTCGATGCCATCCAGATGACCAACATCAACTCTTGCCGCAAAACCCAGCCCTGGTTTTGCGATGAGACGATTCAGCCGGTCATTGAGGCCGCATGGTTAGAAACGGATCCGCAGCAAGCCTTGGCCCTGCGCCAGGACGTCATGGGCTATTACCGGGATATCGCCCCGAGCATCTTTCTCTATGAAAACATTGCCTTTACCGGCCTTAGCCCGCGCACCCAGGGGCATAGCCAAACTTTTGGATATATTGATTTTGAGGGCATCAGCCTGTCTTAACCTCATGCAGGCTAAGGTCTTGATCCGACTCCCGATTTTGGCCGTATCATAAATGAGTAGCCAAAATGCGGTCAGCCCAGCGTTCATGCTTAAGGGGATGGGTTTGGCTGGTTACGACTAAGGGCAGAACACTGCATTCGTCACGGTAACGCGACGCACTGCACTAGCGAGAGGGACACGTCCATGTTTATGAATTTCTGGTATGCCGCTGAACTGAGCGACAACGTTAAAGAGGAACCCGTGCATGTTCGCATGCTCGGATTTGACTTCGTTTTGTTTAGGGACTCTGGCGGCAAGGTTCATTGCTTGTCGAACCTGTGCGTCCATCGCGGCGCTTCCCTCGCCCATGGCAAGGTGAAGGGCGATTGTATTGAGTGCCCCTATCACGGCTGGCAGTTCCAGGGCGAAGACGGCGCGTGCACAAAAATCCCGTCACTGGGACCAGATGCGAAGATTCCGGCCCGCGCCAAAGTGGACAGCTACCCAACGCAAGAAAAATATGGATTGATCTTCGCCTTCCTTGGCGACCTGCCGGAAAGTGAGCGGCCGCCGATCATGGACATTCCAGAATACGGACAGGACGGCTGGCGCGTCACAACGCAGGTTTACGAATGGACAGCCAATTATCAGCGCGCCGTCGAAAACACGTTGGACCCGGCGCATACAGAGTTCGTTCACCCGTCTATGGGTTATGGCGGGGACAGGGACGACTATCACGTTCCCGACCTGACGCTGATCGAAGAGGATTGGGGCTGCGGCACCATGACGACCTTTGTGTCACCGGACCTGCCGGACTCGAAGATGAAAGGGTTAAAGGGTGAGGGCCAGATGGAAGCCGGCGCGGGCAATCACGGCCCCTCAAGCGCTTGGACGCGGTTGCATTTCAGTCCGCACGCCTGGGCGCACCAATATGGCTTCTCCACACCCGTAGATGAGAAATTCCTCAAGCGCTACTTCCTGCAAGCCCGCAACTTTCGCACCGATCCGGAAATGGACACCACCATCAACGAACGCAACACGGCGGTGATGATGCAGGACAAAGTGGTTATTGAGCGCGTCGAACCCTTCTACACACCGGGGTCGTCCACCGAAGAAGTGCTGGTAAAGGCGGATGCCGTGATCACCCGGTACCGCGAGTACTTAAAAGATTGGGAAGACCGCGGCTGGCGCCTCGATACCGAGAAAGTCGATGCGTTGCGGGAAGAAAAAGCCTTCGCAATTCCTAGCCCCGCACGGCGGAGCTCAAAGGGTTGGGCGATCGAAGCCGCTCCAACCTTTGCGCCAAGTGCGGCCACCAAAGCCGCCGCTGAGTAAGCATCGGCGCCAAAAACGGGGCAAAGCAGAAAATTGGCCTGCGTTTGATCGAGGTCAAACGCGGGTCTGACGATGCTGCTTATGGTCCGCCATCCGCAACGAGACGCAGAGCGCAGAGGAGGCAACCGCCATGTACATCAATTTCTGGTACGCCGCAGGTCAATCGGAAGACGTCAAAGACCAGCCCGTCAAGGTCAAGATGCTGGGACAGAACTTCGTGCTGTTCCGTGACAGCGCGGGAGTTGTTCACTGCCTCTCCAATGTTTGCACCCACAGGGGCGGATCACTGGCCGGCGGCAAGCTGCGCGGCGACCGCGTCGAGTGCCCCTATCATGGCTGGCAATTCAATGGCGCCGGTGAGTGCGTCAAAATTCCGTCCATCGGTGCAGACGGGAAGATTCCGCCGCGTACCAAAATCGACAGCTATCCGGTGCAGGAAAAATACGGCCTGATCTTCGCGTTTCTCGGCGATCTTCCCGAGGACGAGAGGCCGCCGATCATGGACATTCCCGAGTACGGCCAGGACGGCTGGAAGCCGACCATTATGTACAACGAGTATGCGGCAAACTATGAGCGGTCCGTCGAAAATACGCTCGACCCCGGCCACAACGAATTCGTGCACCCGACTCATGGCTTCGAAGGCACCAAAGACGACTACAAGGTGCAGGAGTACGACTTAGATGTGTCCGACCATGGCTGCGGCTTTACCCTGACGTTCCAGTCGCCCGCCCTGAAGGACGGGACCATGAATAAATTGCGCAACTTCGACGGCGACCTGGAAGCCGGCACGGGGCACTTCGGGCCGCACCAGACGTGGACACAAATCCATATGTCGCCGACAAATTGGTTCCACCAGTACACCTTCCGCACGCCGGTCGACGAAGGGCAAACCCGCAGCTGGCTGGTGAACATGCGTAACGCCTTGCTGGATGACGAACACGACGAACCGATCCAAAAACGGCAACGGGTCATTGCCGATCAGGACATTGTTGTGCTGCAAGACCTAGAGCCCGTCGTCGCGCCGTCGACCAACAGCAAAGAAAATATGATGCCGCACGACAAAGCTTTGGTGCGCTACCGGGAGTTTCTCCGCAGCTACGATGCCAAAGGCTGGCACATCAATACCGGCGCCGTTGCCGCAAACCTCAATAAAGTCGCTTATGCCATCCCAAGCCCCGGCCGGCGCACCGCGAAGGGATGGGTGATCGACTCCGTTCCCCTTGAAGCACCTGATGCACAAGCGCAACAGGCTGCTGAATAAGCACTCAGGAAAACCTATCGGGATCGAGAAAGGCAGCCATTTGGCTGCCTTTCTTGTTTTAAAACAGAGGGATAAAGCCCCTATCCAACGTGCGGATAGTGGTTCGAGTTGTTTTCATGTTTGTGACATTCCTTGAGAGAAAGGCAGGGAGTTGGGAGGCTCCACGTCAGGTTGTCCGTGTTCGGCATGGATGACTGCCACGTTCCGGAGCCGAATTTCGCCGTTTCTGAGGGAAACGGCTACGTTTTTGGAGGGAATAAAGGCGATGAAACTTCGCACATCACTGCTGTCCACTGCTGCTCTTGCCGCTGCCGTCTCAACCGGAGCGTTTGTCGACGGGGCTCAGGCACAACAGCTAACAATCGAAGAAATTACGGTCACAGCGCGTAAACGTGAGGAGAATCTTTAGGACATTCCTCTCTCCATTACGGCTTTCACTGCAGACGGCTTGAAACAGCGCAACATAACGACGGTGTACGAGCTATCGGCCAATACGCCGAACTTCGTCACCACACCGCAGCTGGGCCGCCGCTTGGACCGCCCGACCTTCCGTGGACAAGCGGGCACGCTGGTACGCGGCGAGCCAAACGCCTCTTACTTTATTGACGGTGTGTTTGTGGCAGGCAGCGCGACCACGTCCACGTTCAACGCCTTGGAACGCGTCGAAGTCCTGCGCGGCCCGCAGTCAGCCCTATTTGGCCGTGCGACGTTCGCCGGAGCCGTTAACCTGATTACCCGTAAGCCAACCGATGAGCACGAAGGGCAGTTCAACGTCCGCATCGGCTCCCATCAGACCTATGAAGCAGCCGGCTGGCTGTCCGGTCCTATCATTGAGGACAAGCTGCACTACTTTGTTTCCGGCAGTTGGGACTCATATGGTGGTGAGTGGCGCAACAATGTGGCTGAAGGACAAGCTGCGGGAGACAGTATCTTTATTCCGTTCCCGCCGCCGGGACGGGTGATCAACTTTGTCACCGGACCAACACGCGCAGACAATTCACGCCTCGGTGGCGAGGAAAACACCGACGGGACGATTAAGCTCGTGTTCTCGCCCGCCGAGAATCATGAACTCGAGTTCAAGTTTAACTACGCCGGTGGCCGTGACGACCACTTCCCCGCGCTGCTGGTCGACAACAGCGAGCTGAACTGCTTCCGTCCGGGAATTGACGCGGGCGCGGGCCCAGAATCACCGGGGTATTTCTGCGGCGCTTTGACAGCGGGAGACCGGACCTCAAGTCTCAATATTCCTGACCTCGTTGACGGCGGCACAACCAGTTTCTTCGGCGTGACCGCAGAACCTTCACCGATTGGCGCTGGCACACATCGCGATATCTTCCGCTTGCTGACTCAGTACACCGGCGATTTCAACGGATGGGAAGCTGTCGCCCGCGCCACCTGGAACCGTGACCGCTTTAAGTCTGGCCGCGACATCGACCGTACGGCCTTCCGTCCGGTCTTCGGCCTGTTCACGGCATACGAAGAAGACAACACGGAAGACTGGGCAGGCGAGCTGCGCTTCGCCAGCCCGGCAGACGATCCGCTGCGCGGCCTCTTCGGCGTGTATTACTTTGAGAAACGGTTCGTGGAACGTGACCGCCGGTTCTCGGGACCTGGTACAGCAGGATTGTTCTTTGCCTCTGACCATGGATCATGCCGAACCAGTCCGGCCGCTTTCGATCCCGGCCAATGCGACACCACAGAAGAAGACGTGACCAACTACGCCGTCTTTGCGTCCGTCGACTACGACATAACGGATCAACTGACAGTCTCTGCCGAAGCCCGCTACTCAGAAGATGAGAAGACGGCACGCGGGGGTGTTTTGACCGACGCCGAAGCGGCTGACGTGGCCGGCCTTGTCGCGGCACTTGACGTCGCAACAGTGGAGGGAAACCGGCTTGTCGTCAAAGACGACACCAAGGATTTCACGCCGCGTGTCTCATTAACGTACAAGCCGAACGACGACATCACCGTCTACGGAAAAATCGCCAAGGGGGACAAGCCCTTGGACTTTAACCTGTCGTTCTTCGACGACGACACCGACCCAACCGAGTTGGTCAATGCAGTTGCCGACGGCCGGGCGATCATCAATTCAGAGTCAGCCTGGACATATGAAGCCGGATTGAAGTCGACGCTGGCAGACGGCAAAGCCCGGTTCAATATTTCCGGCTTCTACATTGACTGGGACGATCAGGCTGTCAGCTCCGTTGAGGACATCCTGCTGCGTGACGGTACGTTCGAGACCAATAACACGGTGCGCTCTGCACCAGGTGCCCGGGTCATCGGCCTCGAAATCGAAGCCAACTGGACGCCAACAGAAAATATTCTTCTCACGGCAGGCTACGGCTTAGCGGACCACAAGTTCACCGACACGTTTGTCGATGCACGATTTGCCGCCCTGACCGGCGGCACGGGCGATGTCGATGGCCATACGACCCCATCGACGCCGAAGCATAACGCCAACCTGTCCGCCACATACCGCGACGAATTCGGCAGCGATTCAGATTGGTTCGTGCGATCGTTCTTGAACTACGAGTCCAAAAAGTTTGCAAACGTCGCCAATCTCGCGTGGGTCGGTTCACGGTATAACTGGAACGCCCAGGTTGGTATCGAATCTCCGCAATGGCGCCTGACGGTCTATGTCGATAATATTTTGGATGACAACACGCCACGCACCGTGAGCCTGTTTACAGACTTCCAAAACGAGTCTGTACCGGGCGTCGATGCCAGCCTGTTCACGTTGAACCCGCAACGGGGCCGTGACTTCGGCATGCGGGCTCAGTATTCATTCTAGTCCGGCAACCACCAACTGCACTAAAAACCCCCGGGGGCTTCCCCGGGGGTTTTTGTTTTTCAGTAAACGATGGTTTAAGACGATGAACCGGTGGGCCGCACCTGAATGACACGGCCATCTGGGCTATCAGTAAGAAGATAGAGATATCCGTCCGGCCCGGTGCGCACTTCCCGGAAGCGCTCCCCGACGTCAGCGAACAAGATTTCTTGACCTTGCACCTCGCCGTTTTCAAGGTCCAGCCGCCGCACCGTCATGTTTGCTAAAGCAGCGACAAAAATGTCTCCCTGCCACGCGGGAAAGGCCTCTCCGTCGTAGAGAGTCATGCCACCGGGGGCGATGGAGGGCACCCAGTACTCCACAGGCATTTCCATACCGGAATACTCCTGAAACGGAGATATCCGGGCCCCAGAATAGTCCAACCCATAGGTGGCGACCGGCCAGCCATAGTTTTTCCCTGGCTCAATGATGTTGAGTTCGTCACCGCCCATCGGGCCGTGTTCGTGCAAATACACCCGCCCCGACTCCGGATCGACGACCAGGCCTTGTTGATTGCGGTGGCCATAGGTCCAGATTTCCGGGAGCGCGCCATCGGTTCCGACGAAAGGGTTGTCATCCGGGACGGATCCATCGTCGTTCACCCGCACCGTTTTGCCGAAGTGATTGTCCAGCAACTGTGCCCGTTCGCGATGGATAAATCCATCGCCGGATGTAATGAGCAGCTTGCCATCCGTCATGAACGCTATCCGGGCGCCATAGTGCACAGGTGTGCCTTTCATAGGCTCTGCACCAAACACGACCTCGAGGTCGGTCAGTGCGCCATCGGCGTACTCGGCACGAGCAACACGCAACTGATTGGCATCACCATCGCCGTGGGCGTAGGAGAGGTAGATCAGCCGGTTCTGCTCAAAATCAGGGTGAAGGCGGACGTCCATCAGCCCCCCCTGCCCCGCAACATAGCTATCTGGCACTCCGGTCACGGGTTCGAATTGAAGGACGCCGTTCTGAATGAGACGCAGCTGACCATCCCGTTCGGTCACCAGAATGTCGCCGTCGGGCAGAAAGGCGAGGCTCCAAGGAAAGGCGAGCCCCTCGGCCAATGTGTTCAAGGTATAGTCCGCAGCACGGCTCGCCGCATTGAAACTGCCAAGCGCCATGACACAAAGTGCGGCGACCGCAACAGGTTTGAGGGGGACACGACTCATGATGTGGTCTCCTGTCTCGAGTATTTTGCAAAAATCCAGCCGCCGGCGGCTCCGGCAGCGGCCTGACTGATTAAGCCCATCGGTGTTTGGGCAAAAGCAAACAGCACGACACCGAACACGAAAAAAGACGCGCTCAAGAACGTCACAATCGCCACCCCGCCGGCCACGGTGTAGATGATCGTGCGGAACCGCGGCAGGAAGTGCGACATGGCTGCGGCGGCTATAAACGCGATTACCAGTCCAATCCCAATCACCAAGGCGTAGGAAAATCCAAACGCCGGGCTGGGAATGAAGCCAAAGTTTACTAGATCGTACCACGTGGTGGCGAACCGCTCGGACACGGAGATTTCGACGCCGATGCCTGTGAGAGCGGCAAGCACGAATTGCGTGCCGATGACACAGGCGACAGCCGTTGCCACCACAACCGCGGCCACGAACGCGATGATTATTCTGACTAGGCGCTGAAGAGCCATAGACGGACTCCTTAGGATGTTATTTCGGCGTTTCAATAGAAGGTAGAGGCTGAAGAGATAAATCCACGTCCAGGCCAAGCTGCCGGATCAGGATGAGGGTATCGCTGTTGCCCCAGCGCTCCACCACCATTCCCTCCTCGAAGCGGAAAATATCCATCGCCGTGAACTTAAAAGCCCGGCCCGTTGCAGGACTACCCATCATCTCACCGGTTTGCGTGCCGGTGACAGTCATGCGCGTGGACACCAAGTCGTCTTTGCAAATGATAAGGTCGTTGACCAGTGTTCGATCCGGCGAGGCGTTTTTCGAAGCCGCGAACATGCGCTCCATACGCGATGGCCGTGCGAGTGTGGTTTCAGAGCCGCCGGCATCGGCATTGTGGCTGATAAACGGATCGGCATAGAACTCCCCGGCCCGGACGCCATCGCGCTGGATGAACAAGACCTCGAACATCTCGAGGTAACGGTTCAAGTTCTCCGTCTGGCCGTCGCAATGGATCTCGGTTGCGTGCAACGGCACGATCCGGCCGCTCATCGAAAGCACGACCACAATTGCCAGAATAGCTTTGACCATCGCCACCCCCTGTTTAGCGGTCCATCGAGACTAAAACAGGGGCTTGCCGCGATTCAACGACAAGACTTTTCTATCGCGGTTTCTGTGGCAATAGCGTGATCCGATTGGGACGCCGTAGCGGCCCCAGGTGACTCGGCAACCCGCCGAGAAAGGCGATTGAAAGACTCCGTGGCCATGATACGGTCTCGGCCAATCTAAACCAGCGCGGACAATCGACGCCCCGATGACCGATAAAACGCCGTCCTCATCCGGCACACTCATCTCCGACACCTACAGAGAGATGAATGCGTCGCTCCACGCCAATCCTGACTATGGCCGGCAGGGCGCAAACCGCGCCAAACCGACGGCGGACTTGCTGAAGGCGACGGGTCTGAAAACCGTTCTCGACTATGGCAGCGGCAAAGGCGCATTCGGAGCAGAGCTGTCACGGATCGTACCTGATGTAACTGTTGTGAATTACGACCCCGCTATTCCCCAGTGGGCAAGCGACCCGCCGGTCTGTGACGTGGTTCTTTGCAATGACGTCTTGGAACATGTTGAACCTGAACACATCGAAAGCGTACTAGCGCACCTGGCGTCAAAGGCCCGGCATCTGGCGCTGCTGAGCATTGCGGATCACGAGGCCAAAAAGACGCTTCCCGATGGCCGGAACGCACACCTGCTGGTAAAACCGATGAATTGGTGGATCGAGCGAGTTGAAAAGGTTTTGTCCATCGATCAGCAGATGATTCACAACGGCCACTATCTGTTTACTTGCACGCCCCGGCGCTGATCGCCGAGGCTGACTAAGAACCACCCTATCGAAAGGTCGACACCATGCGGAATCGGTTTTTCCTTGTCCTTCTATTCGCGGCTTTGTGTGCCGGCGCACCTGTTCATGCTCAGGACGACGCAAAAGAAAACGCGGGAAAGAGCGAGTCACAGGATATTCCCGAGCCGAGAGCGTTTACGAAGTCCTTCTCGGGACGTTTCAATGATGCCCGCATCGCGTACACGGTCACTGCTGGTGAGACACACCTTAAGAACGACAAGGGGGACGCCCGCGCCAGCATCTTCACGGTCTCCTACACCAAGAACGACGCGACTGATCCGGCAACCCGGCCCGTGACCTTTGTCTTCAATGGCGGCCCGGGATCGGCCTCCTTGTGGCTGCACATGGGCGTATTCGGTCCCAAGCGCATTGTCGTTCCCAGCGATGGCCTAGATGCCGGAGCCGCTCCGTACACCATCGAAGATAACCCGTTCAGTATTCTAGACGTTACCGACCTGGTGTTTATCGACCCGGTTGGCACCGGCTATTCGCAACCGCTGGGCGACGCCAAGGGCAAGGAATTCTGGGGTCTGCGGGAGGATGCCAAATCAATCGCGGAGTTCATCCGCGTCTATCTCACCACCCATGGCCGCTGGAACTCTCCCAAGTATGTTGCAGGTGAAAGCTATGGAACGACACGCGCCGCGCAGTTGGTCAACGAACTGCAGAGCACTTTTACCGGCGTTGCCCTCAACGGCGTGATTCTCATTTCGGCGATCCTTGACTTTCACACGGCGGAATTCGCCATGGGCAACCCGCTGCCCTATGTCAGCTTCCTGCCAACCTACGCGGCAACCGCCTGGTATCACGACGCCGTCACAGACAAACCGGCGAGCGTGGCTGAATTCGTCGACGAAGCGCGGCACTTTGCGCTGAACGAATACTCGGTCGCCCTGCTCAAAGGATCCCGCCTCACGGCGGCGGAACGGGAGGCCGTGGTGACCAAGCTTGCCCGGTTTACCGGGCTCAGCGAAACCTACGTCCGCCAGACCAACCTGCAGATCGGCGCATTCCGGTTCATGAAACAACTGCTGCGGGACCGCGGCCTGACGGTTGGACGCTTTGACAGCCGCTATACCGGTGAAGACCTGGACGACGCTGGAGAGTATTTCGACAATGATGCCTCGGCCTACGGCATCGATGCAGCCTATGTCGCGGCGATCAACGATTATCTTACGCGCGAACTCGAAGTTGACTTCGAACGGCGCTACAAGATTCTGGACGGCGAACCCGCACGTAACTGGAACTGGTCCACGCGAGACGGCGGCTGGCCATCCTACGTCAACGTGGCACCTCACATCGGCCGGGGCATGCGCGAGAACAAGGACTTGAGGGCGTTCATCGCCAATGGGTATTACGACTTGGCGACACCGTTCTTCGCGACGGAAAACTCAGTGGCCACCAACGGCATCGATAGCGAGCGTGTGGTCATGACCTACTACGAAGCGGGGCACATGATGTACACCCACGAGCCATCGCTCGAGCAATTGGCTCGAGATGTGCGGGATTTCATTAGCGAGCGTTAAAGACACACCTGCTAGGCGGTACGACTGAGCAATCCGGATTCTTTGACCGCATACCGATAGGACCGGCTCACCGGAACCTCCAGGCCGCCCTTAAGCACGATTTCATAGGACCGGCCGCTGCGGCGCACCGTATCCACCGCGGTCTTATTGACCCAGAACGAGCGATGCACCTGGAGGCCGGGAAGGTGACCGACTTCTCCCACCGCATCAGAGAAACGATAGCGGATCAGCTCGTTACTGGTCGCCGTATAGACCCGTAGATAGTGATCTTCCGCTTGCAGCGCGTGAATTTCCGCATCAGGGCCGGCGGAGAGTTGCTTGATGAACTCAGGCACGGGTGTAGGCGCGGCTGGCTCGCTTTGATCGGACTTTTCACTCCGCCGGTGGCCAAACCGCTCGACGTCGAAGGCCTGAACGTAGATGTAGTTCACAACCACCCAGATGAGGATCGGCACCGCGACCACGCTGGCGTAGGCAAATACGAACTCCTCCCATACAAGTCCGTCAGGAAAGGATACTTCGGCCCTCACTTCCGGCGCCAGGCCGGCCGACGCCTCACGCACCAGGCTGCGCACCGGGCGGCTGATCGCCACGCCGGCGATGCCGCCAAGAACAAGCACACCCCATAGGGGGGGTGTCCATGGTCGCAAGAGAAAAGAGGCGAACCGGGATCCGATCTCAAAGGCCAGCCACAGCAGGACGAAATTAGACGTCCATTCGAACAGAGACACGGCCAGGGGATAATCCGCTGTATAGCCGGCCCGGTACCAGCCGAGAGTTGCCCCAATCCCCACTGGGATGAGCACGAACAAGCCCAACGCCTGGCGCTTTTGCATTCCAGGGAAGACTCGGGCCCAAAGGGCGGTGGACTTCAAATTCGGAGCTCCGACCATCTCGAAAAGACCTGACAGACCACGTCCGCCCGCCAAGGGGCTGTGAGCGGAGATGGCTGAGTTTTCCGGCGCAAACGGCGGCTGTCAATGACGGTTTGACCGCTGGTCGGGCATGGAATTGAGGCCCATTCGCGACAGGAACGACCGGCTCGCGACGGGGCGGCGGGACCGGCGACTTGCGGCCTTCTTCAGGGCGGACACAGGAGTAGTTTATGTCAGCACAGAAATTCAGACCCGAGGGTTCAATGACTTCACAAATTACGCGCCGATCTGCCCTGAGCGGGTTCAGCCTTCTCGGCCTCAGTGGCCTCGGGACTGCGCTGCCGCGGACGACAGAGGCGGCTGATCTCCCTGACATCAAGACCCCTGCAGGCAACCTTCGCAACCTCTTGCGGATGTCTGCCAGCCTTGATCCGGAAGATTGTCCCTGGTTTTACAACGGCACCATCTTTGCCATCGTCGGCGAGGAACAGCCCAAACCGATCATGACCTTTCAGGGCATGGAAATGTATTGGGCAGAGAAAATGGAAGAGGGGCGCTACTGGTTTACGGGCAACACGGTATCGTTCATGACCGATGTCGAGACCGGCGCGTGGCTGCGGGAAATGAAAAACCCCTACACCGGCCAAACCGTTGAAGTGCCGGCCGCCGTACAGGGCGGCAACCCGAACCGGGGGTTCTATTACTCGGTAGACGGTGTCGAACCCTCGTGGGCTGCGGACAAGATTGAAGATAAACCTCTGCAACTGTGGTGGACCGCGGCCGGAGATTACGTCTGGCTGCACAATGAAACGGTTTACCCGCCTGGTCTGCCGTCGCCGCGCAAGCAGCGTCAAACCAACTTCGCTAGACGCGATCACTTTGTCGATCCGGATGTCCGCCGTATTCCCGCGACGTTCACGGCGACCTTTTTCTCGCCTTGGCCGCATTGGATGGATATGGGGGATCAACCGGGACACGTCATCTGGCATGCGTCCGGTGCCAAACTGGATTCCATTGCCGACCTGCCGGACATGTACCGCAAACGCCTCGAAGCCGAGCATCCGGATCGCATGACCGCCAATCCCAATGCCTAAAGGCCGCTAAAGGAGACTCACAATGCTTCACACGTCGATCGTCGATCACCTCGCTGGGCGCCGAAAATTCCTAAAGTCTGCGACTGGCCTAGGAGCCTTGGGCTTAGGCGCCATGGGCGCGCCAGCGCTCGTCGGAACAGCGAACGCGGATGGCCACGCCAATTACAACTTCGAAGATCCGTCTGAGAACCTAAAAGCCTACATCAAACTCACCGCGAACTTAGATCCGGGCGTAACGACCTACGGATGGTTCGGCGGCACTCTGTACGCCAACATCGGGGTCGAAAAGATGAATCCGCTGATCGGCGTCGAAGGGTTGGGCGTGATGCGCGTCGAGCCTCAAGGCAACAACACCTACCGCGTGTTCAACCGGGAATTCGCCGTCTACACCGACCTGAAAACGGGCGAGTATTTGGATGACTGGGTCAATCCATATACCGAAGAACTGGTGAAAGTCTGGCCAATCCAGAACATGCGCGTGATGGGTGAAGTCGCCCCCATTCGCAGGCAAGACTTCGACGGCACGATTGTTGAAATTCCGTTCTCGCCGCCGTGGATCATTCAAGGCGACAAAGCATTCAGCTTGCTGGAATTACATGCGGCCTTTCCCAATCCGATGAAACCGGAGCAGTGGCCGCGGGAAAGTGCAGGGCCCATCAACAAAACATCGGAGATGTTCAACCGCATGGGTAGCCTGTCAGACATTGCCAACCCGGACACAACGACTGCCGACTATGTTGGCACCTGGATGCGCATCGGCCCTTGGCTGCCGTGGATGCTGATGGGGCAGAAGGACGGTCACATCGTTTACCGGTCGTTTATGAACAAGAATGGGCCAGTCGAGAACGTGCCCCCAAAACTGCGCGCGTACATGGAGAAAAATTATCCCGAGTACCTGGAGGCCCCGCCGTCCAGCGATTGGGGCAAGCCCAATGACTCGAGCTTCTCGGTGTACATGGAGAATAACGAGCCTCAGCCGGTCGGCATGTGACACGCGGCTTTGGCCAGATGGGCCGAATATTTTGATACTGTGAGGGCGCGGCTCCGGCTGCGCCCTTCTTTTTAACGCTTTGTTTGCGTTGCCCCGTCAGATTGCGCGATTGTGGGCCGGTTTGTCAGGCTACGATGTAGGCGCTATGCCTGCCGCCTCGACCGGAAATGCGACCGGAGCAACGTGTGAGCGAGTTCAGCCGAGATCCCAAAGGCTATTACGCCATGCTGGACGTGACCGCGGATGCGGATGCGGAAGAGATCAAGTCTGCCTTCCGCACCAAGGCAAAACGCCTACATCCAGACATCAATCCGTCCCCGATCGCCGCCAAACAGTTTCAGCGGCTTTCGGAAGCCTACGAAGCGCTCTCGGATCCGGCGAAACGCAAATCCTATGACGCGAAAGCCGGCGGGCCGGAAAAGAAAAAAGAGACGAAAGCCAAAGCATCCGCCCGGCCATCCGGTGAGGACAAAGCCAAAACAACTTCGGCTGAAGAAACCAAGACTGAGCGTCCGCAAAAGAAGCCGCAACCGCGCACCGAACAAAAATCCGCAAATCCGAAAGGCGCGAATCAGGACTCGAAGCCTTCAACAAAAACCCAGGCAAAACCAGAGACCTGTCAGTGCGGCAAGGTAACCGCCCAGCCCCGCTACATTGTCTTCGATATGGTGGCGGGCAAAGGGCGGCGGGTGGACCGGCGGCCGGTTGCCGGTGTCTTCTGCAGAACATGTGCAGACAAGGCCGCACTGAAAGCAAGTTTCATCACCTGGCTCGCTGGCTGGTGGGCCTTTCCAAATGGGCCGAAGGAAACGATCAAAGCGCTTTGGAATAACATTCGCGGCGGACGTAAACCGGCGGACCGCAATACCCGGCTTCTCATCCGCCAGGCCTTAGCGTTTCGGGATAAGGGAGACCTGACTCTTGCACGCGGAACGGCAGAGCAAGCGTTGATTTTCGCCCGCACGCCGGACCTGCGCAGGGAAGTCGACAAACTGCTCCTCTCCCTATCGGCTCACAAGGCGAAAGCTTTAAGAACGCGCTGGGACAAACCAGGATGGGCCGCCCTGGTGCAAATCGCCCCCGTGTTGGTTGTCGTCGTTTGGGCCAGCATGACCCTCACACTCAATACACCTCAGTCAATTACCGGAATGGTCAGTGACGCAGTCAGGTTCGTAACTGGCCGCGAAGAGACCCTACGCAGCGGCGACACGTTGTACGTCCGCACCCCGGCGCTAAATGTGCGCACAGGCCCTGGGCGTGACTACCAGGCTGTCGAAATTCTAGCCGCAGATGACTCCGTTATCGTGCAGGAAATCGCACCTGATCGCGATTGGGTACGCGTCAGCACACCATCCGGTGCGGAGGGATTTGTATTGCGCTCGGCATTAAAACCGGGCGCGACTGAAGACTAAAGTATGTCGGCCCGCTGGCGGCGGCGGTGCAACTCCAGACCCATCTCATCGAGTTCGGTTTGCTCCAGGCGGCTCTCTTCCAGGAGTTCGGCTTCGTCGCGAAGGTCCTTGGTGATTTCGAACGTCTTGAGACGGCGATAGGCACCGGAGAGCTCGTCTCGCGCGTGCTCGATCTGGTTGCGGACTTCTTGCAGCGCCTGGACGAATTGAGACCGCCGTACCTCCCAATGTTCAAGATAGGCTGTGAAGGTCGACCCTTCCCAAATACCAGCCTCTTCCATGAACGCTGTTTCAGACACTTTTTCCTGTTTAAGTGCATCCAACCCGGCAAGCACCGATTCCTCCCGCCGAAGCAGGACGGCCATGGCACGCTGCCGCTCATCAACCTCGAACTTGCGTAGCCGGATCAGGGTTTGTAGATCGTCGCGGGCCATGCGGAGCTATCTATTCTGCCGCCTGTGGATTCGGCGGAACAGCGTCTTGGTCCGGCTCACCCTCAAGAGGCACGGTGAGTGCCTGGGGAGGCGTTAAGGCCTCCGCGAGGCTGCGATAACAGGCGTCGAGATCGGAATGATCGTCTTTCGTCTGGCGCATAAAATCTTCGATCAGCGGATAGTAGATCATCGCCTCATCGACATCTGGATTACTGCCCTTGCGGTAGGCGCCGAGGCGAATCAACTCGGCCATATCTTCGTATGTGGAGATATACTTGCGCGCTTTGTCGAGCAGCTCGTTTTGCTCGTCCGTATTGCATGCGGGCATCGTTCGGGAGATCGACTTGAGAACGTCAACGGCGGGGTACCTACCCCGTTCTGCAATTGCACGATTGAGTACGATGTGACCATCAAGAATACCGCGAACCGCATCCGAGATCGGTTCGTTATGATCATCACCTTCGACCAACACCGTAAACAGGCCGGTGATGTTACCCGTGCGCTTGCGCCCGGGCCCCGCCCGTTCTAATAACTTTGGCAGTTCGGCGAACACCGTCGGCGTATACCCCTTTGCCGCGGGGGGCTCGCCCGCCGAGAGACTGATTTCACGCTGCGCCATGGCAAAGCGGGTAACCGAGTCCATCAGACACAGCACATTCTTTCCTTGGTTACGGAAGTACTCCGCAACAGCGAGGGTGACGTAGGCAGCTTGGCGCCTGACCAACGGCGGTTCATCCGATGTGGCAACGACGACGACGGAACGGGCCAGACCTTCAGGCCCCAAGTCGTCCTCGATAAACTCGCGCGCTTCGCGGCCGCGTTCGCCAACCAGCCCAACCACCGTAACGTCGGCGTTGGTGTAACGGGCCATCATCGACAGAATGGTCGACTTGCCCACGCCGGACCCAGCAAAGATGCCCATGCGTTGGCCGTGGCAACACGTGGTAAACGTGTTGAGTGCGCGCACGCCGAGATCGACCTTAGAGCCGATGCGTTTGCGGGTATGCGCCGGTGGTGGCGTGTTCTTAATGGGATATGGCTCTGAACCCGAGGGTAAGGGGCCTTCGTCGTCAATCGGCCGGCCCATAGCATTGATGACACGGCCAAGCCAGGCGTCGGACGGGAAAATAGCAGGCTGACTGTCACCGATTTCGGCGCGGCACCCCAGCCCGACACCTTCGAGCTGCCCGAAGGGCATAACCAAGGCCCGGCCATCGCGGAAGCCGACGACCTCGCAAGGGACCTTGCGTTTGTCACGGGCGACGAGATTACAGCGGTCACCCACTGACAAGTTACCTTGCACGCCGGAGACCTCGACCAACAGCCCCTGCACGGCTGAAACGCGTCCGAAGACGCGATGCACCGGCATGCGCTCTAGCTCGTTGAGCAATGTGGAAATGTTTACCGCCAACGTAACCGTGTCCCAAAAGCTGGCAGCCGCTGCCCCCGTCCCGCTGGACGGCATCCCTGGACCTGCGACCGCGCTCCCAAACGCCTCACCACTCACCCTAGCCCAGCGCCGTTAACGCTGGGTAAAGAGTTTGCATCACCGCAAGCCTCTGATTCCATTGACGATCCGCGACTCGGCAGGACTCCTGGCCTATACCCCTCCAGCATGATATATTAACACTCGTTAAGGACTGGGCGCGAGTGGAAGGGGCGAACAGCATGCGTATTCTATTGGTCGAAGACGATCCATCGACGGCGCAAACCATCGAGGTCATGCTCAAGAAGGAAGACTGGGTCGTCGATACAACGGACATGGGCGAAGACGGCGTCGAGATCGGCAAGCTGTACGAATACGATCTCGTCATTCTCGACCTCATGCTACCGGACATGGACGGTCTCGAAGTTTTGCGGCAACTGCGCAATTCGAAAGTGGATACGCCTGTGCTGATCCTTTCCGGCCTCACGGAACCGACAAAGAAGGTTCAAGGGCTGGGCATTGGCGCGGATGACTATCTAACCAAACCCTTCAACCGCGAAGAATTGATGGCGCGCATCCAAGCAATCGTGCGCCGGTCCAAAGGCCATTCGCAGCCCAAGGTGGAGGTCGGGAAGTTAACCGTTCACCTTGAAGCCCGCACCGCTGAAGTGGAGGGGGACCCTCTCCATCTGACTGGTAAGGAATATGGCATCCTCGAGCTGTTGGCGCTGCGGAAAGGTACCACGTTGACGAAGGAACAGTTCCTCAATCATCTCTACGGCGGGATGGACGAACCGGAACTCAAGATCATCGACGTGTTTATTTGCAAGCTGCGCAAGAAAATCGCCAATGCGACCGGCGGTGACCACTACATCGAAACGGTGTGGGGCCGCGGCTACGTGCTGCGGGAAAGCTCAGCCGCTGATGACCTGCCACCGGCCAAAGCGGCTGCGGGTTAACCCACCTGGCGACAGCACCGCCGCTCTATGTTCTATGTTTATCCTATGCCGGTGGGCGGCGGCGCTTGTTCGAGGTCTATTCACGTTCAGATTGGTAAGCTTGGCGATGTCCTCCTCGCCCATTGATCCTGCCGCAGTCCAAGACGATGTTCCGCAGGCATCCAACCGGTCGGTCGGGCTGGTTCTCGGCATCGTCTTCCTGGGGATTGGCCTTTATCCGTTAATCGGCGGGAATGATATCCGGATTTGGGCAACCGCTCCGGGGGTACTGCTCATCATTCTGGCGGTTATTGCGCCGCAAAGTCTCACGCTGGTGGCGCGCGCCTGGCTGGGGCTGGGCGCAGTGCTGCATAAGGTCATCAGTCCCGTCGTCCTTGGCCTTTTGTATGTGGTTGCCGTTATCCCAACGGGGCTCTATTTAAAGGTCACCGGTAAGGATCCGCTCAAACTCAAGATCGACGCGGATGCAAAATCGTATTGGGTGGAGCGAACCCCACCGGGTCCTGAACGGACATCGTTCCCCCGCCAATTTTGAGTTTCGAGATGTCGTTCATCGCTGAATTCTGGCAGTTCCTGAAAGTCCGCAAGAAGTTCTGGCTTCTGCCGATGGCGATCATGCTGGTGATTTTCGGGGGGCTTATCGTCCTGGCCCAGGGCAGTGCTGTGGCCCCCTTCATTTACACTATATTTTAAGCGGCCCTGCGACTATCGGCATGCGCATCTTGGGTCTCTCCGCCTTGTATCATGACAGCGCCGCCGCGCTGTTGGTCGACGGCCAGATTGCCGCCGCCGCGCAAGAAGAGCGTTTTACCCGCAAGAAGCACGACGCCAGTCTGCCAGTCCACGCCATTAGGTCGTGTCTCGACCAGGCTAGCTTGACACCATCGGACCTGGACATCGTCGCGTTTTACGAGAAGCCATTCCTCAAATTTGAGCGCCTGCTCGAAACCTACGCGGCACTCGCGCCCAAAGGATTCACATCCTTCAAAACGGCGATGCCGCTGTGGGTGAAGGATAAACTGTTCCAGAAGGATATTCTTCTCAAGCTTTTGAGCACCCTGGACGAAAACGTGGATTGGGCTGCGAAACTCATTTTTTCAGAGCATCACCTTAGTCACGCTGCGTCGGCTTTCTATCCCTCCCCCTTCCAGTCAGCAGCTGTGTTGACCATGGATGGCGTTGGGGAGTGGACGACCACGTCGCTCGCCTTGGGTGATGGATCGAACCTCGAGATTCACAAGGAGATCCATTTTCCACACTCCTTGGGCCTGCTGTATTCCGCGTTCACCTACTACACGGGCTTTAAGGTCAATTCCGGCGAATATAAGGTCATGGGGCTTGCCCCGTATGGACAGCCCAGATATCGCGACCAGATTCTGGAACATCTGATCGACCTGAAAGACGACGGCAGCTTCCGTCTGGACCTCAAGTATTTTGATTATGCAACGGGCCTGACCATGACCAACGCCAGGTTCGACAACGTTTTCGGTGGACCACCCCGCGACCCGGACGGCCCGCTCACCCAACGCGACATGGACCTTGCCGCTTCAGTACAAGCGGTCACGGAAGAGGCGGTGCTGCGTCTCGCCCGCTCAATCCGCCAGGACACGGACGCAACTCACTTATGCCTAGCCGGGGGTGTCGCCCTCAACTGCGTCGCCAACGGCAAGATTCTGTCAGAGAGGATATTCGACGAGATCTGGATTCAACCCGCCGCCGGAGATGCAGGAGGTGCGCTTGGCGCGGCCCTTGTGGCCCATCATCTGCACGCGGACCAACCAAGAACGGCATCGACCGATCAAGATGCGATGGCGGGGTCCTATCTGGGACCCGCCTTTGATCAAAATGACATCGAGGCCCGCCTCACAGCGGCCGGCGCCCAGTTCACGACGTGCACCGAAGACCAAATGATTGAACTCACGGCGCAAGCGCTCGCCGATCAGGAGGCGGTGGGGTGGTTTCAGGGGCGTATGGAGTTTGGCCCCCGCGCCCTGGGATGCCGTTCGATCCTGGGCAACCCGACCGATCCGGACGCGCAGAAAACCATTAATCTAAAGGTCAAATTCCGGGAGAATTTCCGGCCCTTTGCGCCCGCGGTTCTAGCGGAGGACCTGAGCGACTGGTTCGATCTCTCGGACAACAGCCCGTATATGCTGGTGGTTGCACCGGTTGGGAATGATCACTGCCTTCCCCTGAGCCGCTTGGATAAGGAGCGCCGCGGTGTCGACCGTGTCAATGCGGTGCGCTCGACCATACCAGCGGTGACCCATGTGGATTACTCCGCCCGAGTGCAAACTGTGCACCAAGACACCAACCCGCTGTTCCACCGCCTGATTTCCGCCTTCAAGGGAAAAACCGGAGTGCCGATCCTTATCAACACCAGCTTCAACGTCAGGGGCGAGCCGATTGTCTGCACGCCTGAAGACGCGTTCCGCTGTTTTATGGCGACAGGATTGGACCTGCTGGTGATCGGCAATTGCGTGCTGCGTAAGCAGGATCAGAACCCTGACCTGGCCGAAGACTACACCAGCGCGTTTGCACCCGATTGAAAGCCGGCGGCAGCCCCGGCAAGCGCCAAGTTCTTTGCCACGGGCCGGTCTGGCCGATTGACCGCATAGAGACCCAGCTCAGTATTAACGGGCTTGAAGGCGCTGGACACGCCGACCGCCGTCTCATCCACCCCCAGATAAAGCACGCCGTCGTCCGCGAGAAGACGCGCTATGTTCCCTAACACGCGTTTTTGGGTCGGCTTGTCGAACAGTCTAATCACGTACCGGCAGAAGATGATGTCGAACGCCCCGAGCGCATATAGGTCCTCAATGAGGTTCCACCGCTTGAATTCCATACCAGCGCGCAGCGAGTCATTGATCTTCCACTGGGTATCGCCGACTTGCTGAAAATTCCCCAGCAACATACGAATGGGCAAACCGCTTTGGACCTCGAATTGAGAGTAAATGCCCCGTTGGGCGCGCGATAAGGCGGCGTCGACCAAATCAATGGCGACGATTGAATGATCCCAGGCCGCGAGGTCATCACCCATCTCTTTGAGAGTCAGCGCGATCGAATACGCTTCCTGTCCCGTCGAAGTACCACAACTGAGAATACGGAACGACTTCTTAGACTGCCGGGCTTCGATTGTGTTTGGCAGGGTTACTTGGCGAAAATGCTCGAATGGTTTCCAGTCCCGGAAAAAACTGGTGTCGAGGGTCATCATGGCCTCGACCACTTCATGCATCAGCGGCGGGTCGCCCCGCCGTATGCCGTCGAAGACATCCTGCAGCCCCTGAAAGCGCCGCCTGCGTATGACGGGCATAAGTTTGTTTTCAATCAGATATGACTTGTCCCGCGTGAGGACGAGCCCGGACCGCTCGCGCAGCAAATCTGAAATGTACTGGAAGTCCTCTGGGGTCATAGCCGGCATGTACCACTACGAAAGCTGCCTGATGCGCGTGCACGTCCACGAGATTTGAAACTCCGGCGCATGTTCAATCTATGACGCCGACAATGTGGAACTTCGCGCGAACGATGTCTCCATCGAAGGGCTTCATAATATATTCATCAGCCCCGGCATTGAGCGCCTGCTGAATGTGCTCGACGTCGTTCTCGGTTGCACAAAAGATGACCTTAATGCCTTCCCCGCCCGGCAGCTGCCGCAGTTCTTTGACGTACTCGATACCGGACAGACCTGGCATCTCCCAATCAAGCAGGACAACGTCCGGCAACCGGCTGCGGCTGATTTCAAGAGCTTTGGCCCCATCAGCAACTTCTTCCGCGGCGAACCCTAAATCTTCAACGATCCGGCTTGCGACCCGTCTCACCACGCGGGAATCATCAACTATCAAACATTGCTTCATGTGCGTCTTCCGGCCTCGCACCACGTTCGTCTCTGGCTCAGCGAGGCATGCCGTAAGGGATCGCCGCTAGATTAGAGGTTTTGGGTGTGGCGATAAACCAGCCAAAACAGAGTATGGACGACGAACGATGCGAGACGAAACGGTTTCACGCGCCACGTGGTGGCCCGGAACCATGAATTGACGTTGGCCGGCCAGGAAATGTGCGGAAAAAATCAGCCGTGCCGTTCCACGATGACGGAAAGGCGTCCGTCCGATGCCTGGACGCGAATAATTCCACCACTATGTTCAATCACCTTTTTGGCGAAATGAGCCTGAACATTATGAGGCGTAAGTTGAATAGGCGCAGACCCGCCGAGGATGTCGACGAGGTCCTGCCGGAGGGTCATTTGGGAGTCAGCACCGCCCTCGGCGACCAGGCTCAACTGTTTCTGAGCCTGCACGTAGGTGAGACTTACGTGGGACGCACCGGGTGCCGCCTCGAAGCACAGCAAAACCAAATTTGCCAGAGAGGCACCTACAGCCTCTCCGAAAAGCTCAGACAGCGATTCAGATTCGGTTTCATCGAGCCACGAGACCGTGAGTGGGCGTGACGCACCGCCGACAGCATCAAGGTAATCCTGGAATGCACTCGAGACCGCGTCGCTGGTCACAGCGCCTTTGCCCGGCGACCCAAATGCAATGCGTAGAAACTTCAGTTTCTTGCCTGCAGCGCCTGCACTCATGCCCAAAAGATCAAGTGCCTCAGCGTCGATCATGTCCGGATCGCCACCGATCAGTTCGATGCCTGCAGAAATCGCGCCTACCGGGCCAGCCAAATCATGGCACAAGCGGGTACAGAGCATTCTTGAGATATCTAAGTCTGCTGACATGTAAGGCTGCTGAATGGCTGAAGATCATTGCGAAACGTATTTAGAATGACCATATCAGGGTTCACGGAGTTTACCTACCTGTCTCGCTCTCCTATCGCCCACCCGTGAAAGGACGGTCTTCCGTTGGACTTCGACTTTGTTCCTGGCGCGTATGTCCGCAACCCTGAGTGTCCGGATTGGGGGTTGGGCCAGGTGCAATCTGCGATCGGGAACAAGGTTACCGTAAATTTCGAACATGCCGGAAAGGTTGTGCTGAATATCGAGAATGCCCAGCTTCATGTTGTCGATCCGGACGACGAAAGCGGGCGACCGGCCTAGCAGAACCGCACATTCCGGTGCGGTCGCTGGCGAGGACATAATCACTGACAAGGCCGCCCAAGGCGTGATAAACGAGCCCTATGATTGACCCGTTTGGAAGAGAAATTACGTATTTGAGGGTATCGGTCACCGACCGGTGTGACCTGCGCTGCGTGTACTGCATGGCAGAGGACATGACCTTCCTGCCTAAGCGCGACCTCCTCACGTTAGAAGAACTTGACCGCCTGTGCAGCGCGTTTGTTGATTTGGGCGTCAGGAAACTACGCTTAACCGGTGGCGAGCCTCTAGTGCGCCGGAACGTGATGTCTTTGATCAAATCTTTGGGACGGCATTTAGAGACAGGCAAACTCGACGAACTGACGCTGACCACCAACGGAACACGGCTGGCGGAATTTGCGAACCAGCTTGTCGAGGCCGGTGTCAAACGCATCAACGTGTCGCTCGACACACTCGACCCTGACCGGTTCCGAACCATCACGCGATGGGGCGATCTGGATAAAGTGCTTGGCGGCATCGACGCCGCCCGTCAGGCCGGGTTACGCATAAAGATCAATACCGTGGCCATGCGCCATGTAAATGACGACGAATTCAGCGGGCTCATCAAATGGTGCGGTGAGCAAGGTTTCGACCTGACATTTATCGAAACGATGCCCATGGGCGACATCGACGGAGACCGCACCTCCCAGTACATGCCCCTGAGTCTGGTGAGGTCGGAATTGGAAAAGACCTGGACACTCCGGGACACCGACTATCAAACCGGCGGTCCTGCACGGTATACGCAGTGTCAGGAAACAGGACAGAGGATCGGGTTCATCACTCCGATGACCCATAACTTCTGCGAGTCCTGCAATCGCGTCCGCCTCACGTGTACAGGCACGTTGTATATGTGCCTGGGTCAGGATGACGCTGCCGATCTGCGCGCGCCGCTGAGGCAGAGTGAAGGAAATGAGCCGGTGGTCAACGCCATCCACGAAGCGATTGGCCGCAAGCCGCAGGGACATGACTTTGTCATAGACCGCCGCAACAACCGCCCGGCCGTTCAGCGCCATATGAGTGTAACGGGCGGTTAGCCAGAGTGGTGATTGCCGCCTATACTGGCGCGACTCCAGTTCGAACCCTTAACCGATTTGTTAACCCATGAGTGATTCCCGCGTCGCCTTTGTCGCGACAGATACCGAACCCGCACAAGCAGCTTTATCCGAGCTAGAGCGTATCTACGGCCGTGTTGACCCTGATGACGCGGACATAATCGTCGCGCTCGGCGGGGATGGATTCATGCTGGAAACCCTGCACAGATTTCTTCCGGCGGCCAAACCGGTGTTCGGGATGCATCGGGGAACTATCGGTTTTCTCATGAACGGTTTCGATGTCGAGAACCTGCCGGCGCGGTTGGCAAAGGCTGAAGCTGTGGAACTGCATCCGTTGATCATGACCACCGTCGACGCCAATGGCGACGAGAGTTGGGCTCTGGCCATCAACGAAGTGTCTTTGCTGCGGGCCTCCCGGCAAGCCGCCAAGTTGAAGATTTATGTGAACGACCGATGCCGGCTGGATGAATTGGTGTGCGATGGCGCTCTCGTGTGCACGCCGGCCGGGAGCACGGCTTATAACCTTTCCGTTCATGGTCCCGTTCTGCCATTGGGGGCCGCCCTGCTGGCAGTAACCCCAATCAGCGCCTTTCGGCCACGCCGGTGGCGCGGTGCGATCGTGCCCGATACCGCTGAGATCAAGTTTGAGATCTTAGAGCCGCAAAAGCGCCCGGTCAGTGCCGTGGCAGACAGAGCAGAGATTCGCGATATCGTCAGCGTGACCGTCAAAGAGGATAGAAATCAGTCCATCAACCTGCTGTTTGATCCCGAACACAATTTGGAAGAGCGCATCCTTGCCGAGCAGTTCTCGCCTTGAGGTAACGCTAGAGAACCGAGCTCTCAGGTCTGGCCTTAGCAGACCCGCACACAACACCGCACTCACCGTCACCACTGAAAGCCTGGAATGACGGCCCAGGGCTCATATCCATGGTCCCGCGCCAGCCCCTTGGTCGAGTCCGGGTCAGCACGTGTTCCATATGTTGTACCGAGCACTTCGGCATGTATGCCGCCGGTACACCAGATGGATTTGAGGCCCGCGGCCGCGGCGCCGGCAACATCGGTTTCCAAGGCATCCCCGACCACGGCGACCCGCGCGGCATCAGCAACACCGAGGCGGTCCACCGCCAGGTGATAGACCGCGGGATCGGGCTTTCCCCGATAGACGGCTTTGCCACCCATGGCTTCATATCGCCTGGCGATGGCACCGGCACAGATCACCCGCTGCCCGTCGCGAATGACCACTTCGTCCGGATTGGCACAAATCATGGGAAGTGACCGCGCGCACGCCGAAGCCAATATGGCTTCATAGTCTTCAAGCGAGTCCGTTACTTCGACAGGCCCTGTGTTAAGCAGGAAGTCGCATGTTTCGATATCTTGAACCCGATCGATACCGGTCTCTTCGAGCACACTCACATCGCGCTCTGGGCCGATATGATAGGCCCGCGGCCCCAGGTCCACAAAGACATCTGATGTGCGCGCGCGCAGCTCTTGCCACGTTGCCTCACCGGACGAAAATATATCGCCATACAGAGCCCTTGCGATTCCCATTCTCTCCATGCTGTCCACCAAGGTGTAGCTGCGCCGCGGTGCGTTGGAGAGCAATATGGTTTTCTTGCCGGCTCGCTCGATTTCCTTGAACGTTTCTGTGACGCCCGGATATGCGGTCACGCCGTCATGCACCAACCCCCAGAGGTCGAGGATAAAGCCGTCGATATCGCCTGCGATTTCGGACAGACCGTCGATAAATTTCATTTTGCCTCCCCTGCACGGTGATCCGCTCCAACTGCTTCCGAGACCGATGTAAAACCGGCTGCCGTCAAACCCGCGCGCAGCTCGTCTTTTATGCGTTGAATGAGAGAGGGACCCTGAAAAACAAGCGCAGAGTATAGCTGAATCAACACCGCGCCCGCCTTAACCTTGGCGAGCACATCGTCGCCGGACGCGATGCCACCCACGCCGATAAGCGGAATACGGCCGCCAGTGCGCGCGTAGATTCGGCGCAGCAATGCTGTTGACGGCTCAAGTAACGGCGCCCCACTTAGCCCCCCGGACTCCGCTTTGTGGGGAGAGACCAAGGAGGGTGGGCGTGCCGTCGTCGTGTTCGAGACCACCAGCCCCGCGACCGCCTCGTGCGCAGCGAAGTCACATAGGTCATCCACATCCTGGTCTTCGAGATCGGGGGCTATTTTGATGAGAACGACGGGCTTACGGGTATTCACAGCCTGGAGCGACGCGTCGCGAACACCGTTGAGGATGCCAGCCAATTTGTCCGGATTCTGTAAAGCCCTGAGTCCCGGTGTGTTTGGCGAGGAGACATTGATGGTCAGGATGTCGGCCAAAGGTGCGAGTTTGCCGGCCAGCGCCGCATAATCCGCAACCGGATCGTCAGAGTTTTTGTTCAGCCCGAGATTGACCGAAACAGGACCCGCCAATCCAACATCTCTTTGGCGTGACAGGGCCTGGACAAAGGCATCGGCCCCAACACTGTTCAAGCCCATGCGATTTATCACCGCCCGGTCCTCGGCAAGGCGAAACAGCCGCGGCTTGGGATTGCCCGGCTGGGGGTGCAACGTGACCCCGCCGAGTTCAACAAAACCGAAGCCCAGTCCAAACAGACTTGCGGCAACCTCCGCGTGCTTGTCGAAGCCAGCAGCCAAACCAATTGGATTGCCGAAGGTCAGTCCCCAGACCTCTGTTTTGAGGTGCTGATCATCTCCCCGTCCACCCAAAAGCGATGCTGGGGCGTATTTGAGGGCGGTCAACGCTACTCCGTGTGCCGTTTCCGCCGGCATGGCCCACAACAACGGTTTTATTAGTGAATAGGCGTCAGGCACCGAATCGACCTTCAGTCAAAACAGGACATGTGTGTATTGAATATCAGAGGTCATATGGATTTCGTGCAGAAAAATGCCGTGTTGACAGGTCTTTTATTCCCCTGGCCGGTGCAATAAGGTTATGAAAGTGGAACGGTGATTTTGGGGAATTCGCTGAGTTGTCTACGTTGCAATCCGATCCCAAGCTGTCGTCTCGGGGCCTGGCACGGCTCATCGAGCAAGTCGGGAAGGCCTGCTATAACCTTGGCTATACCCCAGGTCTGAATCCAGCCCAATGGGCGGCCTTGCGGTATTTCCACGAAGCCACCACGGACCGCCGCACCGTTACCGGGTTTGCCAATTTTCAGGGGACGACAAAAGGCACGGCGTCACAGACAGTTGCCGCGCTTGTCCGCAAGGGTTACCTGAGACGGGTCGCTGACCGCAATGACCGGCGTGTCCACCGCCTGGTTCTCACTGAGGAAGGCGAAGAACTGATCGCGCAAGATCCTTTGAAAGCGCTGGCAGCAGCGGTTGAGCACTTAGGTGAACAAGAGCGCTGGGCCCTCGCTGAGAATATGGAACGTGTCCTACGCGAGCTGTTAAAAGCGTAGCTACTTCAAAACGGCGCGCGTTAGCCGTCCGCTTTTCCGATCACGTCTTCAATCGTCTGTAGAAGCTCTTCTTTCTCAAACGGCTTATAAATAACCGCATTGGCGCCGAATGTGGATGCCAACGGCGCAGTGTATGTGAGGGGTGCATTGGGAGCTCCCCCTGAGATAACGACAACGGGAATATCGTTACCGTTGCCGCGAATCTCTTTCAGCAAGGCGATGCCATCCATTTCCGGCATCCAAATGTCGCTCACAACGAGATCAAAGGCACTGCCAGACAGTTTGTCCAAGGCCTCTTTTCCGTTTGCAGCGTCTTCCACGGAATGTCCCGCCGAGGCGAGAATCTCGCGCACTGACAAACTAACCTCGGGTGAATCTTCTACCAGAAGAACGTTCACGCTCTAACCCCTTGGGCAAGGCACCGTCAAACGTCGAGGTGCTCTGGAATATATACCATCACGGTCGTTCCCTTATCAACTTCACTGTCGAAATCGATGCTGCCGCCCCAGCCATGAACAATGCTGTAGACCACAGATAAGCCAAGCCCAGTGCCCTGTCCTACCGGTTTGGTTGTGAAAAACGGATCGAATATACGACCACGGGCTGAGTCTTCGATGCCCGACCCTGTATCCATGATTCTCATTCTGAGCCAGGAATGAGCTGCCGCGCTGAGATGCGCTTCGGCGATTTCCTGCTCGCTCATGCTGTCCAAGGCAAGCTCTATGTCCCCCTGATTGTCCATCGCATCGGCGGCATTGCGAAAAAGGTTAATCACGACCTGCGATAACTGCGTTGGATTAACGAGCACTTGTGCATGATCCACAGTGATTTTCTGCGTCACAGTAATACCGGGCGGCAAACCGCTCTCAGCCAGTTGAATGGCATCGCGAAGCAACGCGCATATGTCATGGAACGAAGCAGCTGGAGCATCTTGCCGCGAGAACGTCAGTACCTGCCGGACGATCTCCCGCGCTTTGCGTCCGCTGCGCGTGATAACGTCAAAGTATTGGGAAAGCTTTTCGTTATCTTTCTCCGTCGCTTCATGACCTAAGTCGGACAAAGTAATGATAGGCTGCAATAAATTGTTAATCTCATGGGCGACACCCCCGGCAAGCTTGCCGAGGGCCTCCATCTTCTGGGATTCCATCATCACCTCAGTGCGACGCCGGTCATCAGTGACATCGGTGATGATGAGGGTATGGGCGATAACTGCTTTGCTCGCCTCTGCATGCACAGGCGCCACCGCGATCTGCCCCAGGAAGGAACTGCCGTCAAAGCGATTGAATGTGATCTCACAGGCGTAATGCGTAGCACGCCGGATAGCGTCGGTCAGCACTTCAAACTCTGAACGGTCCGTGTCCTCACCAATGAAATCCTCAAGATTCCTGCCGATAATCTTTTGCTCTTCAGCCCCGAATATTTTCTCCATGGCCGCATTCGCATAGAAGATGCGCGATTCATCTTCCTGGTTGGTAACAACGGCGACTCCGATCGGGGAGGCCTGTAGCGCCTCAGTGAGAACAGCGTTGCGGGAAACCAGATCCCGCAGGCGCTCCTCACGGTTCTTGATTTCGGTAACATCTTGGACTGTGCCAAAAGTAGCGTATGGCCGGCCGCCAACGTCGAAGAGCACCCGCCCATCAACCGTAACCCAACGAACTCTGCCATCGCCCCGCATGATGCGGTATTCGCTGTTCGCGACCTCCCTGCCAGACACGAGGGACTGCACCATCTCTTTGACACTTTGCAGATCGTCAGGGTGAACAAGCTCGTTGTAGCGCGAGGCGGATGGATCGATGGAGTCCGGGGCTAACCCGTGTATTTCGTACATCTGGTGAGACCAAATGACTTTCATCGTGTCCCAGTACAGCTTGTATGTGCCCATCTGCGCGATGCGGGTGGCTTCCTCGAGGCGTGCCTCACTTTCAAGCAGTTGAAACTCTGCAGATTTTCGATCCGTGACATCTGTCGCGCGCACCACCACGTAGCTGTCCGTGTCGGGCGCCGCTGGGGTTCGCAGGGCGCGATAAACTTGCGCCTCGTACCACGCCTGCTCGTGCTGAATTTGAAAACCGCGCTGCGCGCGTTCCTCACCGATCGTGTCCGCGCGAGCAAGGATGGCCGCAAACACATGAGTTGGTTTGGATCCACGCAGGTCGGCCGCGGAGCGTTTGAGAAGGCGTTCGGTCCGCTCGTTGATATCGAAGATCACACCGGCGCCATCTAAGAGCATCAGGTGAGCAGGTGAGCGGTTGATGAGCTCATTGGCGATCTCACGCTCAACCTGGCTCATGGGCCCACCGGCGCCGGTCGCGTCCATGGATTTTACGTCAGTCTCCAAGACCCCTCCTGGCAGGACGGACATCCTTCTCGAACACCATTACAGTGTTTGCCTTGGTCAGATCCGTTACCGTTTAAGTTTCACGCGAAACGGCGTGACCATCTTCTCGATTTCGGAAACATCGGACGGTTTTTTTTGCGCTGGGCCGGCCGTCTCTTCAATAGGCTCGTAGTTCATCTCACCTTCGAACACGATGCTCTCAAGATAGTCAGCGACGCTGATGAGCTCGACGGCGCGAGCACGGTCCAGTTCGGCGGCGCGGCGTATTTCACCCGCCGCCTTCATGACCAATATCGATGCTTTTTCTTTGGTCATTGCCTCTTCACTCTCATTCGATCAGGCCCAAGAACGCTGATTATGTCATGCCATAGGATTATGAAACGGCCCGGGGCGAATGAACAGAGGCTAACCTGTTGAAGAGGAACGGGAAAGGCCTTGCTGCAGTTGAATCATGACCATTCGTACATCATTTAGATTTGTGCCGGTTGGGCCTGTCACGAAAAGGTCGCCCGCGGACTCAAACACCTTTTTCGAGTCGTGTGATTTCAGACAAGATTCGGGGTCGACACCTGCGGCGCATGCGCGAGCAAGAGTATTGGGATCGACCAACGCCCCGGCGACGCCGGAAACACCATCCCGGCCATCGCTGTCCGCCGCCAAGGCCCAAATACCTTGCGAACCATTGAGGGCGAGAGCAAGCGCTAGAGCGAACTCCAGATTTGGTCCGCCGACACCCCCATCACCATGGGTGACAGTCGCCTCGCCCCCGGACAAAATAAGGGCGGCACCGACGTCTTGCACATCGATGAGGTCCAGCGCGCGCTTGGCCATGTCCTCCCCGATCGCACGCGCCTCACCTTCAATCTCGTCGCCCAGGTTAACGACATGATAGCCGGCTGCTTGCGCCCTTCGCTCAATAGCGTGCAACAAATCCGCTGGGCTCTGAATGAGCGTATTTTGGATGTTCTCGCACAAAACAACGGGCGTCTCGTAGTCACCCTCTATGAGAGCGGTCCAAACCTCCGCGGGCAGCGTGACCTGATACCGCTCAAGTATTCTAAGTGCATCGCCGCACGTAGTTTGGTCCGGCACGGTGGGGCCGGAGCCGATCACGGAAAGATCATCGCCGACAACATCTGAGACGATAAAGTTCAGCATGAAACGGTCACCCGCCGCCTGAGCGAGTTTACCGCCCTTCACGGTGGAAAGATGCTTACGAACCGTATTGATGTCTTGAATGGGTGCGCCGCTGCGCAGTAGGTCTGAGGTTATAGCCTGCTTCGCCTCAAGACTCAGACCAGGCACGGGCGCAACCATTAGCGAAGACGCACCCCCGGACCACAGCCCCACGATCACGTCGTCTGACGAAGATCCCGACACGAGATCGAGGATTTGCGCAGCAGCTTTGCGGCCGCGGTCATCAGGCACAGGATGAGACGCCTCAATTACGTCTACGGCTTGCAAAGGTGTTCCATAACCATCGGGAACGATCACAGCGCCACAGACACGATCCCCCCAACTGGCCTCAACCGCAGCGGCCATTTGTGCGGCGGCTTTTCCAGCTCCGACAACACAGACACGAGAGGACGGCGGCTCGGGCAACGCGTCTGCAAGGACTTGGCGGAGGTCAACATCGCGCAGTCCGTCGGCGAACAGCGCCTGGAGCATGGAACGGGGATCAGAAATGGGTCGCCTCCATAGGGGCCAATGTGCCGCCATTTTTTAGAGCAACGGCAGCCTCGTTGCGATAGGGTAACAGGAGGAGTTGCGATGTCAGAGACTCAAGCCATACCACTGCAGAAATTTTCCGATCCGCGCGTGACCGCTGACGGTCAGACCCGGGCTACGGTTGGCCTTTCCGCACTCAAGACCTTATGGATTAACACCGGCACGTTGTGCAATCTGACCTGCCGCAACTGCTACATTGAGTCGTCGCCGCGTAACGATTCCCTTGTTTACATCTCCGCGCCGGAAGTCGCCGCGTACCTGGATGAAATCGAGCGTGACGGCCTAGGTACATCTGAGATTGGGTTTACCGGCGGCGAGCCGTTCATGAACCCGGATATTATCGCCATGCTGGACGATGTCATGGCCCGGGGGTTCTCGACTTTGGTGCTCAGCAACGCCATGCGGCCAATGCAAAAAGTGAGCAATCACCTTGTCGCGTTGAATACAAAATACCCTGGCCGGCTTACGGTGCGCGTGTCTTTAGATCACTACACTCAAGAGGGGCACGAAATAGAGCGGGGCGCGCGAAGTTGGCAACCCACAATCGATGGTCTGGCCTGGCTGAACGAAAACGGTTTTACACTGAACATCGCCGGACGGACCTTCATCGACGAGGACGAAGATCAGGCCCGGCAAGGGTATGGGCGGTTGTTCGCGAGCTTGAACCTTTCGGTGGACGCCCAAGATCCCCATCAACTGGTGCTCTTTCCCGAAATGGACGGCAGCCTGAACGTCCCCGAAATCACAACCGGATGCTGGGGTCTTCTCGGGATTGATCCTGACTCTGTGATGTGCGCCACGTCCCGCATGGTTATCAAACGGAAAGGAGCGGATCACCCTGCAGTCGTCGCATGCACTTTGCTGCCCTACGACACCCAGTTTGAACTGGGCGCCACCTTGGCCCAGTCCGCCGAAACCGTGTCTCTTAATCACCCTCACTGCGCCAAGTTCTGTGTGCTTGGGGGCGCGTCTTGCTCACAGAGTTGATATGAGCACCGTTGTCACTCCACCCGCCCTTCACCCCCTCTTCCGCGCACCGAGTGTGTTGTTGGACCTCGTGCAAAGCGGTGACACGGTCGTCGTAGAGGCGCATCAATCGCTGTTTCGCGAAGGCGACCCCGTTCAATACCTCTACTGCGTCGCCGAGGGCACTTTGGTGCTGAGCCGGTACAGCGTTTCCGGGGAACGGCAGATCATGGCCTTCCTTTTCCCGGGGGACTTCTTGGGCATTACCTTTGAGAAGACATTTAGTCTAGGCGCCGAAACACTGTCCCGTTCCACCCTGCTACGACTCGAGCACACCGAACTTGAGGAACGCGCCCAGAATGACCCCGAGGTGTGGCGGGCATTGAGCGAAGTGACCTGGAGATTCTTACGCGGCTCCATGGAACTAACCTTCACGATTGGCCGCAAAAGTGCTGTGAGCCGGGTCGCGTCCTTCATCATCTACCTTGCCTTCCGGCAAGGCGGATTTATGCATCCGGCCCTAGTCGTGAATCTGCCCATGAGCCGTCAGGACATCGGTGACTTTCTGGGGCTGACCATTGAAACCGTTAGCCGTAGTTTCACCAAGCTAAAGGAGATCGGCTGCATTTCACTTCCTTCGACGGATAGGATCGAGGTGGCGGACCTGGACCTGTTGCGCACCCAGGCTGACGTGATCGACTAGATGTCACCGCAATTCATAGAGACGGAGTAAATGCCAAGCGTTCTCATCACTGGAGCCGGTGGCCATGTCGGATTCGCGCTGACCCAAAAGTTTTTCAGTGAAGGGTGGACGGTCTACGCTACGTGTCTACCGCAGGACCGAACGCCGGAGCTTTCTTCCTTGTCGGAAGAATCGCAAGGCCGCGTGGCTGTTTTCGACCTGGATGTCACCGATCAAAACAACGTCAGCGAAATCGCCACACGGCTAGAAAACCAATCCATAGACGTATTGTTTAACGTCGCAGGGTTGACGGTTCACGGCGACCTAGAGTTTGGCAAAACTGACTACCCGATGTGGGAGAAGCACTTCGCCATTAATACGATTGGTCCGATGCGGATGTGCGAGACATTTGCGCCGCATGTTTTGAGAAGCAACCGCAAGGTGATGATGACCATTTCTAGCCGGGTCGGTGCGCGGCCAAAGTACGGTTTTGTCGGCTACCGCGCGACCAAGTCGGCCGTGAGCCAGGTCATGTTTCAGGTTCACCTAGCTTTGAAGGATCAAGGCGTCATCGCCTGCGCCTGCCATCCTGGCTGGGTCGCCACTGCAAACAACAACAACTCCGGCGCGCTGACACCGGACGACAGCGCAGGCATGCTGTTCGACGTGGTGAATAACCTATCTCCGGAAGATGGTGGGAAGTTCTTCGATCCGGATGGTTCGACGTTGCCGCTGGTAACACAGCAGTTGGACCCGAAGCCCTACGGCATGACCTAAACGGCTAGATCTTGATAGCGGTCGCCAGATCGACCTGCGCGAAAATGGCTTGGCTCCAACCGTCAGCCGCTCGCGTGAGGGGGCTCCCTTCGCGGCCATAAATGGCACTGCCCTCAGGGGACGCTCCGGACGCGACCGTCAGGTGTATTTCATGCCCGCGGGACTCATAGTCCGCGAAATCCACGTTCATACTTCCGCATATATCGAATGAAACCTTCAGGGATTGGCTCAGGCTACTGTGCCCCCGTGATCGAATAGTCCGGCTAATAGAAGCCCCGGACGGCGGCACAAACCAGACGTCATAGTTAGGATCGGGATTAGACCGCGATGTGCCGATATCTCGAGCGACAACCAAGGCGGTCTTTTCCTGGCGCGCAATCGCTTCCAGGCTTGGTAGAAAGTTCTCGGGCTTCGCGTCCTCAGGCATCAGCACGCGGCAAGGCCAGTGTCGGGACATCGCGTCAACGCGCCCTCCAACAGCTGCAACCGCGCATCGGCGGATAAGGCATCCGCAGCGGCAAACTGCATCGTGAGCACAGCCTTCACCGGCGCCAATTGATGTGCTGCGAAAGCGGGCGCCGGCACACTCGCTGAAGCGCACAATCCTGCGGTTCCGAACAAAACGGAACGCCGGGTGACCGAAACTCCGTCTTTCATCGCTCTAAGACTCGCGTAGTTACTCCGCAAGCGCGCTGCCTTGCCGGGGCAGGCTGGCATAGCCCAGACGGATATTGAGTGCCGACGCGACGAAGTAAATGACAGCGTAGGCGATCATCGAAACCACAAGCCCCAGCAAAGAGGGTATGAGAACTTCAGGCACGGACAGCCGTCCCGTCGATACGGCGAAGGCAATTCCGGCCCCAACGATGTAGGCCAATATCGCCGCCCAGTTCCAGGTGTGCAGTCGCGGCAGGTCATCTGGATCGTAGTGCTTCCGGTGAACCAGATAGTAATCGACAATCAGCGGTCCGATGAGCGGCGGAACAAGTGCGGCGAGCAGGTTGATCCAATCGAGGAAGTATTCGTACAGGCCGAGACCAAGGATTGTACCTAGCAACCCCCACACCACGACCATAGTGCGCTTCGGCCGCTTGAACACCGCCGATGTCTGAATAACGGGCAAGTAAAGATTGGCGTCGCCCGTGGTCCACAGGGCAAGGCTCATACCGATCAAGCCGATCCCACCAATCACCATGCCTTGTTGCAACAAGTACGTAGTGAAATCTGCCGAGCCGGAGACAACGCTGCCTAGTGCGCCGACGATCTGCAGAAACCATTGCGCAACGATCATCACGATGAACGGAATGGCAAGGGCGACCCATGCCTTCTTGGCAAATCGCGTATACTCCGCCATCACAACTGCGCCGACGATCCAGGAGCCGACGACAAGATTGACAGCGGTGGCAAATGAAATTGGATTTTGGGACGCGGTGTCACGGGACACCTGAAGGAAGGCAGCTCCGCCGCCAGCTTGATCGACATTCAGGTAGATGGCGTAGAGTCCGACAAGCACCAGGATGGCGACGGACGGGACGCTGACTTTCTCAATGCCCTTAACGCCAAAGTAAGTTGTGAAGGTAAATAGCAAGCCACCGAAGATGGCAACCGCATAGAACGTGGGACTGTCATAGTCCTGCGCCCAGGCAAATCCAAACGCTCCGACAACGATGGCCTGCCAGCCGGTGGTCAAGAGTGCCAAGAAAATCACCGGCAGGTAAACGCCAATCCGCCCGTACACGAATTGGTAGAGAAGCCCGGAGTTGCAGGCCGTCTTGTAGCCGATGTAGGCCGCGAGTCCGCCAATCGTGAAGTTGATGACATTGCCGACGAACGACGCAGCGATGAGATCAGGCCAGAACGGCACACCTGCACCCAGCTGACCGCCGGTCAGCAATCCGGTAATCAGAAAGCCCCAGCCGAACGCGAGTGTCAGCATGGGGAGGGTTTCCTGCCGCTGTTCGGGCCGCACCGGCGCAAACGGGTTGTCCGCTGTCTGCGCCTCGGCAGCCTCGTCCAGAGTCCACCACGCTTTCAATTTTTCAATCATGGCCATTCCCCTAATCCCTATGCTCATATTAGGCCCTTCAGACTACTGATAAAGCAAGCCCTTGAACCTCCGAGGATCGACAAAGACCAGCCCATGACTACTCCAGACATGCCTGAAGCGACGGCCCGCGGCATGGTGCCGACCCTCAACAGCAAGGGCTTTATGTCCACCTCGCTCGATCCCGTATCTGCGGCGTTTGCCGCCTTCTCAGGCCAGTGCGATGGACTCTCCCTTGACCTGGGGTGCGCTTATGGGATTGCCACCCTCGCCGCCCTGGACAACGGCGCTGACGTCGTGGCCTGCGATATGGAATTGGGTCACGTCCAAGTTTTACGAGACCAAGTCCCCGTTGATCGATCAGATAGTCTCCGAACGGTTGTCGCCGAGATGCCGCGCCTTGCTTTCGCCCCCGGAACGTTTTCGGCGGTGCTGTGCTCACGCGCTCTTCACTTCCTTCAAGGACATGACGTGGAAGAGACTGTCAGGCGGATTGCGGCTTGGCTTGCGCCTAGCGGAAAAGTTTTTCTTATCGCGGATACGCCGTACACCGGCTTCTGGGCCGCCGGCGCCGAGGATTATGAGCGCCGCAAGGCCGAGGACCATCCATGGCCGGGTTTCATTGCGGACGTTACGGTGTTTCTACCTGACACGGCGCGGTCAAAAGGCAACATGAGATTTCTCAATCCCATGGACCCGGACGTTCTCGCGCGTGTCTGCCGCGACGCAGGACTGACGGTCGAGCATGCCGCTTTTTCCGGCCGACCGGATCAGCCGGACGCCCGCACGCATGCGGGGGTGATCGCATCAAAACCGAGTTGAGTGGATCATTCGCAACCGGTGGCACCCGCAGCGGACTTCATGTGATACTAGCGCCTGAAGGAGATTTGCGATGCCGCGACCACACATTGAGTTCATTCACGCCCAGGACCTGGACTGGCAAACGGGCAAGCTTCCCGGCCCGCTGCAGGACATTGCCTGCAAAATGCTGAGCCGCGACGAGGCAAGTGGCGCGTGCTCAACAATTCTGAAATATCCAAAGGGCTGGACCAATGACGGCGACATTCACCTCGCGTGCGATCATGAGTTCATGGTGCTCGAAGGGTCAATTAAGATCTCCGGACAGGATTACACGTTCGACAGCTACGGCTATCTGCCCACCGGATTTACGCATACCGGTTGGACCTCGCCCGATGGCGCCGTTGTTCTGACGTTCTTTTCGGGAACACCAGAAGCACGCAAGGGGCCCGGCAACACCACACGTGACGCCATTCCCCATATCTTCTTGCACGATATGAACTGGACCAGTGCCGACGTTGATCCTGATTTGGATTTCCTGCGGATTGCGCACAAGGTTCTCCGCACCGACGAAGAAAGTGGCGAAACCACATTGCTGCTGAATTGCGGCGCTCAGAGTCATCCCGTGGGCTGGACAGAAGCCGCACTGGCTCATCCCTGTGTCGAGGAAATGTTCTTACTGTCCGGAGACATCATCGCGGAACGCGGCATCATGCACGCCGGATCATACTTTTGGCGGCCGCCAGACATCTGGCACGGGCCATTTGGGTCTCGATACGGCAATGTCTGTTTGATCCGCTTTATGGAGGGGCATCATGTGAACAATTGGGGTGATGAGAAGCTGCCTTTCAGTCTAACGCCGGACTACAACCCGGACCTGCCCGACCAGTTTGCGCACCTAGCCGACAAGCCTTTCAATCCGCCGACCCCCTACTAGGAGAGCCAGGCGCGGCCCGTCATGACACCCCTTCCCACATACGATTTTCTGCCGCGTGGCACTCATGATGAAGAGTCACGGGAGCACTTTTGTCGGGTTCTGGCGGTCAAGCTGGCAGCTGACGTGAGGCCGCCCCTCAAACAACTGTACGAACAGCATGTCGAACCCGCACTGAAAGCGGAATACGGCCGCGAACCGACCTTTCAGGAAATCGCCAAAGCCATGCGGCAGAGGACACAGACCCGGACTTGGTATCGCCTACGGACGGATAATCAGGACCGCATGTACGCCGTTTCCGGCTCGATGATCGAACGCCAGGCAGGCGCCCTTAAGCAAAAAGCGAATGCCGCCGCGGGACGATGTGGGTCCCTGACTCTCGATCCAAACCTGGACATGCCCCAGTATCTGACGGCGCAGGATATTCACCGCAAGCCAGGGGGATACCATGGCGAGCATGTCCCTGAGGACGTGTCGGCGGGCGCTCAATATGACCGCACCATCGCCGTTCACAACATGGGAAGCCAGGGCATCAACAACGATGATCCGGCCCGCAGCATCGCGCATTGGATTGCTTCGGCCTATCCCGACCTAGATCCCAAACGCATCTTGGGCTTGGGATGCACCATCGGCAATAACACCCTGCCCTTCAAAGAGGTGTTTCCAGATGCACAAGTGGTTGGTGTCGATGTCAGCGCGCCCTGCCTCAGATACGCCCATGCCCGCGCGTGCGCCCTTGGTGTTGACGTCGATTTCGTCCAGGCGAACGCGGAGAGTCTTGAGTATGGTGACGAGTCTTTTGATCTCATCGTGTCCCGCATTCTTCTCCATGAAACGTCATCCGCTGCGCTCCCCAAGATCATTAAGGAGTGCCACCGCTTGCTACGCGATGGCGGCGTCATGCTTCATTGCGACGCCCCGCAATTTGACGCGTTAACACCCTATCAGGCGTCGCTTCGGGACTGGGACGCCACATGCAACAACGAACCTTTCATGCTCACCGTCTACTCGATGTCACTGAGTGACTTATACGAACAGTGCGGATTTCCGCGGAGCAGTTATGTGCAGGAATTCGTGCCAGGTCTGTACATCCGCGAAAAAGAAGTCGACCCGAACGCGACGCCGGGATTTAGCGACTCGTATTTTGTGACCGGGGCACGCAAAACATAACGTCTGGTCTTATTCGGCGGCGGCCTGCTGGCGTTCCGTCGCGGGGATGTAAATAGTGAACACTGTCTTACCGGGTTCACTTTCGACATCAATGGCGCCGCCCCATTCTCGAACCAGCCCCGCCACAACCGACAACCCGAGCCCAGTGCCCTTTCCGGTTGGCTTGGTGCTGAAAAAGGGATCAAACACCTTACCTGCGATGTCCGGATCCAGACCGGAGCCGCTGTCGGCAACTTTAATGTAGCCATAGCGTCCGGGCAGAATAGACCAAGTGTCGGACGCGCGCGGATAGAGTACAGTTTGGCCTGACGAAATTTCAATTTCTCCGCTATCGCTCATCGCGTCTGCGGCGTTGCGCACCAGATTGATCAGGACTTGATTGAGTCCCCCTTGATTGGCGCCAATCATCACGTCAGGCCCCTGACCCAAGATGCGGACCTTCACCCCGGGCGCGAGAGTGGGACGGATAATATCTAAACACTCCGCGAGCCCTTCATTGAGAGACATCACATTGGGAGTAACCCGGCCCTCGCGTGCGAAGGTCAACACATCCTGGACGATGCGTATGGCCTGTTGGGAGGCTGAATAAATTTTACCGAAATATCCTTGCGCATGGCTGGCCTGAGGATCCTCCGACTCACCCATGGACGAATAGACAATAACCGGTTGCAACAGATTGTTGATTTCATGCGCCATGCCGCCGGCGAGACGCGCCAGGGCTTCGCTTTTGTTGCGCTCCTGCTCGACAATACGCTTGTTGTGCTGCTCGGTAACGTCCGTACCAGCGCCACGAAACCCCTCGAACTCGCCATCATGTGAGAACCGGGGATTGCCAGAGATACGAACCCAGCTGATGGCCTCGCCCTCGGCCCGAAGAGGCAATATGAGATTGCGAAACGGCTTGCGCTTCTCGATGGACTCGCGGACAAGAGTACGGTCACCCGGCCCTTCCCGGGTATCCACGAACCCGGTTCCCGGCGCATGACCGGTGACCTCGAAACGTGGCAGGTCCTGGCCAGAGTCAAAGACGGTCAGTTTGTTGTCTTTGTCAGTTTCCCAAATAAAGTCACTGATGCACTCTGTGATGTCACGAAGCCGCGCTTCGCTCTCGCGCAAAGTCAATTCATTGTCTCGGGCAGCGGTGACGTCTTGTGCAACGCCAAAGGACTTGATGGGCTGGCCAGACCGGTCGGATATCACTTCCCAGTCGTAAACGATATAACGTATCTCACCGTCGGAAGGCCGTCGGATTCGGCACTCCAAATGACCGCCGCTTGGCGGACTATCTAGGTGGTGCACACGGTCACCTACCATCCCGCGCGCTTCATCCACCACCAGGCTCAGGAATGACTTGCGGCCGGGGACAAAAGTCTCCGGCGACACCCCGTGAATTTTGTACATATTATCGGCCCATTTGAATTCACCAGACTTTATGTCGCGTTCAAAGTGGCCAATATTCGCCAAGCGCTGAGACTCTTCCAGGCTTTGCTCCCGGACTCGCAGAATTTCCTTATTCTCCTCGTCGCGGCGAAGCTGAGCGTTCATCCAAAACGTCAAACCGAAGATAACAAACGAAGCGCCGCCGACAAATAAGATTGAATTGAAGGTGCGCGTACGCCAAGGGGCCAATACACCAGGGACAGAATGATCGACCGTAAGAACGAGGGGCCATCCGTCGACGGAGCGATACGAAAGTATGCGCAGATCGTTTTGCACGCGTGATCGGCTTTGGTATGTGCCGTTCGAAGCTTCGTTCAACCTATATTGAAACAACGAAATATCGGCGTAAGACGATCCCACGATGGTTTCATAAAATGGATATGAGAAAAGCAACGTCGCATCGCGATTGAAAAGAGCGACCGAATTATTTCCTTCCGGCAGCACTTCTGAAAAAAGGCCCGAAATAGCTTCAAGCGCAATATCAACGTAGACCACGCCGAGCAGCTCGTCACTGTCATCGCGCAAGGGCCGGGTCAGCGATACGATCCATCGATCAAAAAACGCGCTGCGCCGCGCGGCAGCAACAAATAGTTCACGGTCGCTTCGGTCCTGGTGGACGGCAAACGCCTGCCAGTTCGATAAGTCGACCTGTTCCTGCAGCAGCCTAACGTCGCCCTCATCCCACCGCACCGCTGCGACCGGCACCGTACCATCTGGGCGGACGAACGCGATGGCGTTCATAAAGGTACGCTCGCCGAGAATATCCACCCATTGCCCCACCGCCTCGCCCGACGGGACGCCAGCAGTGCTAAGAGACGGCAAAGTCAAAGTGCCGACGTGATCCGCAACCAGTTCCGCTGATTGAATAAACCCGCGCACACTGGCTTCCAGGGTCAGCGCCAGTTGCTCGGTTGTTTGCTCGGTTGCTTCGAGAACCGTTTGGCGGTCTCGGAAAACTTGCAGCGTCACGCCGCCAATGAGTGTGGCCACCGCGATACTCGCGGTCAGCCACAGCTTGATCTGCGCCGTAGACAGTTTCGGTCTTTTCACTCTATGACGCTCCGTCTTTCCGGTTTACCGGGACGTGAGGCTGTCTGCCCGCCATGCGAATAGGCATAACTTTGGCCAATATCTAGCCGTCGGACAAGGCTGCGTGGCCTTTTTACAGTCCCGCCGCGCCGCTAGTCTGCTGCCGTCTTTGGAATGGGGAAGAATTGGGAGAGCGGCTATGGCCGATCCACGACAGGCAAGCGCGGGTGTGGAACCTCCGTATCCATCCAGCGCGTACAGCTGGTACGTCGTCGTCGTTCTCATGCTGGCCTATGTCTTTGCGTTTCTCGACCGGCAGATTCTTGCCCTGTTGGTTGAGCCGATTAAGCGCGATATCGGGATCACCGACTTTCAAATGAGCCTGCTTCTTGGGCCGGCGTTCGCCTTCTTTTATGTCACCCTTGGCATCCCCATCGGTCGCCTGGCCGACCGCCGGAGCCGCCGCACCATCATCGGAATTGGGGTCGCCATCTGGAGCATCATGACGGCAGCCTGTGGCCTGGCGAAGACCTTTACACAACTCTTCATTGCCCGGATCGGCGTTGGCATCGGCGAAGCGACGCTCCAGCCCTGTGCGGCATCGGTCTTGAGCGATTATTTTCCACGTGAAGAGCGCGGCCGGGCCATCAGTGTGTACTCAATGGGCCTCGGAATCGGCGCAGGTCTGGCCTTTGTGCTCGGCGGTCAGGTCATCGCCGCGATTTCCGCCGGACCGGCTATCTCCCTGCCAATCTTCGGTGAAATTTATGGATGGCAGATTGTGTTCATCGCCGTTGGCCTGCCGGGCCTTGTGGTCGCTGCACTTATGTTCACAGTCAAAGAGCCCTACCGGCGTGACCGCATCACTGTAAATGGCCAGCCGCAGCAACAGTTATCCATCCGTGAAACGCTCGCGTTTCTGATCGCGCGCCGCCGCACCTACGGCAGTCACTTCTTTGGCTTGTCGGTGATGAGCATCATCGGCAACGCCTACCTAGCCTGGATTCCCACAGTCTTCATTCGGTCCTGGGGATGGGGTATTGCCGAAATCAGTCTTTACTACGGACTTGTTGTCAGCATTGGCGGCATCATCGGCGTCAATCTTGGCGGCTGGCTGGGAGACACCATGTACAAACGTGGCATCAAAGACGGCCACATGCGCGCAGCGTTGATGGGCACCGTCATGCTGGTCATCGCCGCGGTTCTGGTGCCCCTCATGCCCACACCCTGGCTCGGCCTGCTGCTGCTTGTTCCGCATGCCATCGGCTCGGGCATCCCGACAGCATGCGGCCCGACCGCGCTGATGATGGTCACACCCAATCAGATGCGTGGACAGGTATCCGCAGTCTATTGGTTTGTGATCAGTATGCTTGGTTTGATGATTGGGCCGACATCGGTCGCCTTGGCCTCGGACCTGATCTTCGATGGTCCGGAGGACATCCGCTACGCGCTCTCGCTCATGAGCGGCATCGTTGGTCTGTTTGTTTGGCTATTGATCTACAACCTTAAGCCCTATCGGGAGAGTGTAATCGAGGCCGAACGATGGAGCGCCAGCCCAGCACAGTGACCCCGGCACAATGACGAGCACCGAGTCCAGGTTGTAACGGCGGAAAAAAACGTCGACACTGCATGTCTGACCTTTCGCCGGGGAGAGTTGCGGCATGGCTGAAGCGCACGCACCGTCACACACAGCAGAACCGCCCTACCCCAACGAACGCTACACCTGGTACGTCACAAGCCTGCTGCTCCTCGCCTACATTCTGTCATTCATCGATCGGCAGATCATGAGTTTGCTGATCGAGCCGATCAAAGCCGATCTCGGCCTGACAGACGGGCAAATTGGCCTGCTGCTTGGACCCGCCTTCGCGATTTTTTATGTGACTCTCGGAGTTCCGATCGGTTGGCTTGCCGACCGCAGGAGCCGCCGGACGATTATCGGCTGCGGTATTGCGTTCTGGTGCCTGATGACCGCCGCTTGCGGACTCGCCCGGAATTTTCCTCAGTTGTTTCTTGCCCGCATCGGCGTCGGCGCCGGAGAAGCTGTGCTCACCCCAAGCGCACTCTCTCTGATCAGCGATTATTTCCCGCAGCGAAAACGTGCCCGCGCTGTCAGTCTCTACATGTCGGGCATATCGCTTGGCCAAGGGATGGCGAACCTGCTGGGTGGCCCCTTGATAGCAGCTCTGATGGCAACCCCACCGTTCGTCTTGCCGATGTATGGCGAGTTGGCGGCATGGCAATCCGCATTTTTGATTGTCGGGCTGCCGGGCCTCTTACTAGCCGCCCTAATGGTGACGGTCCGAGAGCCTGTGCGCAGAGGCCTCATCGCGGTGAAACAACCGGATGCATCGCGGACGAACGAGTTGTCATTCAAAGAGAGCATGGCGTTCATCGGCAAACGCTGGAAAGCCTACGGCAGCCTCTTCTTCGGCATGTCGGTGGTGACCTTGGTGGGCTACACCGGATTCTGGAACGCCCCGTTGTTCCAACGCACCTGGGGGTGGGAGATCGGACAGATCGGTATTGCCCTTGGGTCCGCGGCGCTCATATTTGGCCCTCTCGGCGCCAATGGCGGTGGCTGGCTATCGGACACGTTCACCAAACGCGGCATGAAGAACGGCCCGATGAAGGCGATGTACTACGGCGTGATCCTCACCGTCATCACCAACGTGACCTATCCCCTGATGCCATCCGGCGAACTCGCCATGCTGATCTACGTACCGTCGATTTTGGGTGGCGCGATTGCATCGGCCTGTGGCGCCGCGGCCGTTGTCCACATCGCACCCAACCAAGTGCGCGCGCAAGCGACAGCGATCTACTGGCTGATCATCAACGTCGTGGGCCTGCTTCTCGGCCCGACATCGGTGGGTTACTTGACCGACATGCTAGGGGACCCCGGAATGCTGAAATACTCAATGGCGGTCATTCCCCTCGTCGTTGGCATACCGACAATTTTGCTCATCGCCTGGGGCTTGAAGCACTTTGCGGCGGCGGCAGAAGAAGCACAGGCTTGGGCGGAAAAACCTCAGGTTGCTTGATCACGCCGATTAGTCGGGCTGCTTGAAGAACTCTGTTGCTCTCGGATCGACTTTGGCGACGGTTCTGCGGTCACGCATGATCTCGGTCCAGATCCGATTGACGAAGGCATCTAGGTCTGCCTGATCAGCAACGCGCTCTTCTTCTGTTGGAGCATGATTTTCAACCGCATCTGCCGCCAAGCTGTCTCGTTTGATGAGTTCCCGCTCCATGGCCTTGAGACGCTCGCGAAGAATATAGACCTCGGCGGATAACGCCGTGATGGCACCGACAACGTTGTCCATGGGTAAGTCGTGAATCCAGTCCGGTTCCTCGCCGGTCACCGGACCTGTCTTGACGGTCTTGAAGTCTGACTGTTGTGTCACCGGCTACTTCTCGAGTTGGTAGAAGCGCCAATAGGTAGCCCGCTCGGCCCGGTCAGGGCTGTCAGCCGCGAAGGGCGCGAACGGTTCGATAGAGACTTTGCTAAATCCGGCGTCCTTCGCCGCCGCCTCCATATCGAATTCGTACCAGGCTGCCGCATAAGTTTCGTTGTTGCACCACGCGTGCGACATCTGAACGGCCTCAAGCATGCGCGTGCTCGCGCCTTGCCCGAATTCGGGGCCGATGAACAATCCGCCTGGTTTGAGCACTCTGTGAGCTTCACACAGCGCGTTCTTCAAGTTCACCGGTGGGATCTCATGGAACATGAACAGGTGGAATACGCAGTCGAAGGTTTCGTCGTCAAAGTCCAACGCCTCGACGTCTTGCTGGGAGAGTTTGAAGCGGAAGCCGTGCTCCTTCGCCCGCTTATGGGCCAACTTGAGGCAAGGTGCAGACAGATCGACACCATAGCATTCCGATTCGGGGTGTAACTTTTGCCACTCAATGAGCCCGGCACCATGCCCGGTGCCCCAATCCAAGACCTTGCCGAAGGCCCGGTCGGGGAACTGGCTGTAAGACAGGCGGTAAATCAGATTGGGATCGATATGCGCCGGATTTGTCGTGCGGCGACCGAATTCATAGACCATCCCGCCGAGATCATCGGAATACACACCGCCGGTGTGTTGATGAAAGTCGACGTAGCGATAATACGCAGGCATGGCGAGGTCATCGTTCAGGCGTAAGTCGTCGCCCGCGTCTTTGGCTGCTGCCTCAAGCTCTGACACGATATGCTCCCGGTCAGCCTCGACAACGTCGAAAATACCGAAATCAGGGCGATGATATTTGAAACGCTGAAAATGCCGGAAGCACCACGAGTACAATTGAAACTCGAGCATGTCGTCGAGGACGGGGTAGGTTTCTTCAACGGTCTTCGGCGCATCACTGCCATCGGTACGACACTGAAAAGTCTCGCTCATCTGCTGAACGAGCTGGCCGTCCATAAAATTACGGCATGACCGCAAGAAGGCGTGATAGGCCTGAAAGTCTCGGCTTTCCGGCACCTCCAGGGTATCGGGCGCGTTGCTTAGATCGTCGGGCAAGACCGCCTCCGGCGTTATGACTCGCTGCATATTTTAGTCGCCTCCCCCGTTTTAAAAAAGGGGATGACCCGGTATTGTAGCCGCGCCTCTGAAGCCCCATTTAGTGGGTCAGGCGAATCGCCGGCCGTCGCAAGGCCGTGAACGTGAAAGGGACACTCATGTCGGCATCTTGGCCGGGACAGGAAAGCTTGCTGGAAGCCAAATTCCGGATTGGCCAGGTGGTGCGCCACCGGTTGTTTCCGTTCCGCGGCGTCATTTTTGATGTCGATCCAGAATTCAACAACACTGAGGAGTGGTGGGAGTCCATTCCTGAGAATGTGCGTCCCCGCAAGGATCAGCCGTTCTATCACGTGTTTGCCGAGAATGAGTCCTCTCACTATGTAGCCTACGTATCACAGCAAAACCTTCTTGAAGACGAAACCGGTGACCCGGTGATGCACCCCGATATTCCTGAGTACTTCGAGGAAGTGGACGACGGCATATACGTGCTGCACGACACGTACAGAAACTAACCTATAAATCAATGGCGCACGGTGCGCCGCATCAGCGCGAAGGAGGAGACGCTCGCAATGACCATCAGTAACGGCGACAAAATGCCGCAAGGAAGTTTTAAGGTGCTAACCAACGACGGCGTGAACGACGTCACGACCGATGACCTGTTCTCGGGCAAAAAAGTCGCGCTGTTTTCCGTGCCGGGCGCCTTCACCCCCACGTGCTCGAACGAGCATCTGCCCAGCTACTTGAAGAATTACGACGACATCAAAGCCAAAGGCTTTGACACCATCGCCTGCATGGCCGTGAACGACGCCTTTGTCATGAAAGCCTGGGGCGAGGACCGCGGGGTCGGCGACAAGATTATGATGCTGGCAGACGGCAACGGCGACTACACCAAAGCACTCGGACTAGAACTGGATGCCTCTGGGTTTGGTCTCGGCACGCGCGGCAAGCGCTTCTCCATCGTCGTCAACGATGGCGTCGCGGAACAGGTCAACATCGACGAAGGTGGCTATGACCTGACCAGCGCGGAGAAAACCTGCGGCATCTGACCTTCAAAGAATTCTTCGCATAACGACGGCGGCACCCATTGTGCCGCCGTTTGTGTTTTAGGCTCTGAATATTGTGGGAGAAAGTAGCGGGATGCACCGCGTTCCGTTACTGTGAACACAGACGGATTTCTGACGTGGAGTATCAGCGATTGTGACGCCTACAGACCCCACAACGATAACCGAATTCTTGAAAAAAGCTGATGCTTGCCCCGTGTTGGTCGACGTTGGCGCGTCAGGGGCCGATCACCCCTTGTGGGGCGCTTTGGCAGCGGCTAGCCATTTCATCGGCTTTGATCCTGATACACGGGACCTCAACCCTGACTTAGGCAAAGCGTTCGCCAAGCATGATGTTGTAAACAAAATTGTCGGAGGCCCAAAGGCCAGTAGCGACACACCCTTCTACCTAACAGCCCTGCCGGCTTGCTCAAGCATGCTCAAACCCAATACCGATACGCTCCAGCACTACCTATTTGCCGACTTGTTCAAAGTTGAAAAAGAGCTCTCTTTCGATGCGATCACGTTGTCTGGGGCGATGGAGAGCCTCGGCATAAACGAGATTGATTGGCTCAAACTGGACACCCAGGGATGCGACTGGACAGTATTACAAGGGCTTGATCAGGCTAGGTTCGACAGCATTCTGTGTTTGGAGATCGAGCCTGGTTTTGCTCAGTTCTACGAAGGCGAAGAGACGTTCGTCGAACTGCATGCCGAATTAACCGCAGCCGGCTTTTGGTTGGCATCTTTGGATGTGCAAGCCTTTCCACGCGTGCGTGGCGACGTCATCGAGAAAGCCTTTGGCGGCAGAATTAGCGCCATTGACCCCGTTGCCGGTCTGTTCGGAGGCAGTCCGACCGCAGCGGAAGCCTTGTATTTTCGCACACTCGATCACCTAGGAACTCACGCTCAAACGCTCCAACGGTATGCGATTGCGTGGGCCTTCGCCGTATGTATCGGCAAGTTCGGTGTCGCGTTGGATCTCGCATTCGATGCACAGGCCCGCTTTGGTGAGTCTGAAACCACCACGTTCATGAGGGATGCGGCAAAAAGTACGGTCGCCGCACTCAGTCAACAAAACAGCCGTAGCTAGAGGACTTCTGCGTGTCCAATTCGCAGTTCCGCTTCCTGCAGATAAACACGTTCTATCAAGGAGCAATAGAAGACTTATACCTCTCAGACTCCAAATTGCACGCAGCCTCTTATGCGAATCAACTAGAGGCACTGCTCAGTATGGGTTTCGCCGCCCCCCATGTCATGTCTGGTGCGCTCAGCGCGCTTGGACTTGAAACCGCGCAGGTCGTTATTAATGCGACCGAAGCTCAAATTCGTTGGTGGCAAGAGAGCGGACTCCGACACGACCCTGCCGACCTAGAGTCTATAGGCGCCAAACAGGTTGCGGCGTTTGATCCTGATGTTTTGTACCTAAACAACTGCCATCACTACGACAGCACGTTTGTTCGCAAGCTGGAGAAAAGGCCGCGCCTGGTCGTGGGCTGGTCTGGATTCCCGCCGCTGGAACAGACCGATTGGTCTGCCTTCGACGTCATTCTGACCAGCTTCGACAATATGTTTGACTGGGCGAAGCAACGGGGTGCGAAAAAGGTTATACGGTTTCATCCGGGTTTCCCGGACGTTTGCCCACCCACGGAAATCCCGCGTGCGCCAGATCTGGACGTAGTCTTTTCAGGTAGCGTCACACGTCAGCACGCCTATCGCATTCAACTCCTCAACTACATCGGCGCACTAAGCCGCGAGCCCGCGCCTGACGGCTTTTCTTTTGGCTTGTACATGGGCGATGCCAGCGCGCTTGACCCGACCGTAGCGGTGCTCAATCGCGGTGCGGTGTGGGGCGACGAAATGATTGCGACGCTACGGCGCGCAAAAATTGTCGTAAATATTGATATCGACTCTTTTGGCAATCAGCCGCCGAACATGCGCCTAATTGAAGCAACTGGCGCCGGCGCCTTCCTGCTCACGCCCCATCATCCGCAACTTCCGGACTTCTTCACCCCGGGCGAGGAAATCGAAACTTTCCGCACACCGGCGGAACTGGTCGCGAAGCTCCGCTATTTTCTGGATAACGAGACGGAACGTGAAGCCATCGCATTGGCCGGTCAAAAGCGATGCCTGCGGGATCACGCGCTGTCTCAGCGAGCGGCATGGCTAAAAGAGATTCTCGAGACCGAGCTAAGCGCCTAGACGGTACGTCGCGCTATACGTCAACCGCGTGATAGCGGCCGTCCGCATGATTGAAGACGACGGACTTAAACACCGGTTTGCGGGACGGGTCGACCAGATGTCCAAACCCCAAAGCGCCGAGATGCTTGGCGAACACCCGCTCACCCAGTCTGTTTGCGTCTTCCGGAATGATGGATGTGAAACGCTGGAGCACGCTGACACATTCATCACGATAAGCGTCCCGTTGCACCAATGCTTTGTTCTCGCCCTGGAAGCGGTAGATGCCAAGGGGCACGGGCACGATGTAGCAGTCGGCCTTCTGAATAAAACGCGACCACAGTTCGAAATCACAGGCCAGAGACAAGGAATGATCGAACGATCCTCCGACCTCCTCCCACAATGAGCGCCGCCAGAACGTCGAATCCTGGACAATCCACCCGGACGTCGGGAGGCCGGATGACTTAATGTGCTCGCCGTTAAAGAAGCCCCACTGATCGACGCCAGGAACAAAATCCGCCTTAATGACGGCGCCATCCTTACGCGCCTGCATGGGATAGCGGGATGTAATCCATTGCACTTCGGGAAGGTGATCGAAAATGTCGAGCGCGGTCTGGATGGCCCAAGGCGCAAGCATGTCGTCAGAGTTAAGCCACCCCATGATGTCGCCATCAGATTTAGCGAATCCGCGCTCAATGGCATGGTACATGCCGTCATCGGCTTCGCTTTGCCAGTGATGCAGATCATCTGCCATCGACTCAATAATCTTTACTGAGTCGTCGGTGGATCCACCATCCATGACGACATAATCGACGCGGTCAAAGCCGCGCTGCCCAGTGACGGAGGTCATACATTCACGCAGATAATCCGCATAGTTGAAGTTGACCGTCACCATGGTCATGCGGGTGGAAGGAGTCGTCATGACCGGGCGCTCACATCATTCGCCCAAGCCGGGCGTAGGTAAACCGCAGGACGAGGTCCAACTGATGCGGCCACGGCACAGTCGCCGACGCAAGGTCGACGGACATTGTCGCACCGCTTGCACCCACTTCAATGTAGCCGCGCTGCTGGATCATATCCCCCGCATACTTCACGTGGTTGGTCAGGTCGGCCACATTCTGCTGGCTTTCGCCCTGAAAAACGAGGCCACAGAGCGCCACAGATAGAATGGATGGAACGCTTGGCCATGCAACGGTGAAGGATTTTAACGCGTCAGGCCCGAACGATTTGACCGCCATCCGAATCTCGGCGCGCCCGAGTGGCGAAGCCGTTAGAGGCGCGGACACCGCACGATTTGGTTCTGGTCCGACGCCGAAATCAGGTATGACGACCAACTCGCCAAAGATACTGCCGGAGGACAGGACGTCTGCGTTAGCACTGCCGCCAGCTACTGCAGCAGACATCTTCGCCATATCCGGCGAAATACGGCTGAGCGCGGCCTGCGGCCAGTAAGCCTCATAGCGCCCTAGGGACGCCCACGCCTCTGGACCACCGAATTCCAGCTGCGACGCATCAACACGCAGGTCCGCAAGGGCGCGTTGGTCCGCAAGATCAAAGTTGGCCTCGTGCAGCCACCCACCGATGGTTTGCACGTCGGTGGAGGTCGGGTGAAGCATCGCCTGCCGGACGATTTCAGCAGCGTGGGCCAGAAATGCGGACGACCCCACCACATCGGGCCCGAGAACGGTCATGCACGCGCGCACCCCATTGAGGATGCCATCCTGCATAGCTTCCATCTGTACGACCTGCGCGTCTGGGCGCTGGCTGGGCAGGAGAACGGGCGCGCCTGCGTCGTCGAAGCTATCGAGACTGCCTTCCCGACACATACACGCGTGCTCAAGAATATCGGGGGTGCGCTCAAGCAGGCGCACCAGGTCGCCAGAAAAGCCATCTCGACCAAGCAGAGCGCGCAAGTCCACGCCGGACAACACGCGCTCCATGCCGGGAGCATTTACAGCGACATAAAGCCCGGTGAGTTGAACCTCCCGGCCTTCCCGTTGAAGGATGGTTTGCAGTGCTGTCTGAATGGTGCCCGCATAGCCGAGATCAAGCAGCGCCATCGTGTCCATGTCGGAAAAGTCGATCACTCCGTCCAAATATGTCAGCAGATTATCGCGCAGACGGGCGCTGTGGCTGGCGAGTTTATTTTGCAGCTCTGCGCTGGCTGCCACACCCTGCAAGAAGGCCTGGACCCCATCAGCCGCATGCATGTCGAATAAGGCCGGGTCCTTAAAGACACCGGTCAGGTCGCCGCGGGTGAGGCCAAGCTGCGCCAGAATATCGTCGGTGGTTGGTCCGGGGCAGTAGGTAATGGCCTGTGGCAAAGCCGACAGGTCATCCGGCCACAGCGATGCGCGCACAACGGCCCGCCGGGACAACCAGAGCTCTTTCGGCTCAAGGGTATCCGACACTTGGGCGATCAGGCGGGCAAGAAAGCGTCCTTCGCGCATCACACCAAACACCGCCGCGTTCTCGCATTCAGCGACGGTTTTATCGACCCAATACGCATAAGCAGCAAACAACGGCGCCAGCACGGTTGCGCCATATACCCAATAGGGCTGCGCGTCAGATGACATATCGATCGGAGGTCGATGGGCTAAGCGCGATCTCAGACCAGTAAGGCCACCGTCGCCGCCCTTGGCGATCCAGTCCGCTCTGCGTGTGGTGTTGCGCGGGAACTCATGCTCCTGCGCGCGTGGTAAGGCCAGCCACTTGTCGTAGTGGACATACCCTATGCCGCGGGCGGCGCAGGGCGCGACATCTGCATCGATGTTGTCGCCGACATGCACCAGCCGGTTTGCGGCGATGCCCAGATCGCTAAGAACCAGATCGAAGAGATCACGCCATTTGGGGCGGCCATGTTCATTGGAGATATAGAGATCTTCGGGAAGTGTATCTGGCTCGAGCCCGGCCCCCTTTAGAAATTGTATAAGCTGGTCCCGAGTGAAATAGGTGTCGGAGGTAAGAATCACCTTCTTACCGCCGTCCCTGACCGTGCGGACCAAAGCGGCAACGTCTTCGTCGAGAATCATCACCGCAGCCTCGGTCTCCACCTCCTGAAGAACAGCGCGAGCGCGGCTATCGTCGGCCAGCCAAATGTGATCCGGAAGGTGCGCATAGATATCGAGAAGCAAAACCTCGCGCGAGCCCGACGTGGCCTCTGCAGCGGCGCGCGCCGATTTCTCAGCGGCGGCCCTCAGCTCCGAGAACTGCACTGGGCTGACAGCCTGCACCAGAACCTCCTCGCGGTGGAGTGCCGCCGCCACCTGAACGAACATATCTTGGGGTTCGGGCACACGACGCCATAACAAGGTATCGAATATGTCGACGGACAACACGTCGAAGGCATCATCCTCCATCGCGGAAACAATGGGAGCCAGGCGTTGATCGGCCACCGTCACAGTGCTGCGCCTTGCATTTTCACTTGGAGCAAGCCCAGCATGGCTTGGCTTAGCGGCATAGGCACGCCCGTCTTTTCGCCGATTTCAATGGCGGCCCCCAAAATGGCGTTGATCTCCAGCGGCTTGCCCGCCTCGACATCCTGCAGCATTGAGGTCTTCGACGCGCCCATTTTGGTAGCACTGGAAAACCGCTCTGCGGGGTCCGGCCCGGGATCGAGGCCGACGGCCGTGGTGATGGCGCGGCCTTCATTCATGAGCCCCAACAGAAGGTGCCGGGTATGCTCGTTTGCAATCAAGCGATCAAGGGTCGCACTACAGAGAGCGCTGACCGGATTGAAACTGATATTGGCGAGCAGCTTCGTCATCACAGCCTGCTGAATGGTATCGACCACATCGGTATTATAGCCCGCTGTGCGGAAGACCTCAGCGACCTCCTCCATCCCGTCGGCTGTATTGTCAGGGCGCCCCAAAGCAAGATGATTTGAGTGATCATGACGCAACGAACCGTCATCCTGCCACGACACACCGCAGTTGATGACGCCACCGATATGACGGCCAGCTTCAAAGTAGCGCGAGACCTGACCACCTCTGTCGACACTTTGCAGTCTAGTTCCCTGAAGCCCCGCTCCGAACCCGTGAAAGAACCACCAGGGAATTCCATTGGTGATTTGAACCACCTGACCTTCCGAGGCCGTCAGCGTCGCAATATGTTGGGCGACATCAGCCAACGCATATTCCTTGACGGTGATGATCACCAAATCATGCTGCCCAAGCTCGTGTGGATCAGCCGACACCGCTGGGGTCTCGGTAAATGTTTCGCCGTCATCATGAAGGGTAATGCCCGAAGACTCGATCTGGGCCACACGTGGCTCGCGAACCAGGGCAGAGACCTCAAAACCCGCGCGAATGAGCTTCACAGCCATCATGCCGCCGATGGCGCCGGGACCGACGATGCAAACGCGGCGATACCCCATCCTAGCCAGCGCCCCGGTCGAACATTTTGCCTGGATTGAGAATATTGGCCGGGTCTAAGGCCCGTTTGATCCGCGCCATCACGTCAACGGCGTCACCCGCTTCATCGACAAGCAGGTCACGCTTGCCGAGACCGATGCCGTGCTCGCCCGTACAGGTGCCGCCAGCAGCCAACGCACGCGCGACCATGCGGCGGTGCAGCCGCTCGGCTTCGTGAACTTGTGCTTCATCGTCGGGATCCATGATGAAACAGACGTGGAAGTTGCCGTCGCCAACGTGACCAAGCAGGGGCGCGGGCATGGGACAGGTCTCTAAATCTTGCTTGGTCGCGCGAATACAGTCCGCCAACCGGGAAATCGGTACACAGACGTCGGTTACCAAACCCCGGGCATCTGGCCTGAGTGCGAGCCCCGCGTAATAGGCATTGTGACGGGCCTGCCACAACTTTGAGCGTTCTTCAGGCTTGTCGGACCACGCGAACTCGCCACCACCCTGCGACTCAACGACCCCCTTCACGGTCTCTGCTTGCTCTCTCACACCTTCGGGTGATCCGTGAAATTCCATGAACAGAGTCGGCGCCACGTTCAGGTCGAGCTTTGCGTAGCGGTTCACGGCATCAATGCTGATCTCATCCATCAGCTCGATACGCGCAACCGGCACGCCCGTCTGGATGACTTCAATGACCGTTTCCACAGCGGCATCGATATCTGGAAACGCAACAACGCCCGCAGCGATCGCTTCGGGCACGCCGTGCAGGCGAAGGGTGATTTCCGTGACAATGCCAAGCGTCCCTTCGGAACCGACGAAGAGGCGGGTGAGGTCATATCCTGCCGCAGATTTCCGGGCACGGCCGCCGGTTTTGATAACAGACCCGTCGGCCATCACAACCGTAAGCCCCAGAACGTTCTCGCGCATGGTGCCATAGCGCACCGCGTTTGTGCCCGAAGCACGGGTGGCGACCATGCCGCCGATCGTGCACTCAGCGCCAGGGTCGATGGGGAAGAAAAGCCCTGAGTCACGGAGATGAGCGTTCAGCACCTCCCGGGTCACGCCCGGTTGGATGACACAATCCATGTCCTCCGCATGGACGGCGACGATGGCTTTCATCTGCGACAGATCGAGACAAACGCCACCGCGCACCGCCTGCACCTGCCCTTCCAAAGAGGTGCCTGCTCCAAACGGAATAATCGGCACCCCAGCCTCTGCACATTGGCGCACGACCGCCGCAACTTCGTCTGTGGACTGCGCGAACACCACTGCGTCCGGCGGCTCAGCGGGATGCCAAGACTCGCCACGGCCGTGCCGGTCGCGGATATCACGATTGACCGAGCATCTGTCACCGAACTGCGACTGCAGGCCGGCGATGACGGTATCAATGTGGCGGGTCCCTTCCATATGAAAACGAGCGCAGGTCAGGGACGCGGCGCGCCTTGCTCCTTCAACCGGCAGAGGGTGTAGAACCAGCCGAGGTTAAGGCCGAAGCGGTCGGCGTCATCCACGGCGTAGGCATAGGCGATGGGAACCGTGTTGCCTTTTTCATGGATACGAAACAGAGGGAATGTCCGCTCCGACGGCGACCCGAACTCGCGGTCGTGCAACTGAAACTCAAGAGTGCGCCCGTCCGGCCAGGCGATGTCAGCGGCACCACCTTGGTCATGCACTTCGATTTCCGTGAGGAACTCGGTCTTCCTCATATCGCCGTTGAGGTTGTAGTTGACCGTGCAGATGAAGCGCCGCGCTTTGGTCATTTGAATCCAGGCGTAGTTGGCACCCTCGGTTTGGTCCCAGGTCACCTCTCCGGTCTCGCGGCTGATCAGCCGGTCCCGGGTCCAATTATGTTCCGGACCAAGGACGATCTGATACTCAAACCATTCGTCCTGACCGCAGGACTCCCGTTTCATGCCGCCGCGGAATTGAGCCCCCTCAAAGTGCATGTAAACCGCGCAGGGGTCGGAAAAAGCCCGCAGTTCCGACGCCTTGATCGCCGCCAAGCGCTCGGGGTCAAGCCGCGCTCCGATCATGTGGTCGTGGCCGTCTTTAAACGCGTAGAGCTGAACCTTAACGGCCTGCTCTGCCTCATCGACGGACAGGGAATACACCCGAATGCGGGAAATATTGCTGGGATCGTTGTTGAGGTATTCCTCGACGTACATGACGTTTTCGCCCAGCTCCGGCAGGTCGAGACGAATGTAGTGAGAGTGAATTCTGAAAATAGGCTCATAGACCGGGTCGCCCAACCCGCCGCCGGACTGCCGCACGATCTGCTCGTGATTGTCATACTCTCCCGGCCACCACTCCATCATTAGGCGGAGATGGTTTTCCAACTCCCCTTTCGAGAAGGTCTGAGCTGCGACCGGCCAGGTAACGAGAGCAAACAGGAGCCCTGTAAGGACACCGCGCATCTTCATTTTCGCCTCCTTGAACACTTACTTGGGTTCAAACCCCATGACACTGACCAACACACCGTCCGGGTCATAGAAGATCATCTCGGTATAGATCCCGGCTTTCATGTACTCGCTGTCTTCTTCCTTGGTGTACTTGGTTGGTGGCGTGAGGAAGTCATACCCCTTGGCTTCGAGATCAGCATAGATCGCATCGGGCTGATCGGTCGTCACGACTACGGCCACCTGTCCTAAGTGTATCTGGCCCGGTGGTGGCGGAGACGTTTCCGGCACATTGTCGGCAGTAATCTCATACAGGCCGATGAGACCGTCTTCGCTGTTGTGGGCCTGCAGATGACAGATGTGCATGCTGCAATCGTCGAGCCCAATCATCTTTGCCATTGCCGGGCCGGCGACGGTCTTGTCCTCCGCCACCTTAAAGCCCAGAATATCGCGGTAGAGCACCAAGGACTTCTCAATATCCCGGCAAAAAATAGTCGTACGCTTAACCGGGCTGGTCCTCTCGGACATACTGTTCTCCTAGTTGCCGTGCATCAGGCGCACCCTCATAATGACCCATAATGACAGAGCGGCGGTCAAAAACCACCGGCAATCATGAAAGGGGAACCGGATGATATTAGAGCAATTTCCTTTGACGGCGCTCGCCACCTTGGCAGCCATTTTCGTCTACTACTACTGCATGCTCAAAGTAGGACGGACCCGGATGAAGCTGGGCATCAAGCCGCCGCTCACCGAAGGACCCGAAGAATTTCTGCGCGTCAATCGCGTTCATCAAAACATGGTCGAACAGCTGATTATGCATTTGCCGGCACTTTGGCTGTTCGCCGCCGCTTGGGGCGACCTGTTTGCTGGCATTCTGGGCTTCATCTTCGCGATCGGCCGTATCGTCTATGCCCGCGGGTATTACGAGGCTGCGGAGAAGCGCATGCGCGGCTTCGGCATCGCCTCGCTATCGACCGTCGTACTCATTCTCGGCGCCCTCATCGGCGCCGTCATGGCCTTGTCAAGCTGAGGAGACCGGAAATGAACCAGGGACCACTGACCTCACACAGCCGGCGTCACATGCTTGCGGGCTCCGCGGCTCTGCTGACCAGCCTCGCCCTCGGAGCTGATAAAGTCGCCGCGGACGGCCACATCAACAAAAACGAGCTCTACGCCAAGCTGCGGGGTGACCCGAAGAACGTCGACGGTTTGTGGGCCTATAGCGGGGCCTATTGGGGCAAGCCGCAAGGCGAGATCGCGCAACAGCTCTTTCGCGTCGATGGTTACAGCGTCAACAAAATAACCATGCGCCCGGATGGCGGCATTGATCAGCACATGATCGAGTGCGGCTTTTGGCAGGACCCGGAGACCGGAGAACTTGCGGACCAATGGGTCAACCCCATGAACGGGTTACCTTGCGAACCGCGTCACTTCAGATCGTCGCAAGTTCTGTCTTTCGACGCCAACGGCCAAGTCGAGCTGCCTGCGGACATGGACCCGTCCGCCCATATGGAAGCGGCCATCACCGAGCCGGTTGTTATTGGGCCAGTGATCTGGTCGCAGGAGCGGTTGCTTACGCGGTTCGTCCGCCCCGTCCCGGAAGAAATTGAAGACCCGCTAACCTACGGTGGCCCGGTGCGCACCGGCACCTCACTGGCATCCTTCCAAGCGAATATCGCCGACCTTGATCGGGACTTCGTGCCATCGACCCTGCACTATCAGTCGATGGGCGGGTTTTATCCTTGGATGCGGATGGGACAGCGCGCAGGTACATGCGGCTTTGAACTACTGGGGTACAAACTCCAGAGCCCGGACGAAATCCCGGACCGTGTGCGCGGCTTTCTGGAAGACCGCCAGCCAGGGTTTATCGAAGACCCCTGGGCGTAAAGCCCCTAGGGACCTGCAACCAGAGCAGAGACCGCGGCGACGTTCTCTGGCGTCGCCGGTCCCGGCACGCGTCCGAGGATTTCCCCGGCCTGATCGGTGACAAAAATCATTGGCGCGGACTTGTCTTCTTCTTTGATGTCTAACATAGCGAAGACAGCATCTTGATCTTCAAGATACAGAATGATTACTCTGTCCCGCACGTCGTCTCCTTTGTAGATCCCGCGAAAGCCGCCATTGATAAATCCCCGGATGAGTGCGCCCGGTTTCTTAATCAAAGGCGTATTGTAAACTTCCACTCTGTCCGAGCTCGCGCGCAAAGGTGAGAGCGCCGCATCCCAGGCATCTATCGCGTCTTCCAAACCCTGGTCCATAGAGACAAGCAAGATATTGCGTGGCTTCTCGAAATCTTCGGGAACCGTGAATCGGTCTTTGTTCAGGGTGCGGGCCTTCACCGTGGGGAACACGTCTGCCTGTGCAGAGGGGACAGCAAACGCCAAAACGGCCAACGCCAGGCCCACTGCGATACTAAATCTCTTATCAAACCGAAACATCATGTGGCTTACACCGCCTTTTCTTCGCCGCGTTCGGGCGTGAGATATATGGCGACACCGGCGATAATGAAAGCGGCGACGACGAGACTCATCTCGAGCGCATATTCCGCCGGATGCAGCCAGAACTCATCGAGAATGCCCCAACGGCTCAGCACTTCGATATCAAGCCAGGTGATGATGGTCGTCGGGATCGCATAGCGCACGGCGGGTGCCATCCGCGCATACTTGATCAGACGCGTGTTGAGATAGATAGCCCACACCAGAAAACCGAAAAACACGGCATAGGTGACAGGATGATAGGCACCGAGAATGCGCTCATCATACAAGGTGAGATTGACGACGTAGATGAACCATATGACGAAGATCGTTTCTAGCGCTGTGATACGCGCATAGTCTCGGTCTTTCCAGGGGCCGGTCTTACCCGGGTCCATGTGGGCATTCTTGTGCAGCCAGCGGAATGCGGTGCAGCGGGTGTCACGGTTAAAGTAAAGCAGGAGCGTGACCGCGAGCATGAGAATGCCCGACGCCTGAATGACCTGCAGGCCCGGACTCATGACCAGATCACCGGTTTCCGCATTCATAATGGGCTGAACGTTGAGGAGGTGAGCGAAAAACTCCCAGGTGAACTCGAACCAGCCGGTCCAGATGAGGATAGCGCCAACAAAGCCGAGCCAGGTGGCGGCGGTCTCCTGTTTCTTGAGACCGATCCAGACCAGAGCGAATCCGATGAGGCCGCACAGGAAGCTGGCCCAGAAGGACGTTTCATCGGCTGAGCCGAACAGGTCCTTCATCATGACAAAAAGCGTATGGCCGAGCGGCTGCGCCATGATAACGGTCACGAAGGCGATGATGCCGACAAACGGTGGCCGATAGAATTTTCCGAGCATTGGCGGGCCTCCCCTCTCTCGCACGGTGCGAAGTCACCCAGCGCACAAGGATCGCGCAATACGCTAGGCAAACCCACGAAAAACCTCTCCAACCCGTCAATTTTATAACGCGATTGGCCGATCGAATAGGCGACAACATACATCATATCAGCAAAGAAAAGACACTGGACGCGCAACCGGTCTCTGAAGAGGACACAGTCGAGCTTGAAAGGCCGTAGTGACGTCAGGAGGAGGACGCGTTGAGCGACCGAATCAAACGCGGCGCCAGAACGGTGCCCGGGCGCGTTGAGTCACTAAGGTATTTTCGTCAAACGAGGCAAGTTCGTATCCGGCCGTATTCGGCGGCCGGGCCGGATACCCGGTAGTTTGTTCGAGCGCGTCACGCACGGTAGTGGAGGCATAGTAGGCGTTATAAGTATGGCGTAAGACGATATCGAAATCGCGGGGATTAGAGTCTTGAACTTTGCGCGCCAGATCTTCACGGACTTCTCGATCTAGCTCCGGAAAATCTATTGGAAGTTGCGTTAAAACGCGGACGACAACGCCTTCGGACTCATCCTCAGCGACATCGGCCAGGAATGCTTCAACGAGCTCAGGCATGCCGGCTGAAGGCAACTGATCCTCCGAAGGTATAATGGCATCAAGCAGGGCAGCGACCTGTGACGTGTTGGCAACTGTGGCTGATGCGTCTGTGCCCGTCATAATTCCCTGCGTGTTTCGACGATGTGATCCGCCGCTCTGAGGGCCAGTGCCTGCAACGTGTGAGTGGGATTGACTGCCGCCGCGGTCGCAAAGGCGCTGCCGTCGACGACAAATAGATTCTCGACATCGTGCGCCTGATTCCAAGAATTGAGAACTGATTGCTCCGGATCGGCTCCCATTCGCGCGGTTCCCAAGAGGTGAAACCCTCCTTGTTCGACCAAACCGATTTGATGAATTTCTTTCGCGCCTGCAGCCTTCATGACCTCTGTGGATCTTTCCACGCCGTGCGCGATCATGCGCCGGGCATTTTCACCCAACGTATAAGTGACCTTGGGCGCGGGAATGCCATCTGAGTCGGTTAAGGTATCGTCGAGCGTAACGCGGTTATCGGGACTTGCCAGGTCTTCGCAGACCACCCCGGCCGAGGCCGTGTGGTTAAACACCTCTCGCATGCGCCGATGATGCCCCCTTCCCCACTCGATCGGGACTCCGTAACCTCCGAGCGCCGTCAGTACGGGGCCCAGACTACGTAAGAACTGAAGCATGTAACCGCGTTTGAAACCACGCTGTTCATCTGTCTCGTAGAATTCTTTGCTAACGATGCTGTTGGCAGTGATGCCTTTGCATCCTTCAAGGTCTTCGTCGAATACACCTGTGACAATTGCGACGGGATGCATCATTAGGTGGCGCCCCACCATTCCCGAGAAGTTTGCAAGACCGTTAGGCTGTTTTTTCGACGCCGAAAGGTGGAGCAACCGCGGCGTTCCGATGCCATTTGCAGCAACAATCACGACCCTGGCGCGCACTCGGCGTAAGGTACCGCCGCGATCAAAGTACGCTGCACCTGTTGCGCGGCCCGACGCATCGGTCTCGATTTGGAATACGCGTGCGCCGGTAATCAATCTTGTGCCTTGATCCAAGGCCTTCGGCCAGTAGGTGATATCCGTACTCGCTTTTGCCCGCACCGGGCACGCCAGTTCGCACGGGCCGCAGTGGTTGCAGTCGCCGGTTTCGTCCCCATACGCTGACTCGTATACCTGGATGTCATTCGGCCACCAATGCCAACCAAGGCCGTCGAGCGCACGCCCCAGGCGCTCCGCACCCTTGCCAATCGGTATCGGCCGCAACGGACGCGGTGGACGGGGCGGATTTGCCGGGTCTCCGTTTAGGCCTGAGACTCCCGAGATACGATCGTTGAGATCGTAATATGGTTCGAGATCCCAATATGAAAGCGGCCAATCCGCGCCGACACCGTCGAGAGTTTGAGTCTTGAAGTCGGACGGATGAAATCGCGGCGCGTGACATGACCACATGATCGTTGAGCCGCCGACGCCATTGTACATCAATGGCTTGATCGGCGACTCCGCGTCATTGATGGGATAATCGGACACCAATCCGCGCACGTTCGGATTTGGGTTCCAGCTGCGCTGACGGACGAGCTCCCAATCGTCGTATAGACTTGGGATGGAGAGGTAGTCCAGCCAGTCGCCCTGCTCCAGACAGGTCACACCGATACCTTGCGCGGACAGACGCCACGCGGCAGCTGCACCTGACGCGCCGGCGCCGACAATCAGAACGTCACTCTCGAGGTCCTCCGCGGCGGCAGCGTCGCGTATCAACCGACCGTATTTGAGTTGTGCCGCTGCCAGGGCGGCAGCCGTTCCGATAACCGACCTGCGCCGCATAGTCATCTTGAGACCGATCTTAAACTGCAAGCTGGAGACAACATCACGGCCATGACCAGACGGTTAGACAGCATGGGGACGAGGCCGGAAACCGCCGGGAGTCTGGGGAGAGGGCATCATCCCGGCGGCCCCGGTTCGCGATCTAAAACCTCACCGTCAGATCTGCGCCCCACGTCCTCGGCGCCGACCGGAATGTTACGTATGTGGTGAGCGGCGCATCCGTGAAGACCGTCACGACGTCTTCCGGATATAGCTCCTTGGTCAAATTCTTACCCCACAGGGCAAAGGACCAACTATCTGTTTCGAGCGCGATACGGGCATCGAGGAGATTCAAAGACTCGCGCTTGGAACCAAACGAGTTCCGCGAGTTAAAGTGCTGATTGCCGCGGTACTCGTAGGAGATGTTGGACACAAGGGACAGACCCGATGCACCGGTGGCACCGCCGAGATCGGCCGTGTGGGTCAACGAGAGGTTTCCGGTGACCTCCGGCACAAACGGCGCGCGGTTGCCGACACTGATGGGGTCGGACGCCAACTTCGTGATTTCCGCGTCTATATACCCAAGTCCCGCGGACAAATTCAGGCTGTCCGTCAATTGTGCGGCGGCTTCCAATTCGAAGCCAAGCAACTCGATTTCATCGATCACCGTTACCGCGTTCAACGTGCCCGCCGGGACAAACTGGAATTGCTGTGCATTCTTCTTTGTATTGAAGAACACCGCTCCGTTGAACAGAACACCGCCGTCCATCAGAGTGCTCTTGAAGCCGCCTTCGAAGTTGTCGGCGGTTGACTCGCCGAACTCGTTTGGCACGGTTCCGCCGGTGCGGTCGAAGGTTTGTGCGCCGTTGAAGCCACCGGCCTGGAAACCCTTGGCGTAGCCTCCATATAGGGTGAGATCATCTGTCGCTCGCCACGTCAGATTCACTTTCGGCTGAAACTCTTTGAAGGTTTGCGAGCGCTCTAGCCCAGAAGACGGCGAGAACTGCGGCGGCGATACGTCAGTCGTGTCCTTGTCTTCGTGGTCATACCGGCCAGCGAGGGTCAGCTCCAGATCATCTGTTACGTCATAGTTTATGATGGCAAAGGCAGCCCATGCGTCGGTCTTAACGTTGTCAGAAATGAAGCTGAAGGTCTGATTGGGGCCTGTGAGAATGGGCTCGAACGCATCCAGCACGAAGCCGCCAGGATCGTCACCAAGCGCTGCATGGATGTTCGGCGTGTTGTCGATGCTTGTGTAATACGCACCAACAATATAGCTCAACCGGTCTTCGGCGGGGGACGAGTACCGCAGCTCCTGACTGAAAGCTTCATGCGACACCACGTTAAACTGGGTGCTGTCCTCGGTTGCGAAGTAAGGAAAATCGTCACTGGCGAAGACGTCGAGCACATCGTCATAGGACGTGACGCTCGTCAACGTGCCGTTGCCGATGTCATAATCCATTTTAAGTGCGATCGACTCTTTGGTCTGTTTGTTGCGCCCATCCACATTGCGCACAAAAGGAATGTCGTGGACCGTGTTGATATCGATGTTCCCCGCCTCAGGCGACGTCTGAAGCGCACCGATCAATGTTTGCGGACTGAACTGGGTTGCGCTGCCGGTGACCCGGCTCAAGGACCCACGCAGATCGAACGTGAAGGAGTCGCCGGGCGTCCACAGGAGCCGAAGCCGGCCTGACTTTTCGTTGAATGGATCTTCAAAGTCGCCGCGCGTGACATTGCGGAAGTACCCCTGACGGTCAATGAAGGCACCGGCCAGGCGAATATAGAGCTCATCCTCGACTATTGGACCACTGACGGAGAACCGCGAACGCGCCTCTTGCGCTTTGCCGTACCCGAAAGACGCCTTGCCCTCGAATTCATTGGTCGGCTGTTTTGTATTGATGACGATGGCGCCTGCAATTGCGTTTCGTCCATACAGATACCCTTGCGGACCCTTCAGAACTTCGATCTGCTCAAGGTCAAACAGTTCGCCGTTGAATTGATTGCGGCCTGTCAACACGACACCGTCGACCACCACGGCAACGGGAGCTTCCGTGTTTCAGGTTTGGGCATCGCCACGCACGGTAATCAACGTTTCGCCGGCGTGGTTGCTATCGACCATAACGACATTGGGTGTGAGTTCGATGAAATCCGCGGGACGGGTAATGTTTTGGCGCTCAATCGCGTCCGCAGAAAAAACAGTCACAGACGCAGGTACGTCCTGCAGCGATTGATCCCGTTTCAAGCCTTTGACAACGATTTCCTCAAGCGCCAAATCCGAGGCCGGCTGGGCTGTGGCATACCCGGTTGTGAGTGCAAGTAGCGATACGCCAGCAATCAGATCCCGGCCTAACGTCAAACATCTTTGAGTAGTCATAATAAGCCTCCCTCGCCTTACACACTTCAACTAAACCTTTTATAAAAGCTATATGTCAAGATATTTTAGGCGGCGACGTGTTTGGAATTTTCTCCGTCATTCGATCTTTTTTCTTACAAAACCGCTGGGTTTAGGGCAGGTATGGCGCCGCAATAGGGTTTGAAACCTGGGACGAAAGCTTTGTCAGAAGAAGAGGACCGGCTCGACCGGCTGAGCCGCGAGTGGGCCGAACAACGCTCGGACATGGACATCACGCCTTGGCAGGTGTGGGGCCGGGTCACGCGGATCAACGACATCTTTATGCAGCGATTGAGCCGTCTTCTGAGTCAAAACGGCCTCAACTACACCGAACTGCAAACGCTAGCCGCGCTGATCGTCTCCGGCCCTCCCTATGAGGCAAATCCAAACGCCATCTCGCGCCACAACCTGCTCACGACGGGGGGGATGACAAATGTGCTGACGCGCATGGAAAAGAAAGGCCTCGTGACGCGCCGCAAAGACCCTAACGACGGGCGCGGAGTTATCGTTTCTGTAACGCAGAAAGGCCTCGACACGTTCGAAACGGTCATCGTCAAGGAAAACGTCATTGAGCACAAAATGCTCGAAGGAATCAGTGACGAAGAACGAGAGGTCGTCGCCGTCGTGCTTCGGAAAATTCTGCGCAGCATCGACGACGACGAATAAACCATTCAAACCGCTATTTAAAACGTTTACTCGGCAGCGGCCACCGACACCTCTTTCGACCCGGCCAGCATTGGCAGGGTCTGGTGCACCCAGCCCTTGGGGTCAGCGGCGCGGCCCGGCGAGGGGGCGACGAACACGTCACGCTGCCCGAGACGCTCCAGCGCCTCGCCGTCGACATAGCGGCCCATGTCGCGCCAGTCGCGCACCTTGTTGCGGAACGCCAGTTCCATGCCGTCCGATTCGATCAGCATCTCCCGCGTGTTGGAGGAGACGGTGAACCGCGGCTTGAGCATGCGGACGATGTCGTGGTCTTCCTTGATGGCTTCATAGAGGCCCTCAATCCGGTCCGCATCGTGCTCCGGCTCCATCAGGAAGTTGCGGGCCTGAAAACCGTAAGAGCGGACCGTGTGCTCATCGACCGGGGTACGCACCGAGTACAACACCTGAGTTATCTCTGTCGTCATCTCCTGAAACAGCATCTCGGCCAGACCGATCATGCTCCATTCGACGGTGACGCGGGTGGTCTTGCGGTCTTTGGGTAGAAGCTTGGCGATAGCGCCGCGTTTCTGGCTGGCCGCCGGCGCCGCGCGTTCGCGGCTGACCTTGGCGCCGTGTTCGGTGGGCTCGATCGGCACAATGTTGGCCTTAGGCGAAATGCGGCTACCGAAGCGCTTGTGCACGAAAGATGGATGCGACGTATCCAGCGAGTTCTCGCACAAACGCTCCCAGTTGCATTCTGTCCATTCGTAGTTGTAGCGCACCACCCGCCATTCCGGATTGTCGAGGTAGGGCTGGAACCAGTCGGGAATGTCTGGCCGGTCTGCTTCCGCTTGATCGCCGATGAACACCCAGATCAGCCCCAGGCGCTCTTCGACGGGATAAGAATCGATCCGGGCGCGCTTGGGGATGGTGATGTCATCGCCCATCGCCGGAATCTTGGTGCACACGCCCGCGCCGTCGAATTCCCAGCCGTGGTAGGGACAGACAATGCAGCCGCCGGACACTTCGCCCCGGTGCAAGGCCCCGCCGCGGTGGCAACATACGTCGGACAGGCAGTGCAGCTCGCCGCTCTCGGTGCGGAACAGGACGAAATCGGCTCCGAGCATGCGCGTGCGATGGGGCGTGGTGGTAACCTCATCGCTCGCCGCAGCGACATACCAATTGTTGACCAGCATGGCTTTCGTCCCTCTCTCTGACGCCCAGGCGCGGCGCCGCAAATCATCATATGAGTATAACAAGTTTACGCTGAGCGCCCCATGGTAGATCATTGCGCCAGATCAAACCGGGGCTGAACGGAAGGGCACCCGGGGATGTGAACGCTAGGGGGAGGTGCCTTGATGGTCAGGATTTTGGGGCTGTGGGTTATGTTCACGCTGGCCGCCGGTGTGACCGCGGGTGTGACTGCGGGTGTGACTGCGGGACGGGCGCTGGCGCAGGAGGATCCGACCGTCCGCGCCTTCCACGATGCCTTCTTTGACGCCTGGAACACGGCGGACGCGGAGGGGGTCGTCTCACGCCTGACCGAGGACACGATCTATCACCCCATGGGGGCGGAAACCCTGTCCGGACGCGCGGCTGTGGGCGGCAGCTACAGGGCCTTTCTTGAAAACTACGACGTGCGCATGGACGTGATGCCAGAGGTGCTCACTGCCAACGGCGACCGCGGCATCATTCAGGGCACCTACACCGTGACCTTTTCATCGAAAGGGAGCACCGCCGCGGAACAACGATCGGGCCGGTATTACATGGAGCTTGTGCGCGATCCTGGCGGGCCATGGCTCATCTCCCGCGAACTCACCCAAGCGACGGCCGATCCCGTACCCGGCCAGACGACAGGACTAACAACCGCACCGCCTCCAGTGGCAACCGACGGCGAAGTGAAACGGCGGTTTGCTGACATCGCAGAAGGGCAAGTGCACTACTGGCAAGGCGGTCCTGCCATAAACAGTCCGGCGGCGGCGAAAGTCCCGCTGCTGTTTCTGCACCCTGGACCGCACACCGCCCGCACCCAAAAACCTTTGCTCGATGCGCTGGCGGCGTTGCGCCCGGTCTATGCGCCGGACGTCATGGGGATGGGCGACTCCTCACCGCCACCGGCCAGCGCCGGGGAAGTACCGGACCTGAGCTACTTCGCCGACGCGGTCCTGCGCTTCGCCGACGCTGCGGGGCTGGAGGAATTCGCATTCTTCGGCTCAAACCTCAGCGCCCGGATCGGCGTGGAGATGGCGCTGCAGGACCCGGGTCGTTTTCACACGTTGATCCTCAACCGCATGGTCTATCACCAGGGCGAGACCCTGAAGATGTGGGCGGACGGGCATGTGCCCAAGGTAGAGCCCGACCAGGCGGGTCTGTATGTGGTGTTTCTGTGGAATCGCCTGCGGGATCTGAACACCTACCTGCCGTGGTTCAAGAAAGGCACGGAGAATCTGCGTGGGCGGGGGTTGCCATCGGCGGACATTCTGCACACCGCCTTCGTTGAGCAGATCAAAATGGCCCCGACGATGCACAAAGCCTTCGACGCCTATTGGGCCTACCCCCTGGCAGACAAGCTACCTCAAGTGCGCGTGCGCACGGTGGCACTGGAGGACGACGCCAAACGCGTGCCGGGGGCGGAAACCTGGAGCCCGGCGCCGCTGGGCGGCAATGTGATTGAGGCTGCACCGGAGCGCATCCGCATGCGGGCCGCACAGATCGACGCGGTCATTGGTGAGTGATCAGAACGGCTTGACCAGTCCGAGGAAGGCCAGCACCAGCGAGGTGCCCCAGAACAGATAAACCACGCGTTTAGAGCGCGACAGCATGGTGGTGAATATGGCCTCAACCTCTGGCGTGGAGCCCTCGGCACCGAGGCGCTGAAAGCCGAGCACCAGATCGGCGACGAAGGAGCGCAGCCACAGGCCAAGGAAGATCAGCACCCCGAACAGCATGACCTTGAGCCCGAGCCAGTTGGCGCCGAAGCCGATGTCGAAGACCAGCGACGCACCGCCGATGACAACGAGGACCGGCGCAACCACCCAGCGCAGACCGTTGTCGATGCGGCGGAACAGCCCGCCGCCCTGCGGCCCCCTGTTAAGGTAGACCGCCCACGACAACACCAGCCAGGCGAGGAAGAACGCCCAGACGGGCAGCAGCCACACGCCCGAGACGGGGCTCATGTCCAGACCGGCGGCCAGCGTCAGCCCGACCGGAAACAGCAGGATCAGGCACGAGCGCGGCACCAGATCGATGCGCAGCATGGCGGCGAGGAAGCGGCGGCGCTCGTCGATGGGCAGACCGGGCTTACAGATGTAGTGCGTGGTGACGTAGACGCCCCAATCGGGCCCCAGCCAGTAGACGAACAGCACGAGGTGGCCGTAGAGCAGCAAGGTGTGGCCGTCGAGGCCGAGGGTGAGCAGAACATCAGGCATGAGCGGACGTTACCCTAGCGTGCGTCGATGGTGAAAAGAGACGCCAAAAAAACTTCCGGCGAAAAAATCGAGGAACGAGCCCATGCACGCCACGGCGTTCTGCGGGTTTGGTCCAAATTTATCATATATTTCAATGCGTTATTTTTGAGTCAAACGAGCCCATGCACGCCCGAATCACGCCGGTTTGTATGGACGAATTAGGGGTCTCGCGACCCGCTTGAGACGCTCGCACCCTTTCCGCCCGAACTTCGTATCAGCAGCTGCCGCCGCGGCAGGTGACATCTAGGCGAGGCGAAGGCAGACAGTTAAGCTCGCAAAAGATGTGGGGTGAGAGACCCGCCAAACATTTAGTCTGTCTTCGTCATCAACGTAGAGAACGGCGGGTATGAAACTTACTGATAGTGATCTTGAAGAAATCGTCGGAGAGCTTGCGTCAAAACCGAGGCACGAAAAAGTAAGAGCCCTTATTTACAAAGTCCTCACGGATGGACTGGGTGCGGATAGCAAAGCCATAGATTTTGAGAAAGCTTTGCCCGAAGCCAGGGGTCGAACCGATGCTCTACTCGGCAACACCGTTTTTGAGTTTAAGACAGACTTGGATCGCGAAACCGGTGATGCAGAGGAAGAACTTTCTCGTTACTTGCAAGAGCGTGAAGCGGCGACGCGATCGAAATACATTGGGCTTGCGACCGACGGCTCTGAGTACATTGCATACGAGAATAATGATGGTCAGCTTGCGGAACTGAAACGCTTTCGAGCCGATCCCAACAAACCTCGAGAGTTAATGGCTTGGATCGATGGCGCTGTTGCGTTAGCGCCCGACCTTCCACCTGACCCACTAACCATTGTTAAAGAACTTGGTCGAGAAAGCGTTGCTTATCGCCGCAGCCTCTCGGTCCTACGCGACCTCTGGATAGACGCTAAGAGCCATCCCGACGCGAGTCTAAAGCGGCAACTTTGGGATCAATTACTTGCCATCGTGTACGGTAAGGCTATTGAGGACGACGAACTCTGGCTACAACACACATATTTGATATGTGTTGCTAAGTCGATTGCGCATCGCGCCTTAGGACTTCCAATACCAAGTGCCGGTGACATGTTATCTGGCAGACTTTTCTTAGACGCTGGAATTCGTGGTGCGATTGAAAGTGATTTTTTTGACTGGGTTATCTCCCAGAAGGACGGCGTTGAGCTAGTCGAGCGCCTCGCGAAACAAGTTGAGCGATTCGATCTGGACAGCGTCGACACAGATGTTCTGAAAGTCCTTTATGAGTCACTTATTGATCCAGAACAACGCCACGATCTCGGTGAATATTACACACCCGACTGGTTGGCAGACCTGGTCTGCGAACAAGCAATCAATGACCCACTCAAGCAGAAAGTTCTCGATCCCGCCTGCGGCTCCGGCAGTTTTCTTTTCCACGCAATAAGGAGGCTGGTGAATTCGGCGCGCAAAGCCCGTGTCCCCGGCGAAGATACTGCTGCACTTTGCTGCACTCAGGTTTACGGGATGGATATTCACCCCGTCGCCGTCATTATCGCTAGAGTGACCTACTTGTTGGCTCTGGGAGATACACTGCAAACAAGAAAGAGCGAACTGACACTGCCGGTTTATTTGGGAGGCGCTCTTCAGTGGAACGTAAGGCATATGATGGCCAAGCAAGAGGTTGTCATAACTGTTCCGGGCCGGGACTCAGATGAAAGCCCTGTCGCCCTAGTCTTTCCTGCAACTGTATGTGAAAGGCCGGCCATATTCGACAAAGTGATTGACACACTGCTTAGATACTCTGCGCAGGGAGCTAACACTGATTCAGTTCGATCAGCTCTACGTCATGAAGTCAGCTTGCATGGTGACGAGGAAAGTGTCCTGCTATCGACTTACGAACAGTTCCGTAGTCTTTATGAAGCAGGGCGCAATCACATTTGGGGCTATGTTGCTCGCAACTTGAGTCGTCCTCTGTGGTTATCTGAGACATCCAATCGCCCCGATGTTGTCGTGGGCAACCCCCCTTGGTTGTCTTTCCGTTATATGGCTAAACCCATGCAAAAGCGTGCCAAAGAAGAGATGCAGGGCCTCGACATTTGGGTAGGCGGGAAGCTCGCAACCCATCAGGACTTATCGAGCCTGTTTTTTGCCAAGGCTGCTGAAAAATATTTGTCGCGTGGCGGTAAGATCGCTTTTGTAATGCCGCTTGCCGCAGTTACTCGCGGACAGTACGAACCTTTTCGCTCTGGACGCTTCTCCGGCAGCAATGTGTCTTTTGAAGATACTTGGATTTTTGACGATGATGTGAGCCCTTTATTTCCGGTTCCTTCATCGGTTCTTTTCGCGACACGGTCCACCTTAGCATCGAGTCTTCCGGATCATTCAATCAGGTTTAGAGGCCACCTTCCGCTTCGCGATGCGTCTAGAACGTTGGCGCAAAGGCACCTTGATAGGAAAAAGAGTGATCGGCCCATAGAAGTGTCGTTCGAAGCAAAGTCGCCATATAGATCTTCATTTAAACAGGGGGCCACACTGGTTCCACGAATGCTGTGTATGGTTGAGAGAGCGAAAAGCGGAAAATTGGGCGAAAGCAGCCAATCTCCAAGGGTTGTTAGCTACCGCAGTAAGCAAGAAAAAAGCCTTGGAAAGATCTATCACCACTTGTTGGCTCCATAGAATCTCAATTCCTAAGGCCTGTATATTTGGGCGAGTCAATCGCGCCATTCCGCGTTCTGTCCTCACGCTTAGGGATAATTCCCTATCGCCAAAGAGTTTTAGATTCTGATGCCGCAGGTGTCGAAGGCTTCCCGAATTTGGCCGACTGGCTATCAGAAGCTGAAAGTAAGTGGAGTCAATTCGGTTCGGGTGACATGACTCTAGTGGAGCAACTGGACTACTACGGTAAACTCTCGTCGCAATTTCCGCTCGCTCCCATCCGATTGGTCTATGCGAAAGCAGGTACGCTACCCGCCGCTGCAATAGTAATGGATGAAGACGCCGTAATTGATCACAAGCTCTATTGGATGCGCTTGGACTCGATTGAGGAAGGTCATTTCTTGGCGACGATAATAAACAGCGAAACTGCTCGTAAGGCAGCGGAACACTTGCAGAGCCGAGGGCAATGGGGTGCTCGAGATTTTGATAAAGTTATGTTTACTTTACCCATCCCCAGGTTTGACCCGTCGATTGGGGCACACAGGGCAATAGTCTCCGCTGGCGAAAAAGCGACAGAATGTGCTGAGACGGTTGAGCTTGATCGGGACATGTATTTTACGACAGCGAGAAAACGGATAAGAGACGCGTTAAAGAAAGATGGAGTCTCTAAAAAAATAGAGGCCCTAGTTTCAAAACTTTTAGAAGTTTGAAAAATGGCCGTGCCAAAATTCTGGAAGCTGATGCTGCCCCTGCTCAAGATCGCTGCCGGGGGCGAAACGCAAATCTCGGATGCGCGCACGCAGCTCGCCCAAGTGTTGAACCTGACGGACGAGGACGTTTCGGCGTTGTTGCCGAGCGGACGGCAGACCTATCTGGTCAACCGCACGTCCTGGGCGCGAATCTACCTTGAAAAGGCGGGACTGTTGGAAACCACCGGCAAGGCGCGGTTCAAAATCACTGACGCAGGGCGCGCCTTGTTGGCCGAAAATCCAGCGGAAATCACGAATGACATATTGAAGCGCTTCCCGTCGTACGTGGAGTGGAAACACGCGAGCAGGAGCGTACCCAAAACAGACGACCCCTCGGAACCCGGTCAGGATGCAGAGGTAAGCGACACCAACCCGGAAGAACAGATGGAGGAAGCTTACGCCGCGTTGAGGGACGCCTTGAAGGCAGACATCATGGACAGATTGCTGTCTCTGACGCCCGAGGCGTTTGAACGGGTGATCGTGGACCTGCTGGTCGGCATGGGGTACGGCGGCGGGCGCGCAGAAATGGGCAAGGCCATTGGCCGGTCGGGCGACGAGGGCGTGGACGGCGTCATCAACGAAGACACCCTGGGGTTGGATAGGGTGTACATTCAGGCCAAAAAATATGCGCGGGACAAATCCGTAGGCCGACCCGCCGTTCAAGCCTTCGTCGGCAGCCTGGAAGGATTCAATGCATCCAAGGGGATTCTTGCCACGACATCGTATTTCACGTCAGAGGCTGAGAGTTTCGTCGCCAAGATTTCCAAGCGCATCATTCTGATAGATGGTGAGCGCCTCGCCTCCCTGATGATCAAGCACGGTGTCGGTGTGCGCGAGAAAAACGCTCTGCCCATCTTGCGCATAGACGAAGATTTCTTCTCCGACTAACTAAGTCCCCCTACTCTGCCTTTTCCACCTCAGCGTAGTATGGGCCATGGCTGCGCGCACGCAGCGCGGTGATGCGCTTGGAGACAGCGTAGGTCGGCATGACGGGCACCAGCAGGATGGACGGCGGGTTCTCATGAGCCCGGGCCAGAACGTCCTGGAGCAACGCGCGGCGCTTGTCGGTATCCATTTCCACGTTGGCGGCGTTGATGAGATCCATCACGGACTCATCACAGAAAAAGGGATTGGGCTTGTTGCAGGAGTGCAGCGAGATCGGCCGGCTGGCATCGGCATAGGCGCCGCTGTCCCAGACAAAAGAGAAGGCATCGACGTCGCCCCAGCCGCCACCGGTGAATTTTTCCAGCCAGTTGGCGAACGGCACCGAGCGCAGGGTGACATCAAGTCCGATGGCACGCAGGTCCTGCGCCACTTTCTGATACATGGCACTGCCGCCGGGTCCCTGGTCAGCCATGACTTCCATCTGTAGATCGAAGCCATCGGGATAGCCCTCGGCGGCAAGCATGGCGCGAGCCTGCGCCGGATCGTAGGCGTAGGGCTGAAGGGCCGGATTGAACCCGAAGGTATTTGGCATGACTCCCTGGCTGGGCCGGTCGACCTGGCCGCGGAAAAAGGCATCAGCGATGCCCTGAACATCAACCGCGTGGTTGAGCGCGCGGCGCACGGCGGCAATCTGCAAGGGAGAGTCCGGATTGCCAACGTTGCGCATGGCAATCGCCATGACTTGCAGGGACGGGACGGCATATTGATAGAACCGGTCGGGATCAAGCAGGTCAAGCTCATCGGGCGCGAGACCACCGACCATGTCGATCTGATCGGACTGCAGGGCCTGCAGGCGGGCGAAGGGATCTGGAATCACCGGCATTTCCATCCGTTCGACCTTGGCCGTGCGCCACGCGTCGGCATGACGGACAAACCGGATGCGGGCCTCGGTGCGCCCCCAACTTTCCAGCCTGAACGGGCCCGTACCCACGGGCGCGCTGCCAAAGCCATCACGCCCCAGTTCGTCCCACGCCTGCGGATCGATCATGTAGATAATGCTCAACTTCTTGGGGATGAGCGGATCGGGAACGGCGGTGACGATCTCCAGTTCCGTTTCAGAGATGGCCCGCGCTGCCGCGATGGTGTTGATCGTAGAGGTGACGTAGAAGGCGCGACCGGAATCAGACAACAGCAAAGCGATTACGTCCGCCGCGGCCTGGGCATTGAACGGGCGGCCGGAGTGGAAGGTCACGCCTTCACGAAGGGTGAACCGCCAGGTTGTCTCGTCCGTGTTGGTCCAGCTAACCGCCAGCCCAGGTTTCAGTTCGCCGTCGGGATCGATCACCGTGAGGGCGTCGAACATCGCTGTCCAGACCCCGCTTGAGGGCTGGCCGACGGACGTGAATGGCACGCCAAGGCTGGTCGGAAACGACGTCGAGGCGACGCGCAGCGGTTCTTGAGCCAGGACAGGCCAGCCGGACACCAGCATAGCCAACACGCCAAGGACAAGACGGCCGAAGCGTTGGGGTCGATTGGGGACCAAGAGTTCACTCCTCACGGCGGCGGACCGAAGACCGGCGGCGGGAGTGTATGACACCTGCGCTTCAGCTGAACAGGGCCAACCTGTTTATTCCAGCCCGAGGGCTTTTAGTCCAAGCCGAGGACCTTTAGTCCAAGCCGAGGGCTTTGGCGATGTCGGCCCAGGAGATCAGCTTGAAGTTCTGGGTCGCATCGCTGCCGTCGGGGTTTTTGTTGAAGCCGTCCTGCACCACCAGCAGCCCTTGCGGGTAGTCCGGCCCCAGAGGCGCAGAGACAACATCCAGGCCGTCCGTTTCCTGCGCGCCGTCAATACCGCGGGCGCCGTTATCGATCACCCGGAACGTGCCCCGGTAGGCATGGGGCGGCGCCCGGTCATACACCACGTAGGTAAAGTTGCCTTGGCTCGAGGCGACGAGATAGCCGGTTTCAGGATCGGCAGCATCGGGAATGTAAAGGGACAACCCTTCGACGTCGGCGGAGAGGCGCCCGCCACCGTTTGTGCCGAGCCCGGTCGCAGCCACTTGCGTGCGTTCGTCAAACGAGTCTTTGGGTTCCGCTCCGTAGCGCCAGACGCCAACCGCCTCCTCGCCGATATACACAACGCCATTGGCGTCGTCGGCAACACAGCCCTCGGGCTGGCTGCCGATTTGCCAGGTGCGCTGGATCGTGGACCGCAACGAGCCGCGCCCGGAATCATACAGCTGCCACTGACTGACGACGCCATCCTTGCTGTTGGCGAAAACGTAGAGATTGCCGTTGACGGCGCTGCGGTACATGCACAGGCCATAGGGATCTTCGAAATTAGAGGGGATCGGCTCGTCCAAGATCGGTGACAAAGCACCTGAAACCGGATCCAGCGTGTAAACGGCGATGGTTTTGTCGGTCCGGTTTGTGGCGGCGACGACGATGGCATCGACCGCCGTTGCCGGATTGGCGTTATCGCTGGTGATCGGATACCCGGCGCGCAGGTCGACGTTGTTGAGACGGCCATCATCGTTCTGGAACACGATATTGCCGGACAGATCATAGACCACCAGACCGTTCTTCTTGTCGGTGCCGATGATCAAACTTTTACTGGGGTCGTCCGGATTGACCCAGATCGCCGGATCGTCCGCGGCGTCATCTTCACTGATCACCGGTTCCGTTTCGGCAAAGGGCAGAACATCGACGGTGTCCGCCGGGGCGGGCGCGGGTTCGTCATCTTCACCGCAGGCGGTGAGCATAAGCGATGCAGTGCACACTAGCGCCGCGGCAAGGGACTTCGATTGAAACATGCGCATCTTAGTGACCGGCTTCTCGTGTGAAAGACATGTGCCGCGGTGATGGCAGAGCGGCTTTGCGCCGTCTAGTCCCAACTTTGCCGCGCGGTCCGGTGTCACGAATTCTTCTCATTCCCGTAACTGAATTTACCCGGGACCGCAGCACCTGCGTCATCAATTCGACGCGAAAGATTAACGGGTTCGTTTCAAGAGCCACTGGTATCACCCCGGGCGTGGGCAAGGTCCATTCTGTTTATCTGTAAGTTACGGGGTTCATCAATGTCATTGAAGACTTCTCTGCGCGCCTCGGCTGCCGCCGCCGCGCTTTTTGTCCTGGCTCCTTTGGCCGTTGACGCAGCAACTCTGACCGGGCGGGTCTCGGACAGCACCGGCAGCATCAACTTCGCGGGCGCTGAGGTGCGAATTGAGTCGCTGGGGCGCACTGTTTACACCAACCGCGACGGCGTATTCCGGTTTTCCGATATTCCGGCGGGGACGTACGACGTTTCTGTCCGGTACATCGGTGCGGAGCCGGCCACCCGCTCCGTGACGGTGCGCGATACCGCGATTTCGAATCTCGTGTTCAACATCGGTGACGACGTCGCGCCGATTGAAAATGTCTTGGTCGTTGGTCAGTCCGCCGCAGCGTCAAACGCGCTCAACCGCCGCCGCTCCGCAGATGCGCTGCTGGATGCCATCACCGCCGACAACATCGGGAACTTTCCGGATCAAAACGTGTCCGAAGCTGCGCGCCGCATTGTCGGTGTGTCTGTGGAGAACGATCAGGGTGAAGGCCGCTACGTCGTCATCCGCGGCATGAATGCAGACCTGAACACCACGTCGATCAATGGCCTGCGCATCGGCGCGCCGGAATCAGATGTCCGCCGCGTGGCATTGGATGTGGTGCCCTCTGACCTGGTGTCCGCAATCGAGATTGCCAAGACGGTTACGCCCGACATGGACGGAGATTCCATCGGTGGTGCCATCAACATCGAAACCGCCAGTGCCTTCGAGCGCGATGGCCTATTCTTCTCCGCACGTGCGGAGGGTAGCTACAACAATCTGGTGGACGAATACAGCCCACGCCTGTCGGCGGCCTTCTCCAACACGTTCAGTGAGACCTTCGGCATGTCCGCCGCCGTGTCCTGGTTCGACCGTGACTTCGGCTCGGACAACAAAGAAGTGGATGGCGGCTTCCCCGAAGAAGGGGGCATCGTCTTCCCGGAAGAGCTTGAGTTGCGCGACTACGACGTCAACCGCGAACGCATCGGCATCAATCTCAACTTCGATTTCCGGCCCAATGAAGACACCGATCTCTATGTGCGATCCGTCTACAATGACTTCTCGGACTATGAGTTCCGCAACCGGACCGAATTTAAAGTCGAGGACGATCCGGTGTCGGGCACGGCGACCTCCGCACGGTTCACCGATGAGTTTGAAATCGACCGGGATTCGAAAGACCGCCTCGAAACTCAGAAAATCTTTGCCGTGTCGACGGGCGGTGAATTCCGCATGGACCGCTGGACCCTTGAGGGCGCGGCAGGCTATTCGCGCGGCAGTGAGAAAGAACCGGGCCGCATCGACGCTGATTTTCGCCGCACCTTCAATGAAGACGGCTCTGAGCCGTTCTTCGACGTCACCCTGGACTACGCCGATCCCCGCAGCCCGACGGCAATCTTCAACAACGAAGCCACCCGGGCACTGGTGTTCGATCCGTCTCAGTATGAGTTCGATGAACTCGTGCTGGAAGACAACTTCTCCAAAGAAGAAGAGTTCAGCTTCAAGCTGGACATGTCCTATGACACCACCTTCGGTGCGTATCCGGGCCTGATCAAATTTGGCGGCAAGGTGCGGCTGCGGGACAAAGAGAACAACGCCGATGCCCGCATCTTCGACGGTTTCGCCGATGACTTGACCCTGGCGGATGTGCTGACCACTCAGGACTACGGTTTAGATAACTTCGGTCCATCCGCGGACCAGAACGCTGTCCGCGCCATTGTCGAAGGCCGCCTCGGCGACTTCGAGCTGGCAGCTGAGGATACGGCCATCGACTCCGCGGCCAATGATTACGAGGCCAGCGAAGACGTATACGCGGCCTACATCATGGGACGAGTCGACATTGATGCTTTGCGCATCATCGGTGGCTTACGCGTCGAATGGACCGACTTCAAATCGAGCGGCAATGAGATTTCCCTCAATGACGGCGACTTGGTGGCCATCACGCCGATATCGGATGAAAACAGCTATACGGATTTCATCCCGTCCCTGGCCTTGAAGTATGACGTGACCGACGACGTGATTGCCCGCTTTGGCGCATCGCGCACCATCGCCCGGCCGAACATCGCCGATGTGGTGACCCGCATCGAAATCGAGGAAACCGAGGATGGCGAATTCGAAGGGACTGCGGGGAATCCAAACCTCGATCCCTATAAATCCCTCAATATCGACGCCAGCCTGGAATACTACCCGACGCGGCTGTCGATCCTGTCCGCCGGCGTGTTCTACAAGGACATCAAAGACTTTATCGTCGATGCGGACCTGGCCGGCACGACGGGCTTCGAGCGTTTCGACGAAGTCACCGTGCCGATCAACGGTGATGCGGCTGACCTTCTCGGGTTTGAAGTTGGTTACAGCCAGCAGTTTGATTTCCTGCCGGCTCCGTTCGACGGCATCATCGTCGGCGCCAACTACACCTACGTCGACTCCGAAGCGACCTTGCGGGACGGCCGGGAAATTTCCTTCCCCGGGCAGTCGGAAAACATCTGGAACGCCAACCTCGGCTACGAAAAAGGACCCTTCAGTTTCCGCGCTGCTTTTGCCTACCGGGATGATTACCTGGACGTCTTGGATGAAGGAGAAGCCGCCGGTGTTGATGCCGACCGCTTTGTCGACAGCCACTTCCAGATCGATTTGTCGGCCAAGTATCAGGTGACGGATCAGTTCCAGGTCTACCTGGAAGCGTCGAACATCAACGACGAGCCCTTCGTCGCGTACTTCAACGACGAGCGCTTTCTCAGCCAGTTCGAGGAATACGACTACACCATCTACATGGGCGTTCGCTTCACCTATTAGGCCAACGCGTCTTCACCGAATCTGCTCCCGGAATGGACCACCCACCGGACCGGATGCAGGAAGGGCCGCTCTTCGGAGCGGCCCTTTTTGTTGGCGCACTATGCTGGAAAGCAGGGGAAACCTTGTGTTTTTGGGTCTGAATAACTTTTTTGAAACTCTAGTCTAGAATGTTTCTAAAAAAGGGCTTATAGATTTTAATTAGTCTAACTTAAAAAGTTGTGGACTGACGCGATATGGCCGTCTGCAGCTCACGACAGCCGATTAAGGCAAAACAGATCACAGGCACAAATTAAGGAGATCACCATGTCAAAATGCCCCTTCGGACACTCAGGTACCAGCCGCCGCAACGTGCTGGCCGCCACTACCGCGCTGGCGGCTGCCGGAGCGATGCAACCCTCCGGCGCAGCAGCACAAGGTGCAGATGACTCAACGGGCGGTGCCGTCGGCGGCATGCTGTCCAATAATGAGTGGTGGCCCAACCAGCTCAATCTCAAAATCTTGCACCAGCATCAGCCGGTCTCGAATCCGCTCGACCCCGACTTCGACTACCGCGAAGCCTTCAAGGACCTCGACTACGACGCCCTGAAACAAGACCTGGCCGATCTGATGACCGACAGCCAGGACTGGTGGCCGGCGGACTGGGGCCACTATGGCGGTCTGTTCATCCGCATGACCTGGCACGCCGCCGGCACCTACCGCTCCGGCGACGGCCGTGGTGGCGGCGGCACAGGCAGCCAGCGCTTCGCCCCCACCAACAGCTGGCCCGATAACGGCAACCTGGACAAGGCGCGCCGTCTGCTGTGGCCGATCAAAGCCAAATACGGCAACAAGATTTCCTGGGCCGACCTGATCATCCTGGCCGGGAACGTCGCCATGGAAACCATGGGCTTCAAGACCTTCGGCTTCGGCGGTGGACGCGAAGACATCTACGCCCCGGAAGAAGACATTTATTGGGGCGCCGAAGAAGAATGGCTGGCCAGTGAGCGCTACAGTGGCGACCGTGAACTGGAAGACCCCCTCGCCGCCGTGCAGATGGGCCTGATTTACGTCAACCCGGAAGGCCCGGACGGCAACCCGGACCCGGTCGCCTCCGGCCGGGACGTGCGTGAGACCTTCGGCCGCATGGGCATGAACGACGAAGAAACCGTCGCCCTGGTGGCCGGCGGCCACACCTTCGGCAAGGCCCACGGCGCCGGAGACCCCTCCCTTGTTGGCCCGGCCCCGGAAGCCGCCGACATCGAGGAGCAGGGCTTCGGTTGGACCAACGCGTTCGAAACCGGCAAGGGTGTTCACACCACCACCAGCGGTATCGAAGGCGCCTGGAAGCCGAACCCGACCCAGTGGGACAACGGCTACTTCGAAATGCTGTTCACCTATGACTGGGAGCTGACCAAGAGCCCGTCCGGTGCGCAGCAGTGGACGCCGATCAACCCCAAACCGGAAAACCTCATCCCCGATGCGCACGATCCGTCGAAGCTAGCACCGCCAATGATGACGACGGCGGACCTGTCGCTGAAGTTCGATCCGGTCTACGAGAAAATCTCGCGGCGTTTTTATGAAAACCCGGATGAGTTCGCTGATGCTTTCGCCCGCGCGTGGTTCAAGCTTCTACACCGCGACATGGGTCCGAAAGCACGCTACCTCGGCCCCGAAGTGCCGGACGAAGACCTGCTGTGGCAAGACCCGATTCCGGCGGTGGATCACACCCTGGTGTCGGACCGCGACGTCCGCGACCTGAAGAAAGACATTCTGGACAGCGGCCTGTCGATCAGCGATCTGGTGTTCGCCGCCTGGGCCTCGGCCTCGACCTTCCGTGGCTCCGACAATCGCGGTGGCGCCAATGGTGCACGGATCCGCCTTGCCCCACAGAAGGACTGGGCGGCGAACGAACCGGCCCGCGTGTCGAACGTGATTGCCAAGTTGGAAGAGATTCAGACCGACTTCAATGGCAAGGCGCGCCGCGGCAAGAAGGTCTCCCTGGCCGATCTGATCGTGCTGGGCGGGACTGCCGCGGTTGAGCAGGCGGCGAAGGAGGCCGGCTACGACATCGACGTGCCGTTCACCCCGGGACGTGCGGATGCAACGGCCGAGCAGACGGATGTGGAGAACATGCAATGGCTCGAGCCTGAAGCCGATGGTTTCCGCAATTTCCAAAAGAAGGCGTACAGCGTCGCCCCGGAGAAAATGCTGGTCGACAAAGCCCAGCTGCTGAAGCTGAGCGCACCGGAAATGACGGTACTAGTCGGCGGCTTGCGGGTGCTCGGCGCCAACCACGGCGGCGCCAAGCATGGCGTGTTCACCGGGCGCACGGGTCAGCTGACCAACGACTTCTTCACCAACCTGCTCGACATGGGCACGGTGTGGAATGCGAAGTCCGGCGAAGACGGCGTGTATGAAGGCCGCGACCGCGAAACCGGCGAAGTCAAATGGACCGGCACGCGGGTCGACCTGGTGTTCGGCTCAAACTCGCAACTGCGGGCCTTGAGCGAAGTCTACGGCCAGAGCGACGCCGGCGAGAAGTTCGTCAACGACTTCGTCAGCGCGTGGACCAAGGTGATGATGAACGACCGTTTCGATGTGATGGCGTAAGCCCGATACACGCACCTATCCGATAAGAGAAAGGGCCGCCCCCCTGGGCGGCCCTTTTTTGTTAACTCTTATTTTTACACGCGCCACGCCCTGAAATTCGTTCCCGAATTCCACTCTGCGCGTGATTAGGCCTCGGGGCGGCGGGTTGACACCCCAACACGCAAAAGTTACGAAAACAGAGTATTTTCGTGACGTATCGGAGACATTGCTATGTCGAGGCTCTCGGTTGGGCTGGCCCTAGCTATGGCGCTGGGAACGTTGAGTTTCCCGGCCCATGCCTACCTTGATCCGGGCACGGCGAGCATCCTGGTGCAGAGTATTATTGGCGGAATCGCTGCAGGGTTTGCCGTGATTTCGCTGAATTACCATCGCCTGAAGTCCAAAATTTCAAAGTGGCTCAACAAGTCTAAATGAGCCGTCCCGAGTTTGCGGTTGAGGGCTCATTTCGCGATCCTTCCGGCACAGTATTTGAAATAGATGGCCGGATTTTCCGAACCGTCAATGAAGTGGCGCGGCAAGCCTATGAGACGGTGCGCGATCAGGGCGTCTTTCGCGACTTATCAGCATCACACATGCTGGTCTCGTGCACCGAAGTACCCGGTGATGAGAGACCCAGCAGCCTGCCCGATGCCGCTTACGTCTTGGAGCATAACCGCGTCCCACTCATCTCCTTCCCCTATGAGTGGTCCTTTCAAGCGCTGAAAGCGGCGGCGCTACATCATCTCGATCTTCAACTCCTTCTCTTTGACCGCGATGTCGTGCTGTCCGATGCCACGGCGTATAACGTTCAGTTCATCGGGCCAAAACCGCTGTTCATCGATGCGCTGTCACTTCGCCCCTATGTCGAGGGTGAAATCTGGAGCGGGCACCGGCGGTTCTGCGAACAGTTCCTCAATCCACTCCTTTTGAGATCCACTCTCGGCGTTGCCCACAATGCGTGGTTTCGCGGCAACCTGGAGGGCATTCAAACCAGTGACCTCGCGCGCCTGATCCCGTTCCGCAAGAAACTGTCGCTGAACATGTTGAGTCATGTTGTTCTGCAGGCGCACCTGGAAGGGCGTGCACGCAGTGCCCCTGACGCCGCCATCGAGAAAGCAGCCAATCGCCGGCAGTTACCGCGCACGAGCTATCGGGGTATGCTGACCCAACTGCGCAACTGGATTGCCCGTTTGCAGCCGGCGGACACGGGGAAAACCGTGTGGCAAGACTACGCGACCACCCACACGTACGCTGGCGATGAAGCGGCGGACAAGGCGCGGATGATCCGCGACTTTGCCAAGGATGTCCGGCCCGGCACCCTGATCGACATGGGATGCAACACCGGGGATTATTCCGCCGCGGCGCTGGACGGCGGCGCGGACTACGTGGTCGGCTTCGATTTCGACCAAAGTGCCGTTGATCAGGCGTTCATGCGTGCCGAAAACGGTGGTCTGAATTTCCTGCCGCTGTGGCTCGACGCCGCCAACCCGAGTCCGAGCCAGGGATGGCGGCAGTCGGAACGGGGAGGATTTGGCCAGCGGTTCAAAGCCGACGCCCTGATTGCGCTCGCCTTCGAGCATCATTTGGCCATCGGCAGAAATGTTCCGCTGGATGACGTGGTCGACTGGCTTATCAGTCTTGCTCCCACGGGCATTTTGGAATTCGTCCCGAAAACGGACTCGACGGTGCAGAAGATGCTCGCCCTGCGCGAGGATATCTTTCCCGATTACACCGAAGACGCCTTCACCCAAGCCATCGAACGGCGCGCGAAGGTCGTCTCGAAGACGGTCGTGTCGAGCGAAGGCCGAACGCTCTTCCGGTATCAGCGCTGAGATCTGACGTGAGCGACATGCCCGCACAAAATGCGACGGACGTTCAAGGCAGCGCGTGGCGGATTGAAGCCCTGCACCTGTTGCCGCTGTGGGGCTTTGCAGTCGCCCAGCCTTTGTTCAACGTGCTCTCGGCCAGTCCCGAGTTTTTCGTTGCGCACCGGTTCACAGTCACCGGACTGGTGATCTTGGCGATCGTGGTGTCGCTAGGCATCCCGCTGGTCCTGGCCATCCTTGCGGCTTTGACTGGACAGGTCAGCGAGCCGCTCAGGCGATGGTGCCACCGTATCGCCGTTGCCGCATTTGCCGGCCTTACGGTTCTTGGTGCCCTCAATCTTTTTCTGGACGCCACGTTGATCGTAAATGGTGTGCTGGCTGCTGCAGTCGGTTTAGGTATCGCAGCGCTTTATGTACGGAAAGAAGGCGTGCGGCGGTTTTTCACGATCCTATCTCCGGCTGCATTGCTCTTTCCCCTAACCTTTCTATTTTTCTCGCCGGTGTCGGAGCTGGTGTTCGCGGAACCGGACGACGTAGAGACGGCAACCGTCGAATCTCAAACGCCGGTCGTCTTCGTCATTTTTGACGAGTTCAATCCCACACCTTTGCTCAATGCAGACCGCCGCATCGACGAGGTGCGGTTTTCTAACTTTGCCGCGCTGGCGGACACCTCGCACTGGTACCCTAACGCGATTGGCATTCATAAGCGCACGCTCGCGGCGCTGCCTTCAATCCTCGGTGGCAAAATACCGGGCAACGAACTGCCGCCACCAACCTACTCCGTCTATCCGCAGACCCTTTTCACTTGGCTCGGCGGGAGCTACCGGCTGAACGTGTGGGAGACCGTGACGAACCTTTGTCCGCCTGATCTGTGCGATAACGCATCGACGGTCGGCGGATTTGACCTCTCGATCTTTATCTCGGATCTCGCGCTGGTCTACGCCTATATTCTCGTTCCACCGCAGCAGCGGGAACAGTGGTTGCCTCCTCTCAACACCGGCTGGAAAGGGTTCGCCAACCGGCCGGGCGAGTCTCCAGATAACGAGCAAGTAGACCTGACAGCTCAGAAAATCTTGGAAGAGAATTTTGCAGATGCATCTGCCGGACGGGCCGAACTGTTCAAAAATTTCATATCCAGCATTGAGGGTGGCACCGCCTCGCTGGATTTCCTCCACACCCTGCTTCCGCATGGCCCGTACGAATATCTGAGTGACGGCAGCGCGTATACGGCTGCGATTGAGGGCAGAACACGTGGGGCTTGGACGGACAACGAATATGTCGTCGCCGTGGCTTACCAGCGCTACCTGCATCAACTGGGATATGTGGATGCATTGGTGGGGCAGCTTGTCGCGCGGCTGAAAGCGGTCGGCAAGTACGATGAGTCGATGATCATTCTGACCTCGGATCACGGTATTTCGTTTAATCCCGGCTCCTTGCCTCGCGAGCCGATCGGAAAAAATGCGGTGGCTGTCTACAACGTCCCGCTGTTGATCAAGACGCCGGGGCAAACGCAAGGCGTTGTCAGTGAACGGTTTGTGTCAAACGCAGAGTTGCTGGCGACGATTGCAGACGTGTTAGGTGAAAACCCGCCGTGGGATATCGATGGTCAGTCGGCTCTTGCCACGGATGCGGCGGGGGTTATTCAGCCCCGGGACGAAAACCAAGTCTATGACGCGTCCACGTTCTCGATCTCTGAACAGCTGGACTGGCATATCGAAAACTTCGGTGCAGGCATAAGCTTGAACCGCACGGTGCTTAAGACCGCGTTCGCAGGACTGATTGGCCGGGACATCACAGACTTCGACCGAGAAGCGAACACCGATGGCGTGCGCTTATCGTCAGATGCGATGCGATATTTGGACTCTGTAAACCGCGACGACAGCCTCGTACCTGTGATATTCAGCGGCGCGCTCGCCAATCTGGAGCCTGGGTCCCATTGGGTGGCCCTGGCTTTGAACGGGACGGTTGCCGCCGTCGCGCCGACCTTCGAAAAGGGCAATGAGCCGTTTCATCTTCACGCCATGTTCCAGCCCGACGCCATTGTCGACGGGCGCAATACGCTGCAGGCGTTCCTGATCCGTGGGAGCGAAGAGGACCCTGTTCTGGTCCCGATACAGGTTCCGGAGTCCGAGGCCTACCGCCTCTCACGCGATGGGGGCGTAGAGGTGATTTCTTCGTCGTCCGGCGCGCGTTATCGGATTGAGCCAGGTGTCGCTCGGGGCTATCTCGATCAAATAATCCAGCAGAGGAACGCCGTTCAGTTGCGCGGATGGGCCGTCGACACCGGCGCCGGCACTCTGCCGCAGACCGTTCTGGCCCAGGTCAATGGCGGCGACCTCCATGTCGCAGAGTTGAGGTTGAGCCGGCCCGACGTTGCCGAAGCCCTGAACAATGAGAACTACGCCTCGAGCGGATTCCATATCTTGGCTCCAGGGGTCGGCGACCCCAGGGAATTGCGTTCAATACGGCTGTTTATGTTATCGGCGAACGGATATGCCGGCGAGGTTGTGCTTGATCCCGCGAATCTGGACGCGCTGCAAAACTAGTCGGATTGTATGTTCACAATACTTCTAAATAGACTCGTGTGCGCTGATGGCCCGCGCAAGAGCACCGCTGGGCAGATACTCACGCGTTTATGGACCTAAACGCTCTGACCGTCTTCTACGTCAGGTTCACCAAAATGGTTGGGAAGCCAAATGGACGCATTGGTGCCTGTCCCTTCGCGAGACTCTAGAGAGAGCCGGCCACCCAAAATGTCCATGCTCTTCTTGACGATTGATAAACCGAGGCCGGTGCCTTCGCCATTCGAATAGGTTTGCGGGTCCTCGGTGAGAAAGGGTTGGCCGACCCGGCTTAAGACTGAATCACTTATCCCTTTGCCTTGGTCTGATATGATGATTTCGATACCCTCCTGACCATCTCTCACAACGTCGATTGAGATTTCAGAGTTTACATCCGAAAATTTGATTGCGTTGGACAAGAGATTAATGAGCACTTGCTTTATCAGACGTTCATCGGTTTCGATGCATGCATCGGTGTCGCTGTATCGGGCCGCAATATTTACTTTTTGGGTATCAGCCAATGGTGAGAGCATTGAGGAAACATTCCTCACGCATTCATCCACATTAACTGTGGATACATTTACACGATAATCTCCTGACTCAATTCTTGAGTAGTCGATGATGTCGTTGACAAGCTCCAAAAGGTGCTTGCCGCTGTTCTGTATGTCGCAGGCGTACTCGCGATACTTCTCGCTCAACTCCGGGCCAAATATTTTTTCTGCTATGGACTGCGAAAATCCAATTATGGCGTTTAGCGGGGTTCTGAACTCATGACTCACTTGAGCCAGCATCGCATTCTTGGCGCTATTGGCTCGCTCAGCCTCTTCCTTCGCAACAAATAGAAGCCGTTCACTGGCTTCAAGACGCTTCAATTGTTTGAGCAAGTAATAGATGACAGCCAACAGGACGGTAAGAAACGTGATCGCCTGGAAAATAATGTTGAGATGAGCGATGCGCCACCCGTGCAAGAAATCTTCACCGCTCAATGCGATGGATAATCCCAGGTCAAGATCTTCTAACAAGAGGTGGCTTGAAACAATTGGCCAACCATCGCGAATAGAGACAGCGGTATATATGGAATGAGCTTCTGGCAGAAGCTTATACCTGGCAATTCTTTCGGCAATTTCTTGAACCTGCGTGCCAATCTCCCACTCGGCATTTTGGTTAGCGGTAATCAAAACCCCGCGACGGTCCCATAATTGCACCAAACCATGCTCACCCACCTCCAGACTCGAAAAGAAAGAGCTGAAGACCTCTGGGGCAAAGACCGCCACAACATAACCCTGGATCTTTTTTTCTTCACTCAACGCAGGAAACACTGCTGGAATAAACCATCGTCCGCTAATGCGGTCACCGCTTTGCACCGTCGATTGGTCGAAAGGACCGAGATGAAATTCGGTCTCACCGCTTTTTACACCCATGTCACTCTTTAGAGTTTTGGAGCGGGATTCATCGGATAAGGGAAAAGTATTTCCCGCGGCCAGAGGATGTCCCTCTGCATCTAGAATGTAGAGGGAGGCCAGCTGCGTTGACTCTTGAACGGTGGACCGGAGCAATTCATGAAAGAAAGATTCATCAAAATCAGACCGTCGGACGCGATCCAGGTAAAGGTTTCCGATACCTTGCAGGATAAGGCGCGCCTCTCTGAAGTTTTGCGTTCCAAAGGCTTCAGCGGATCCAATCAAAAGGCGTGCGTTTTTCGCTCCCTTTCAATGACCCGTTCATAGGAATCACGAATTTCAAAGTAAGCTGTCAGTGTTGTGACGGTCGTAACAACACCAGCCAGAACCAAAACAATGAATCTGATCCGCCTGAATTTACGCGTATCGTCCACGACCGCGGGAGAAATAGATAAGCCTTGCCCCATAATTAAGTTTAGAATCGAAACTGAAAAATATGAAATACTGAATTTCTATAATTGGCGCCCACGCCCACCTCATGAAAACCGGCTGAAAAACAGATTGGAACCCCGATAACCTGTTGAACCAGGAGCGTTTATTGATTGAAGGGCGCGACACATCTGATGTGCTTTGTGGATGCGTGGAGACGCTCTCATTCACCGGCACTCTGTGTTGCAAGCTTTAAGACAACGCAGGGCCTACCTTTGAGAAAAATAAACAATCAGCGTGCTGACCAAAAATGCAACGGCCTCTCCATCATGTGAGAGGCCGTTTCACTTTTGCTTCTCGGACCTATCTATGCGCCGACGTGAATCGGCGATCTTTTTCAGGTGCGTGGCGTCTGTATGAGATTACACGCCACCCGGTGGCGCCGGTTCCTGCTCGCGGGCGTACCACTCCAGCGACGACAGCGAGGGCTCTTCCCATTCGGTCGGCGCGTCCAAATAAATCGGATAGTGCTTGGCGATGTACTCGATGATGCGCTGGTCCGGCGCTTCTTCCAGCGAGTGCAGGCTGGCCGCCATCACATTATACAAGCAGTGCCCCGGGGCCTGACCCATCAGCATCCACGGTAGCCAGGGCGTGTGGCGGCCCCAGACAGTGGTGCAATCCACCGTGGTCAGGTCCGGGTTCTGCAGATCGCTCATCCGCAGATTGTAGACGTAGGTTTCAGTGACCTGGTTCATCGGCCCGGCGCTCTCGCGCACCCACACCTTGGGATCAAGGGCGTTCGGGTAATACAGGTTGATGTGGCGCTCCATCATCAGCCGGTCGCCGGGGAACAGCTTCCAGTTCAGGATGAACGGCTTGGGCTCGAGCTTTTCGTCAGTGTTCAGCCCACCGAAGGTCGGGCGCGACAACTCGGACTCGCGAATGATGCGGTTGAACGGATCGTTCGCCACCGGTACCACGCGCACGGTCTCACCGGTGAAGGGGTTTTCCATTTCTTCCAGCACTTCGCCGGTTTCGAGGTCGGTGTAGAACACCACCTCTCGCAACACCCGGCGGTAGCCGTGCTCGCCTTCCAGCGGCAGCAAGCGGGTGGTGCCAAGACCACGGAAGCCCGCGAAGGTTTTGATCGCCCCACCCGGTGCGACCCCCATGACATAACCATCGAGCCAACCGTAGTGGGTGGTCTTCATATCCAGGTTGGAGGTGATCTTGGCGTAGGCATCGACGTTGCCCGCCGCCGTGGTGAGGTCGTACAGATCACCTTTCAGGGATTCACCATCCGGGGTGATGAACGTCGCCATGGCATCGCTGCCCGCGAACAAAGAACTGCCGAGCGCAAGACCCCCAGCCAGTGCCGTGCGCCGGTCGATCGCCACTTCAAGCGGTGAGCCAGGGAAATTGTTGATGTGCTCGGTCATGGTTCTTTCAGCCTCTCTATTTCGTCACCCTCGGACTTGATCCGAGGGTCCAGGGTCACAAACTGTTCCAATGCAGCATACCCTGGATGCTCGGAATAAATCCGAGCATGACGTTGTGGTGTTGACTAGACTCCCCCTGGCGGTGCGGGTTCTTGCTCGCGTGAGTAGCGTTCGATGGACGACAGCGACGGCTCTTCCCACACCTCCGGCGCTTCGAGATACTTGGGATAGTTCTTAGCCGTGTATTCGACGATATCCTGCGGGATGTCGTCCAGCGAATGGCGGCTGCCCATGAAGGTCTGATAGACCACGTGGCCCGGCGCCTGACCCATCAGCATCCACGGCAGCCATGGGGTGATACGCGCCCAGGTGCCGGTGCCATACACGTGAGTCAGTTCCTCGTTCTGGACCTGGTGCAGGGAATGGACGTGATAGAACAGCTCGGAGACCCGGTTCATCGGCCCAGCGCTTTCGCGGACCCATTTCTCCGGATCGAGCGCGTTCTTGTAGTAAAGGTGGATATGGCGCTGGAACAGCAGCCACTCGTCCTTGATCTGCCAGTCGAGAATGAACGGCTTGGGCTCCCGTTTGGCTGAGTTCAGACCGCCGTAAGACGGACCGGGGGGAACGACATCGCGGATGATGCCGTTGAACGGATCGTTGGCGACGTGAACGACGCGCACTTTCTCGTCCGTATATGGATTGACCATCTCTTCGAGAATTTCGCCGGTGGCGAGATCGTAGTAGTAACCCACCTCGCGCAGCAGCTTGCGCCAGCCGTTGCCCTCCTCATACGGGATCAGCCGCTTACAGCTCATGCCTTTGAAGCCGCAGATGTTCTTAATCGGGCCGCCCGGCGCGACCCCCATCACCAAGCCGTCGTACCAGCCGTAGGTGGTGGTTTTCATATCGATGTCGGAGTCGATGCGCGCCATGGCAATCATGTTGCCTTCGGCGGTGGTAAGATCGAGATAAGGTCCGGTCAGCGACGCCCCTTCGATCCGCTTGTAGATACTCGGGTCGTGCGCCGCCTGGGCGGGACCACCGCCGAGCGCCGCCATACCGGCCATCGCCCCCAAACCAGCCCCAAGACCTGCACTGCCGGTCAGGGCTTGGCGGCGGGTGAGCGCGGTTTCCGGACCACCGAGACTGTCGTAGTCGTCGACGATCAAACCGGTGCGGACCTCCATGTTGCCGTTGGGGCCGCTGGCGGGGCGAGAGGTGTCTGTCATGCTGCATCTCCTGATAGTGCGGTCTGTTGGATGGCACGCAGGCTAGCACGCTCCTTTGCGGAGAAACCACGGACTCGGCGGGCTGTTCACCTGTAGGTGGCAGTGATGTTGGAGAATGGTTGACCCTAGATTAGAATTATTCTAAATTGGAAAAAGTAATAGGTATCCAGGCATAAGAGGACGCAATGGCGACGAAACAACCTTTCAAAACCGATCTGAAGAAAATCCGCGACCGGGCGCGCAAAAAGATGGCCGACGGTGCACTGACAGGCGCGTACAAAGCCGACGTCAAACGGGTGATCGACGTGCTGAACGAAGTGCTAGCCACGGAAATCGTCTGCGTGCTGCGCTACAAGAACCATCACTACATGGCCTCAGGCATCAATGCCGAGCCGGTGGCGGCGGAGTTCCTGGTCCACGCCAATGAAGAACAGATGCATGCCGACTGGGTGTCCACCCGGATCGTGCAGCTGGGCGGCACACCCAACCTGGACCCCAAGGGCTTGGCCACGCGGGCCCATGCGGAGTACATGAACGGCGAAACTCTGAAGCAGATGCTGGAAGAGAACCTGGTCGCCGAACGCATCGCGATCGAGACCTATATGGAAATCATCCGCTGGCTCGGCAACGACGATCCCACCACCCGGCGCATCATCGAGGACATCCTTAAAATGGAAGAAGAGCATGCGGACGATCTCGCCGGCATGTTGGAGGGCATGGCCGCCTAAGGCGTCCATTCGGCATAACTCTAGGATTAAGGGCAGAGCCATCGGGTTCTGCCCTTTTTTCGTGCCGTAGGCGAGGCCCAGCGGTCCCCTGGTGAAAGGCGGGATCAACGTGTGCGGGCCGCCAATTGACTCGCCGCGCGGCACGGCGGGACACTTTTTTGCAGCACCGTACCCATACGTTTCTGTCCGACCGATTGAAGGGGAGCTCATTCAATGTCCACCAAAGTTCAACCCAAACCCGATACCGGCGGCCGCAAGGGCGTCGCCGCCGAGTTCGTGCCCGCCGACTATGATCGCGCGTATTTTCTCAAAGACCCGATGATCGACAGCATCTTCACGTCATTGACGGCTCTGGCAGCCAACGTCTGGTCGCTGCAACGCAGGGTCGACACCACGGAACTGCTGCTGGAAAAGCATGGGTCGGTCACCCGGGAGATGATCGAAAAATACATTCCCAGCGCGGAAGAGCAGGCCAGCATTCAAAAACAGCGTGATGCGTTTGTGGCAGAGATTTATGAGCCCTTCATGCTGTCCGGCGACATCAACTACGCCTCGTCGTTCCATCCGCCGTCCTTAGACCGGTCCGAAGCGGGGAACACCAAAGGCCCAGCGGCCAAGCGGTAGGGAGAAAAGCCATGAACGACAGCCTATTTCCGAATATGAACCGCCGCAGCCTGTTCACCTCCGCCGCGGCGATGGCATCCCTGACTATGATGGACTCTCATGCGCAGGCCAAAGAGGTCGAGGAGCTTTTGCAATACGCGGAAAGTGTTTCGCCCCGGACCATGGACGTGCGCGGCCGCATCCGCAAATACGTGCGCTTCCCCAACATGAAGATGGAAACCAAGGGCGATTTCTACGCCGGCGTCTACGCCTGGCGCTTGCAAACACTTGAGAAGGCTGCCGCCGTACGCGCGGTCGAAGTGCTCAACGCCAAAGGCGTGGAAGACGATCCGGATATGTCCTGGGAAGAAGCAGTCAGCCTGCTGGAGGCGGATCCGATTATCGCCATGACCGGACGGATGCGGCACACCCATCAGAAGCTGAAATACGACATGCTCCAGAAGGAGTATCACAAGATGGCCGATCCGTTCCTGGCCGAGATGGAGCGCGCCGATGCGACCCATCCGGAACGCCTGGAACTGAACTTGGACATGCATATTCCGGAGTACACCGCCCATGAAATTCACTCCATGCCGGGCGGCTACGTCGGCGATGAGTTCGCCGGTCACATGTATCACGCCGGAACGGATCTCGGCGCCTATGTGGACGTGAACTTCCACGACCGCATTCACATGACCATGGCGCGCAATTCCCTCGAACCGGCAGACGGCAAGGTGCGGCGCATTCTCGATATCGGCACATCGATCGGCCAGTACGCAACATCGATGAAGCGCAAGTATCCCGACGCGGAAGTTTGGGGCATCGACATCGGCGCGCCGATGGTGCGGTACGCCCACATGAAAGCCGTGGACATGGGTGTAGAGGTCAACTTCGCCCAGCGGCTGGCCGAGGACACCAAGTTCCCGGACGGCCACTTCGACATCGTCACGTCGAACCTTTTGTTCCACGAAGTGACGGAACAGGCATCGCGCGACATCATTCATGAGATGGCCCGCGTGCTGCGCCCCGGCGGTGTGTTCTCCGCCACTGACCAGAACAACGACATGGAAACCGCGCACAACAAGTTCACGCGCTGGTATAACTACCGTTGGAACCACGAAGACTGGTATCTGGATTGGCATCAGGTCGACTTCCCCGGCGAGATGCGCAAGGCCGGATTTAAAGTCGAGAAGTTCGAAGGCAGCGGGCTGCATCCGAACTACACCGCCATCATGACCTGACACCCGCACCGCCTAGCGGGTACGTCGACGAACCCCGTTCCGGTCATCGCTGGGACGGGGTTTTTCTATGGCCCGCCGCGTGTACACTTGCGGCCGTGATTTGAGGAGGGAAGGAGATCGCCATGGGCGAATTCAACTGGCTGGCCGTTCTGGTTGGGGCCGCATCATCCTTTGCGATCGGCTTCCTCTGGTACGGACCACTGTTCGGAGAAGCCTGGAAGGCGGACACCGGCATGACCGACGACAAGATCGGTTCGGTGGGGCGCATCTTTGCCATCGCCGCCCTGTTCGTTCTGATCGGCGCCGTCGCCGTCAACCTGCTGCTGGATCGCACTCTAGGAGTGCTCGCCCACACCAGCGGCGGTTTCATCATCGGCGTGGCAGCCGCGGCAGCCCTCGGCATGAACTACGCTTTTGCGCAAAGACCCCGGCGTTTGCTGTTGGTCGACGGCGGGTACATGATCGTGGCCTATGCGGTGATGGGCGCGATTGCGGGCGCCTTCAAATAAGTTCGCGATATGAGCAACGACACGGCTACCTTCTTTCCGCCGTGATTTAGCGGCTAGGATGGTGGCATGATTTTCATGCCCTTCTCCCTCCGCAGGCTGCTGGCAGGTCTTGTATCTCTCTTGGTCTGTTGGTCGGCGTCTGCAATGGCAGACTCCACCTTCCGCATTGCCCTGACCGCAGCTCCACCGAGCAAAGGTAATCCGCTCCCGACCATCGGCACCACGCCCCAGTTGCTCTGGACGGCGATCTACGACCGCCTTGTCGACATCGACAACGACGGCAACGTGGTGCCACAGCTTGCGGAGTCCTGGGAACCGGTGACGGAAACCGAATGGCACTTTCATCTGCGCCAAGACGTGGTGTTTTCCAACGGCGAACCGCTGACAGCAGAGACCGTAAAAACAGCCTTCGACATGACCCGCGAAGATGCCGTCAACGCCCTGACTTGGTTCAGGGTCGCCCATCAATATCCCCGCATCGACATCATCGGCGAGCATACGGTCGCGTTTCACACCGAGTTTCCAAATGCGATGGCGCCGCGGTACCTGTCGGCATTCTTTGTCGTGCCGTCCGGGGTTCTCAAAGATGCCGGTATCGCCGGACTCATCAACGAGCCGGTGGGCAGCGGACCCTTCGTGGTCGACGATTGGGCCGCAGACAGAGTGCTGCTGTCCCGCAACGGCACCTCATGGCGGGCGCCGAAGGTGGACGCCATGGAAGCGCGGTTCGTGCCCGACTCCTCCGCGCGCCTGCAGGCGTTGCTGACCGGAGAGGTGGATGTCGCCGTTGCCATCAGCCCCGACCAGATGGATCAGCTTGAGATGGCGGGGCACCGGGCGGTAACGCGCAACCCGACGCGCATCATCGTCTTCGCGCTCAAGTCGAACGACCCAGACTCGCCTTTTGCCGACGAGCGCGTGCGCAAGGCCTACAATTACGCGGTCAACAAAGAGGTCATCACCGAGGTTTTGCTCGGCGGCCTGGTCGAACCAGCCACGCAGGGCGCCACCCCCTTCTCCGTCGGCTACATCGAAGACCTCGATCTTTATCCCTATGATCCGGACCGGGCGCGGGCCCTACTGGACGAGGCGGGATACGGGAACGGGCTGTCGTTCACCATCGAGTCCGTCTCTGGCACGCTGCCCAACGACACGGCGATCCTGCAACAGATCGCCGCGGACGTCGCACGCGTGGGCATGGATATGACCGTGCAACTGATCACCTACCCCCAACTGTTACGGCGGACATTGCTGGGCGAGTTGGGCGGCGACGGCTTCCTGATGGATTTCACAAACCGCTACGCCGACGCTCTGCGCGGCGTGCTCAACACCAATCACACCTGCCGCGGCCCCGGCGAACCCTGGTTTTGCGACCAGCAGATCCAGCCGGTGATCGATCTGGCGGAGCGGACCTTCGACCTGCAAGAGCGCACCCGTCTGACCGAGCAGGTGGTGCGCTATTACGCCGACGTGGCGCAATCTTTGTTTCTGTTCCCCGCGCTGGGCCTCGACGGCGTCCACAAGCGGGTGACCTGGTGGCAGCCGATGAACGACCGCTTCATGTATCATTTGGTCGAACTTGAAGATGAGGGTTAGAGCGGAGGCCAAGCCATGAAAACACAAGTGTTTGGCGATGTGACGGTGGACAAGATCATCGACATGATCGAGCCGTTCGACGCCGCGCGGGCCTATCCGGGCGCCGACCTGAGCCCGGTCGACGGCTATCGGGACTGGCTGGAGCCGCACTTCTTTGACGTCGATGCCAAGGCGATCATCCTCAGCTTTCACAGCTATCTCATCCGCACGCCCTATCACACCATTTTGGTCGACACGTGCATCGGCAATCACAAAACTTTCGGCGGCATGCTGGAAAAATGGAGCAAACGGTCTGGTCCGTTCTTGGACAATCTCGCCGCGGCCGGCGTGCAACCGCAGGAGATCGACTACGTCATGTGCACCCACCTGCACGCCGATCATGTGGGCTGGAACACCCAACTGAAAGACGGGCGCTGGGTGCCGACCTTTCCGCGGGCCAAGTACGTGTTTGCCCGCGCCGATTTGGATGCGTCTGCTGAGCGGGCCAAGAATCCCGAGACGGTGTATATCGCACCCTCCTTTCAGGAAAGTGTGCTACCGGTGATCGAGGCGAACCAGGCGGAAGTCATCGATACCGATTTCGCCTTGGACGACACGTTATCGGTCCGCCCCACCCACGGGCATACGCCGGGCCACTATTGCATCGACATCGACGCAGGCGGGCGGAAAGGCATTTTCACCGGCGACACCCTGCACTGCGCTGTGGGCATCGCGCATCCGGAATGGAACACGACATTCTGCGAAGACCCACACAAGGCGACTGCCACCCGTACCGCATTGGTCGACGACCTCACCGACCGGGACGTGACCCTATTGGCCGCACACTTTTCCGGGCCGACGGCCGGCCGCGTGATATCGCAAAAGAACAGTGACCGCCGCCGCTTTTTGATCGCGCCGGAAGCGGTGTGAGCGCTCAGATGGGCCTGAAACTCACCCTCGATCACATCAATATCCGCACTGCCAACATGGCAGCGATGCAGAAATTCTATGCCGACGTATTGGACCTGAAGCCGGGCGCGCGGCCCGCCTTCGGTGCGCCAGGCGCTTGGCTGTATGCGGAAGAAAAGCACACCGGTGCGCTATCTACTGTTCGGGAAAACTATCGCGCAGCCTGGGTCCATTTCGTCGAAGTGCCGGAGGTGGCGGTTGATCAGAACAACCTACAAATCGAACACTTCGCGTTTACGGCGACGGGCATGGACGTGTTTCTCAAGCGGCTGACGGACGCAGGCTGCGACTACCAACTGGCCGAAATGCCGGACGTCGGACTGGTGCAGGTCAACTTCCGCGACCCGGACGGCAATCACATCCATGTGGATTTTCCGCTGACAGAGAAGCCTGAAGGCGTGTAACGCGGTTAGTAGTCCCGGCTCCACTCCAGGCCGATGTCCGATCCGGTGTCCTGGCGGGTTGTCGACTTCGCGGCCAGGTTATCCGTCAACTGCCATTCGATGATCAGCTGACTGCCCTGCCCTTCCAAGCCTTGCTCGACGCCGACGAAGATGTTGCGCGACAAACGCTCGCCCACCACCACGGTGCTGCCGCCCGCATCGGAACCGAAGCGCAAGACATCGAGGCCGACGCCCCGGCGCAATGTGCCGACAACGCCACCGCGGCCGGCGATGCCCGTCAGTTCTGTCGCCGCATTGGCGAGCTGCACAGCTTCAAGCGGCCCAAGCTGTCCCGCTGACTTCCCGAACAGAATGCGCGCGAGCACTTCGTCTTGCGGCAGCGGCGGATCGGATGCCAGCGTCACGGTCGGCGCGGAGGCACGGCCACCGAGTTCCACCCGCGCCGTGATCCCACCAGTCGAACGGCTGGCGGCAACCGACAGCGCCGGATCGATTTGCCCGCCGCCGGTGAACAGCACCTGCCCCTGGCTGAGGGTAAAAAGTTCACCAAGGAAGGCAAACTCACCGCGCAGAACATCGAGATTGCCATTCAGCTCAGGAGCGGCCAGCGTCCCGCCGAGTTGGATGTCGGCGGCCCACTCAGAGTCCAGACCGCGGCCGACCACATCCAGGCCCTGGGGTGCGGTGATGCGCACATCCAGATCGGTTTCCTTTCCGGCGCGGCGGCGGGCGGTGGGAGCAGGCGCGTCAGGATCAACCACATCGAGGACGGGGACAGACTCCACATAGGTCGCGTTGAGGCTGAGTTCGGCAGACCTGACATCGACATTACCGTCTATGCGATCGCGCTCCGGCGTTAGACTGTAAGTCAGTTCGCCACTGCCCCGGAGCTTGATGTCGTCGCGCCGCACGAGACGTGTTTCGTCAAGCGTCAAGGTCAGGCCGCCGGTGAACTCTCCTGTGTTGTCACGGACGATACGCCCTTGCCCAGAGATTCGGCCATCATCTCCATCGGTCGCCGATGCTGTGACCGTCACGGCGGAAATGGACTCCGCGTCCAGCTCGACCGTGACATCGCGCAACAATGTGCCAAGGTCGAGGTTTTCGTAGCTACCATCGGTGAGCCGGGCGAAACCGGAGAGGCGCGGCTGCTCCAGCGTCCCACGCAGAGCGAGATCAATATCTGCCGCGCCGGCCATGCGGTGCGCCACCAAAGGCAGCAAGACCCAGACCGGCTCGACGGCGCCGGCCCAGGCGAGGCTTAACGAAATCTCGTCTTCCAGCGGGACGCGTATTTGGGTGTCCGCCAGGTTCAGGATGAGTGGAACGGTGCCGGTCAGCGTCGCCGGTGAGTCCGACAATCCCCGCACGGCGGCATCGACAGTCATTTGCCCACCCTGGGCGGTCAGACTGATGTTGGCAGCAACGCCGTCGAGGCCCGTGTCCGGCAGGCTGATGTTGGTTGTGGTCAGGCGCAGCGAAGCACTCGGCGCGGCAAGTGCGCCCGTGACCTCAGCATTCAGGTCGAACACGCCGGTGACCGGCAGATCGGGATCAAGAGTCGACAGCAAATCGAACGGAAGATCGGAGGCCCGCACTTGCGCAGCGACTGAACCGGCGGCTCGGTCTAGATCCAAAGATGCGGCGAACGACCCGCCATTGGCCGTGAAGTTGACCTCGGGGGCACGGACATCAGTGGGGCTGACCGTCACCGTTGCCGGTTGGTCGAGAGTCAAAGCACCCCAGGTATCGGTGAGCTCGAACTGTGCCAATGTGACGGACGTCTCGGTTTCGGACTGTGCAACCGCGCCAGCGGCAAACACACTTTGCACCTCCGACGGTGCCTGCGCGGATGCTTCGAACGCCAGAGACGACATCGGTCCGCTCACATCCGCCGACAGAGTGGCCACCGGCTGCGATCCGATAAACCCGTTCTCACCGGTGAGGCTGACGTCGAGCCGTGGATCCTCGCCGCCGGTCCAGCGCCCTTTGAATTGCGCGGACCGCAGACCAGCTTCAGCGCCGGCGTAGCGGATGTTGGCCAGGGTTCCGTCAACCACGATCTCTTGCTGGTTTCCGGCGTCCGACAGGGTAACCGTCGTTTCTGCCGATCCGGAGAGAGGCAGCCCAAGCAGTGCTGCCGGGAGCGCCAAGCTCTCAAGCGCTGCGACGATTTCACCCGAGACCAGACCCTGGGACAAATTGGCAATGAGGGTGCCGTCGATCCGTGTTCCAGCGCCGCGAACGGACATCGACTCAATAGTGGCGCGTTCGCTATCGATTTCTCCTTGCGCTGCAATCGCTAGATCGCCATCTACAACTCCGAAGGTGCCGTCGAGCGCGATGGGCTGGGGTAACTGCGACAGATCGAGGGTCGCCGTCAGATCGATATCCGACAGGGTTTCCTGACGGATACTCAGGGCCGGGCTACGAACCTGCACATTCACCAGTGGCGCAGATAGCGCGCCAGACACCGTCGCGTCTCCGGACATTTCACCGGAAACAACATCCGATGCGGCGCTGAGCTCGCGCAACACCCATGACGCTGTTGCATTGATGGTTTGGGCGCCGAGGTCCACAATTGCGTCAGCGGACGCCCGCACCTGCTCGCCCGCAATCTCGAAGGCAGACAGAGTGAAGGCTTGCCAATCGGATGTTAGCCGACCGGACAGAGGCAAAGACTCGTCAGCCAGCGCAGCCAACGCGCTGCCACCGACCGTCAAACCGGTGACGTCCCCAGCAAAAGACGCGGCCAGCCCCTCGGGCGACACCGAGTCGAGATCGATGTCGAGAGTCAGTTGCGAGCTATCGTCCGCCAGAGTTGCGAGACGGCCAAGCCCTAACGTCCTCACCGCACCTCGGCCGGTCAGGGACAGATCGTCCAGATTAACTCGGCCAGAAACTTCGACGCTGACATCTCCGCTCTCCAGCGACACGGTTGTGATATCGGCAGCGAGAGAGCCATCTGCGTTTGGCCTTATCGCGCCGGTGAGCGCGTAGAGACCCTCGTCGCGGACGACCGGAGCGAGATCGCCAAGCAGTTGCGCCAGTCCGGTCACGCCACCGCTTACGTCAATGGACAACGTTCCGGACGCCCACTGCGCCTCGGCAACGCCGTCCACAGAGGGCAGTACGACACCGGATAAGCCGACGTCGGCGCCCCGGTAGAACAGCCGGACTTGCGGCGCAGAGGCCGTACCGGACACGTTAATGTCAGCGGACACGGTTGCGAACGTCACACCGGCGTCTTCGGGCAGAGTGGCGGGGCTGAGCGATACGGCACCTTGCGCCGCGAGTTCCTCGGTCCGCACGTTGACGGTGCCATCGAGTTTGAGCTGCGAGCCAAGATACTCGGCCGCCAGGTCCGCAGATATGAGCCCGTTTCGGCCAAGCGCCGCGGATCCATCAAGCCGTCCGTCAGACTCGAGGTCAGCGATGTTGAGCGTAAAGGACGGTCTGTCTTCGTCGTCCGGCTCGACCTCTGCTCTCACAGAAAGGCTTAAGGGGCGCCCCGCAACCTGTTCGGCAATATTCAATCGATCGATAGTCGCGGCATCGATCCGAAGACGCATCAGCAGGCCGGCGAGTTCATCAACGTCCAGCCCATCATCAGAGGGTGCAGACGCCGCACCGAAGTCCGGCAGCCGGCGCAGCGCGACAACGCCCGCATCAATGCCATCGACCCTGATTTGGCCTGCGAACAGCCCAAGCGGAGTCCACTCGACACTCAAGCGGTCCAGCGTCAACCACGTCCCGGCTTGATCTTGCAGAACGACATCGCGGAAGGTCATGCGGGCGGGCAAATCGCCTTCAATATCGCCCACGTCCACCGTGATCGACCTGTCCTCACTTAGTAGGCCGGTGACTGCATCGACGATTAAGGCTTCACCGAGAGGCGACTTGAGAAACAGCCATACCGTAAGAAGGGCGGTGAGCAGCAGCGCGAAGAGGACGCCCACCGCATACACGATACGGCGCGCCCAGAGCGGCAGTGGGAAGGATGTTGCTTCGGTCATAATCAGAACGCCTGCCCGAAGCTGATGTAAAACTGAAAACCGTTATCGACCCCGCGCCGGCGGTTCACGGGAATGGCAATGTCAATGCGCAACGGGCCCACCGGTGTTTCGTACCGTCCGCCAAGTCCGGCACCAATGCGCATGGTTTCCGAGAAACGCGGCATGACATCGCGCGAGACCAAACCACCATCGACAAACGGCACCACAGATATCGTGTCAGTGACCGGAATGCGGGCTTCGACTGCCGTCTCAATCAGAGACCGGCCACCGCGGGGGTCATTGTTTGCGTCCAAAGGTCCTATCAACTGATAGCCGAACCCCCTCACCGAACCACCGCCGCCGGCATAGAAGCGCTTGTTGGCCGGAATCTCCGCCGATGACTCGCCCAGCACACTGCCGACTTTCGCCCGCACCGCCAGGACGACAGGACGATCCGACTTCGATACGGGAAGATAGTAGCTGCCGGTTACCGACGTGCGGGCGAACAGCGCCGTGCCGGAAAACTGACCCGCGTAGGGCGTGACCTCGAATGCCAGGCGATGTCCGCGCTTGGGATCGAGCAGACTGTCGGTACGGTCTTGAGACAGGGTGATCGGCAGACCGACCAGATAGGACTCATCCTTGCCTATTGAGTCGCGCAGTTCTGCGACTTCCAAGGTCACGCCAAGTCCGCCCCGCCATGCCGGCCAGAGATCCCGCTCCAGCCCGGCCCTGACGGTGGCAGAGTATTCCTCGAAGGCGTCGCCGTCCTCGTGCAAGAGTGCGATACCGGTGGTTAGAACCTGGTCCGGCCGGCGGAACGCGGGCTTGCTCAGCGACGCTGACACGCTTTGACCCAGTTCCGAAGCCTGGAGCGCTAGGTCAAGCGTTTCTGCCTGGCCGAAAAAGTTGCGGTGCTGCCACGACACACCCGCACCGAAGCCCTCGTCACGGGCATAATTGACGTTCGCGCCGATGGTACGAAGGGCACCTTCTTGAACCGTCACGCCGACATCGAGCGGCTCTGACGGAACCGGGCTCGCGTCCGCCGCAGCTTCGACTTTCACCGACGTGAATAAGCGCGTGTCGATCAGCGTCTGGCGATAATCGTTCAACGTGCCGCGGGAGAATGGCGCCTCCGGCCTCCAGGGCACCAGACGTTCGGGGTAAGCGGCTTCAACGGTCCCCAATCCGGAAAAGGCGATGTCGCCGAACGTGCGGAACGCTCCCGGATCGATCCGCAGCGTCAAAGCGATGGCTGTGCGCGCATGATTGACCTCGGCGCGGCGCGGCAAAGCGCGGGCAAACGGATACCCGGCGTTGGCCAGCGCAGTCACGGCGGCCCGTTCCGCGGCGATCGCCGAGGCTGCCATGGCCGGCTGTCCTTCGAGCGCCTGAAACGCAGCATCGAACTCTCCGACCGGATGAAGAAGTGATGGATCGAGGTCGACGCCCGCCGCGTTAAACACATATTGAGGACCGGGTCTGACGTCCAACGTGACTTGAGTGTCGGTGCCGGGACTGGTCTCTACGTCAGGACGGACAATCGTGGAGACGACGCGGGCACCGTAATACCCATTGGACTTGAGGATTTCGTCGAGCCGTTGTTCGTCGGCGCGGAGACGACGGCGCAGTCCAAGCACGCTGGCAGGCGGCGTTTGCTCAAGCCGGAGGAGTTGTGAGGCCGCCTTAATCTGATCTTCAAGTGCTTTCGACGGCAAGCCGCTGAAGGTCACGTCGTAGGGTACGGATGGGCCGTCCGCGTCCTGTGCCCAAGCCCGAGGCAGGACGGCCGCGCACAGTCCGGCGAGAACAACGATTAAAGGGACGCGGGCGCAACGGGCCATAGTCGCAGGGGTCAAATTCATGGGAGAGCGGCATAGCATATCGGTGTCTGAGAGACGCACGAAAATACAGCAGATATGTGGCTTCAGCTGTGCGCAGGCGCGATTTTGGCCGGTCAGCCCCAAACGCCGGTCTCAGGCATATTCCGAAAAAGGGCGCAATCAACCGGCAGTAAAAAAGGATTACGGAATGGACACACCTTGAGTACCCTCTCGCTGATGCCAAGAAGAAGAGGAGCTCAGCCGTGACGCAATCACTAAATGCCGGACTGCTCACCAACGCAGAAGACCTCGAGTGGCTGCCGATGCGGGAGGGACTCTCCTTCAAGCTGCTGCACGTCAACCCAGCCAGCGGCGGCTACAGTATGCTGTTGCGGGTCGCCAAGGGGACAGTCGTCCCCCGCCACCGGCATTTGGCGTCAGCTCAACTCTTTGTGCTGGAGGGCGCCTTCGAATTTGAAGGCGGGGTCGTTGAAGCCGGAACGTGGGGTTTGGAGCCGCCGGGGGCGGTGCATGCCGGCACCACCTTCACGGAGGACTCGATCTTGTATTACCAGGTGGACGGCGCAACCGCCCTGTTGGATGAAGATGACACTGTCATCGGGGTATACGACGGGCTTACGTACCGCGACCTCGCCGCGCAAGGCGGGCGGAAAATTGAGTCTGCTTAAGGGTCTGCCGAAGTCACCCGACGTTCGATCACACACACCGCAACGCCGTTGGGATCACGAAACGTGATTTCACGTTGCACCGAACCGCTAGGGTGCGTGAAATCGATCAGGGGGCACATGATATCTGCACTGCAGCTAATTAGGCGCGACTGGATCTTTTGCACATCAACCGCATGCAACACCAAAATGGCTTCTCCAGTGCGTATGGCCGGACCCGGGGACGGGAGCGCCTGGGGTGCCGGTTCCGTGACCTCGAGAAAAGAAAGCATGCCGACCTCCGGCGCGGCGTCATCCGACTTCAGTACCGCAAACCGGGCTTGACCGGGCGGCAAGCCGAGTTGGCGGAACACCGTGGCGTCCTCAACCGGCCCGTGCCGCACCACAACCATCTCCAAAACAGCCGCATAAAATTCAACCGCCGCATCTAAGTCGTTTACGACCAGTGCCGTGCGAATGATCGGTGTGAGACCGAGCGCGTTTTTCATCTGGATCGACTTCTATTTTCAGTGAGCTGACGTTGGACGCGTAGAGTGGTTTAGGCCACACTTACATCATGTCTCGATCGTTTGCGTTCATTCAATTCATCTTTTTTGTTGCGGTGTGCGCCTTTGCCCGCACGGGCTGGGCCGAAGAAGCCATTATGGCGACTCTGGCACCACGCGGATCGCCTGCTGCGCCGGTTCACGCAGCATTCCTCGACACCTTTGCCGCCCAGTCCAGCGGAGCGGTAACCATTACGCCTTTCTTTTCAGGTGAACTGGGGCCGGAAGAAAAGTACTTCGGAGATTTGCGCCGCGGGCGCATTCAACTGGCCGTAGTGTCGTCCCACGGCATTTCGGCCGCCATTCCGGAAATCAGCATTTTGCGCGCACCGTTCCTGTTCGACAGTGTCGAAGAGTACACCTACGTCTTCGAGAATTTTTTGAAGTTTGATATCGAGGCGCTGTTCGAGGACAAAGGGCTTGTCCTGTTCAGCTGGATGGTCTCGGGCTGGGACGGGATCTACGCCCAGTCTGCGTTACCCACCCCGGGGGACCTTGAAGGGGTGCGTATCCGTGTTCCACTGGAACCAACCGCCCCGCTTGTCTTCGAAACGCTGCGCGCCGATGTCATACATGTCCCGTTTACGGATGTGATCACCGGCTTGCAAACCGGTCTAATCGAGGCCGGTGAAACCACGCCGTCTGCGTATATCTCCGCGGGACTGTGGGCAGAAGCGCCGCACTTCAATCACACCGACCACACCTTGAACGCGGCCTTTGGCATTGCCAACGCGCGGTGGTTTCGGTCCCTGCAGGAGTCGGATCAGCAAGCGCTTACGACAAGCTATGCATCCGCACTGGACATATTTGATGAGATGTCATTGCGGATCGAGCACGACTTGAATGAACTCGAGAACGCTGGGCGATTGTATCGGCACAGGCCTTCGGCAGAGCAAAGAGAGCAATGGCGCGCAGCGAGTGAGCCGGCGCTTGCCGTCATGCCGGGCGTTTTGGGTGGCCGGGCGCAAGACTTGCTGACCGCCGTCATGGACGGCAAACGCGCGTTCGCCGAGCAACAACAGTAGATAAAGAAAACCGGGGCACAAGGCCCCGGTCGCGTGACGATTGATGTGGTTGGGTCTTAGACCCCGCCAGGTGGAACGGGTTCCTGTTCGCGGGCGTAGTTTTCCAGACTGGACAGAGACGGGCCGTAGTCGCTATCCGGCGGCGTGAGATATTTTTCGTAGTTCTTTTCGGTGTACTCGAGGATGTCTTTGGGGATGTCCTCCAGCTTGTCGTAGCCCCCCATGAACGTCTGATAGACGATATGGCCTGGCGCCTGCCCCATCAGCATCCACGGCAGCCACGGTGTGATACGCGCCCAGGTGCCTGAGTACTCGATCGAGGTCAGGTCGGGGTTCTGCATGTCCTCCAGCGACATGTTGAAGAAGAACATCTCAGAGACGCGGTTCATCGGACCGGAGCTCTCCCGCACCCATTTGTCCGGATTAAGCGCCGCCTGATAGTACAGGTGGATGTGGCGCTCCATCAGCAGGCGTTCGTCGCCGGAGACATTCCAGGTGAGAATGATGGGCACGCGGGGCCGGGAGTCGCCATCGTTCAACCCGCCGTAGTTCGGCGGCGGCGGGTAGTATTCCTCGATGGTCTGGTTGAACGGGTCGTTGGCGACGTGAACGACCCGTACGGTTTCATCGGTGTACGGGTTGACCATTTCCTCGAGAATTTCACCGGTCTTGAGGTCGTAATAGAACCCGACTTCGCGCAGGACCTTGCGCCACCCCGGCGTGCCGTTGTCGTTGGGGATGAGTTTGGCCGCACTCATGCCTTTGAAGCCGCAGATGTTCTTGACCGGGCCACCGGGCGCAACGCCCATGACGTAGCCATCGTACCAACCGTACTTCGGCACCCCGGCGTCGGTGTTGCCGTAGATGCGGCCGTTGGCGACAAGGTTGCCTTCCTTCGTGGTCAGGTCGATGTACGGACCGGTGATGCGCGGATCGTTGCCCGGGCCGCCGACCGCTTCTGCCGGTGTGGTGAGGATGGAGGACGCCGCACCGGCGAACCCAAGGCCGGCCCCGAATTGCAGGGCCTGACGGCGATTGACGAGCGGAACGCCCGTTCCCTTGAACATCATAAGTCTCTCCTGGCTGACGTCGTGGCGGAGCACGTGAAAACTGGGCGGAGAGTACGGCGCCTCATGACTGGGCTCTACCGGCCAGACTGGCGCCTGCTCAAAGAGTGGACAGCAAAGTCCGTTGCCACAATGTGCGCCAAGTCCTGCTATCTCCTTGGGTCGCGCTAATCCTTTGTGTACCTTGCCGTTTCTCCGCGTCACCGTTTTTCAAAAGGACGTTCTTATGCTCTCCGATCTGTCTCGCCGGCAATTTCTCTCAAGCGGTTTAGCAGTAACCGCCGGATCCGGTTTGGCCAGATCGCCCCTGGCGCAAGACCGCACAGACGGTCCGCTGGCCGGGCCCTATGACTTCAGCAATCCCTACGACTGGCTGACGGCTTACGCCAAAGTGCGCGGGCGGCTGGACGGCGGCGTGGGCCTGTTTCACTACGTCGCACACATCTACGGCGTTCCCGACGGCGCCGCGCCGCAACTGATGTTCCGGCGTGAAGGGGTGAGCCAGCATCGCATGACCGTGCGCGAAGACCGCACCATCGACCTGCGCTATGTCGAATGCAATTACACCCAGCATCCGGAAACCGGCGCGCTGATTGACGAGTTCTACGATAACCCCGTCACCGGGTCGCTTGTTCCGGTACGTCATCAAAGCCCAGTCCCTGGACCACTGGTACGGATCGGCCCCACCGGCGGCACCAATCCGGACATCACCTGGGACCCGCCCGCCGTGTTCGAGAACCGGGTTGGCCCGCCCCTGTTTGGGCAAGGGCGCGTATTCTTCAACGACGATATCGTCATTTACCGCCCTGCAAGCGACGAGCCGCTGCCCTCGGGCAATCCGCGCACCGTCGACCTGCAAATGACCGAGCTGATCACCTTCTCTGCCGATATCCGCGACGTGCAAAATCCTGAGTCACTTAGCGCCAAGAGCTTCGCGTTTATCGCCGCCGATGTGCCGTGGTCGGGCTGGCTGGCGATGGAAGACGTGCCGGGCCATATGTTCATGCGCTACTTGGCGGAAAAGGTTGAAACCGTCGACGAGATTCCATCCTGGCTGCTCAAACGCATCAACGCCGATCACCCGGAGTTCTTTTCGAACCCGGGAATCTGAAGCTTCTCGGACACCTTGGCGTCAAGCGCAGGAAAGTCTTCTGCCGCGACGCCGAACACGTGTGAGCTCCACCAGCCACGTGGTGTTTTCTTTTGGGCGCGGCGCAGGCCATCATAGGTCATGCCATAAACGTCACGCATGATGTGGCAGGACATTTCATTACCTTCGGCACAGGTGCATTCGACATGGTGCATACCAAAATCCACAAACGCGGACCTGATCAATGTCCAACCGATACGTGTGCCGAGTCCCTGCCCCTGAGCATCGGGCACCAGCGTACAACCGACGGAACACACTTTGTCTTCTGGTGCGCCAATGCGTTTTAGGTTTGCCGTGCCGAGAAACCGCCGGGAGTCTGAGTGTTCAATAGCCCACCACGTTTGGCCGCCGTTTGCATCGGAAGAAATCGTGACAGCGTCTTTGAGAAACGCGAGCACTTGATCAGGCGTGCGCGGGCCTTCGGGTAGATATTGCCAATAGCGTTGATCCGCCGCTGCGGCGGCAAGGTCGGCATGATCGTCTAGGCTGAGCGCGCGAAAGCGAAAACCGGGACCGGAGAGGTTCGGCTTTGCGGGCAGCATGGTCAGCCCTTGCCTGTCCTCTTGGAAATCTGGCTGCGTTCAAGCTCGATGTTGATCTCGATCATCGCCCGGTAGATGGCTTCGACGATCTCCGGATTGCTACCGCGCTCCTCAGCGACCGCGCGGACTTTCTGAACCACGTCCTCAATCCGGGACGGCACACGGGCGGCGTTAACGTCGCCTTTCAGCTTAGCGGCTTGCAGCACATAATGATTGCGCTCCACCAGCAGTGGCACGATCTCCTTGTCGAGCCGGTCAATGTGCTGGCGCACCTGTTCCAGGTTGTCACATTCTTCCAACCACGGACCATCGCTGTCGTTTTGATCGTTCATAAGTTCCGGTTTAGTAGCTGTATTCGGAGAACACCTTGGTGACGTCGCCCTGCCACGTGGTGTTGTAGGCCTCAAGCATCCGCTCAGCTGGGGTTATCCCCGATGCGGCGATCTCTTGCAAGGGGGCCAGGAAACCGGTTTCGTCATTGCAGGCGGAATCGAGCATTGCCCGGCGGCTCAGCCCGGCACGGGCGATATCCAGCACATCGAGCGCCACGTCCTGCGCTGTCCTTCCCGCGATCTCGGCCTTGAGCGCCACTTTCGGCACGGCACGAAAGAGGGACTCGCGCTCCTCGGCTGACCAACCCTTGACCAGATCCCAAGCCGCATCCAGCGCTTGATCATCGTACAACAGGCCGATCCAGAACGCGGGAAGCGCGCACAACCGCGCCCAGGGGCCGGAATCCGTGCCGCGCATTTCCAGGAACCGCTTAAGGCGGACTTCGGGGAACACCGTCGAAAGATGGTCTTCCCAGTCCGCCATAGTCGGCGTCTGACCGGGCAGTGCAGGCAAGGTGCCGTTCATAAAGTCACGGAAGGATTGTCCGGAGGCGTCGACGTAGCCGTCGCGGTAGACGAAGTACATCGGCGTATCGAGCACGTAGTCGACGTAGCGCTCGAAGCCCATGCCGTCTTCGAAGGCAAATGGCAGCATGCCGGTGCGGTTGTTGTCGGTGTCCTGCCAGATGACGGCCCGTTGGCTGAGGTTGCCGTTGGGCTTACCTTCGGTGAACGGCGAGTTTGCCCACAAAGCCGTGGCGATGGGTTGCAGCGCCAATGACACGCGCAACTTCTTTACCATGTCGGCCTCGGACCCGTAGTCGAGATTGACCTGCACGGTGCAGGTGCGGGTCATCATGTCGATGCCAAGCGTGCCGACCTTTGGCATATACTCGCGCATGATTTTGTACCGGCCTTTCGGCATCCAGTGGACGTCATCGCGGGTCCAGTTGGGCGTCATACCCAGGCCGAGAAGTCCCATCTCCAGATCTTCAGCAACTTCTTTCACCTGGTTGCGGTGCTCGGTCACTTCTCCGCAGGTCTGGTGCACGGTTTCGAGTGCCGCGCCGGACAGCTCAAGCTGACCGCCGGGCTCAAGTGTGACTGATCCTTTGCCGGGCGCCTTCAGTGCAATCAAGTTGCCGCCTTCAAGCACGGGCTCCCAGCCGAAGCGCTGCAAGCCTTGCAGAAAGGCATGGACGCCGCGGTCGCCGTCATAGCGCAGCGCCTTGAAGCTTTCACGGCAGTAGAGAAACTTTTCGTGCTCGGTGCCGACCCGCCACTGATCGCGCGGACGGCAGCCTTTTTCCGCATAGGCGATGAGCTGATCCTTGCCCGTGATGGGGGCAGCGTCTTGCGAGGGAAACGATGTCATGAAACTGCTACAGCGGCCTTAGGTCTGTTTGTGTCGCGCCTTATCCGGTGTTGTCACTCGATACATCGGCCGGGCGACGCCAATCTCCGCACAACGCTTGCCAGCATGTTAAGGCTGCAAGGGCCGCCGTGTCCGCACGGAGAATACGCGGACCCAGGGAGATGGCGGTAGAAAACGGCAGACCACGCATCAGGTCAAGCTCCGAGTCCGTGAAACCGCCTTCCGGTCCGATCACAAAAGCGGCACTGTCCGCAGCGCGCGCCGCATCGGACGTGAGAACGCGCTCGGCCGGCGCACCGCCGCCGGTCTCATCCATGAGATAGAGAGGTGTATCCGATGGCCAATCTGTGAGCGCTTTCTCGAGGGGCTGCGGCGGCATCACGTCGGGCACCTCAAGACGCTCGCACTGCTCCGCGGCCTCAATGGCGATGGCGCGCAACCGCTCGATGTTGACGCGATCCGCGTTGGTGCGCGCGGTGATGACGGGCTGCAACTGGGTGACTCCGATTTCCGTTGTTTTTTGCGCAATGGTGTCGATAGCGCTGCGCTTGACCGGGGCGAACAGCAGCCGAAGCGACCGCGCTGGCGGCTGAGAATGCGTCTGGGCTCGGATGTAAAGCACGGTGGATTTCTTGTGCGCTGTAATAATTTCAGCCTGCCATTCACCATGCCGGCCGTTGAACACGGCAAGGGCATCGCCCTCTGCGCGGCGCATGACTTGAATCAGGTAGCGGGATTGATCGGATGAAAGCGTGACCTGGCCGCCTTCAGACAGGTCGTCTTCAACAAATAGACGGATGGAACCGGATGGGGACATGTGAGGGCCAAGGCCATTCTTGTTGCGGCGGAGCGTTCTTCGTAGTGTAGCCCGGCGATGACCGAGACCAAACCTTCTGCCGAGCCCATTGAAAACACGCCGGACAGTTTGCCTGTCAGCTGGGTCGATACGTGGATGCCGCGCTGGAGCCGGGGGTACTTGAAACTGGCCCGGGTGGACCGGCCCATCGGCACGTGGCTGCTGTTGTGGCCCTGTGTGTGGTCGGTGCTGTTGGCCGCCGCTGAGACCGGCATCGCCCCGCCGCTGGGCACGCTGCTGCTGTTTACCTTGGGCGCCTTCGTCATGCGCGGCGCTGGCTGCACCTACAACGACATCATTGACCGCGACTTCGACGCTAAAGTCGCCCGGACCGCAGCGCGTCCGATCCCCGCCGGCGAGGTCAGCGTGCGCGGGGCTGCCGCGTTCCTGTGCCTTCAGTTATTGATCGGCTTGGCGGTGCTGCTGCAGTTCAACACGTTGACCATTGCGGTTGGGCTGGCCTCCATGAGTCTGGTGCTGAGCTACCCGTTCATGAAGCGCATCACCTACTGGCCCCAAGCATGGCTGGGCCTCACCTTCAACTGGGGCGCATTGGTCGGCTGGACGGCGGTGACCGGAACTTTCGGCTGGCCAGCTTTAGCCCTGTACGCCGCCGGATTTTTCTGGACGCTCGGTTACGACACCATCTACGCCCACCAAGACAAAGAAGACGACGTGCTCATCGGCGTGAAGTCATCGGCCCTGGCCCTCGGCGGTCAAACAGTGCCGTTCACCATTGGTGTGTATGCGTTGAGTGTCGTGTTGCTGGCGCTGGCCATCGGCCTGACGACCTTCTCCTGGGCGGCGATGGCCTTCCTGCTGGCGGCGGCGGCGCACATGACCTGGCAGGTAGGGACGCTCGACATCGACGACTCGCCCAACTGCCTGGAGCGATTCAAAGCCAATCGGGATACGGGTGTGCTGATCGCCCTGGCGATGCTGTTTGCATCCGTGCCCGGATGAATCCTATAGTTAGCAGCGTATGGATTGTCGGAGGACTAGAACATTATGTTCGTCGAATTAGGCACAGCTATAGCCTCCGGAACCGCGGCCAACCTCGTCATCGATAATCGCAACTCGATACTTTCAGTACCCGGCGAATTGGTAGATTGGTTAAGAAACGGACGAAAACAAATTTTTGTGTTCGGCTCCGCTGGGACTGTTAAGAGCACTTTAGCCGGGCTGCTTTCGGGAGCTTATAAACATGGTGAAGTGCCCTCCAAGTATTCGTTATCCGTGGACATTGAACAAAGCAAAATACAGGGAACGCTACTTGGAAAAATCACGGCCGCCCCTGGACAGCATGAGAAACGCCAGTATGCGTGGCCGTTAATCGCCCAGGAATTAATAAAAGGCGGGCCGATTGGGGTTATCTCTTGCGTATCATGGGGATATCACTCGCTCGCAAGGACCGAGTATAAGGAAAGTCGATCATACGAATCTGGCATAACTGAAAAACAGTTCTTAGAAAAATATTTGGAAAACTCTCGAAGTGATGAAGTTGACGCTTTGTTGACTCTAAAACCTTTTATCGAGTCCGTACCGGGAAAGCTTTGGATGATTACCCTGGTAACTATGCAAGACTTATGGTGGGACCGCAGATATGAAGTCAAAAAACACTACGAAAACGGCCAATATGACAACCTAATAACAGAAATTCGCCGCAAGAGAGGCGACATGAACTTTAATCACATCTACAGTTCCGTATGTCTAAACCACATAAATATGCGAACTCAGGATGAAATACTTCTAGCCAAGACCACGGAAGGTTACGATAGCCATCTAATGGCTCGCAACTTCCAGGAGACAATGCAGCAGATCAAAATGCTGATGGGTTAGATAGGATGACTACTACTTCTGAAGAAAAATTGATTCTAGACGAGCGAGAATCGTTCTTGCTGGATACAATTAAAGAGTACAACTCAATGATCACTCATGACATTGAGACCCTATCAACGTCCAGGGTGACTTTCTCAAAACGCTTCTTCAGACTGCTTTTGATAGGCGTCATATCTATGTTTGCATTTTTCGCCTGGACAGAACTAAAGAATGAAATGAGTTTCGACAGAACAGAAGAAAACCTGATTGCATGGACAACACTATTAGGCTTTATCTCAATGTTCGCAGGCTATGGATTCAGCTTTTTCCTATCCATTCAAGAGATGTCGATTTTACGTAGAAAAGTGCAAGAAACATCTTACTTGCTCGAAGATATGCTTAGAAACGTTGGGCAATTCGTTGACAAAGGTAGAATCGGCGACTCCGCTAAAATTGCTTTAAAAATTCACATTGCCCAAAGTGAACATCTTCTCAGGTCCGCTCGACATTTAGCCAGCACTCTAGGTTAAACGACAGTAGTCTATGGCTTTTGTGGCAATAGTAAGGTTAATGACCTTACTCGGGTAAAGTAAGCAAGACTCGAACTGTTCGAGAAACGGCCTACTCCGCCGCCTGTTTGGTTTCCACGTATTGGGAAATATCGACCTCGTCGATTTGATCCGGGCGCAGGAATTGCTCGGCATATTCTTTGTACATACCGGAGGTGAGGAACAGCTCGAACAGTTCCGCATCGACGTGTTTGTCTTTTTTCATAAACCACAGAATCTTGACCGCTTCGCTGAGCTTCTTGGCCTTTTTGTAGGGCCGGTCGGCGGCGGTCAGCGCTTCGAAGATATCGGCAATGGCCATGATGCGGGCGGGGATGGACATTTGCTCGCCGGTCAGGCCGCGCGGGTAGCCGGTGCCGTCCATTTTTTCGTGGTGTCCGCCAGCATATTCAGGCACGCGGCGCAGCGTTTTGGGGAATGGCAGTTCCTCGAGCATTTCGATGGTGAGAACGATGTGGTCGTTGATTTTGCGGCGTTCGTCGTCATTCAACGTGCCGCGGGATATGCACAGATTGCGGATCTCACCGAGGTCGTATTCGGCTTCCGCGTGCTCGGGCAGGTCGGCCAGCAGTTGCTCCCACCCCTTGGCCGGCGGTGGATTTTTCTCCAGCAGGGACGCTTCGGTCCACGATAGCCCCTTGGTGCGGTCGAAGTGGCGGTACCATTTCTGCTTGCCCAGCTTTTTGATCTGGTCCTGTTTCTCGTCGGGCAGGAACTCACCGCCGATATTGACATCGGCAACGAACGCCCATTGCTCTTCGAGGTCCTTGCAGCGCTGCTTGAATTTCTTTTTCTCTTCTTTCTCGTCTGCACCCTTGGCAACCGCCTTGAGCATTTTGATCTCGGCGTCGCGGCGCAGGATTTCGAAGCGCATGCGCACTTCATGGATGCGGTCGAAAATGGTTTGCAGTTTGGTCGCCTTATCGACGACGTACTCCGGCGTGGTGACCTTGCCGATGTCGTGCAGCCACGCCGCCACGTGCAGTTCGTACCACTGCTGCTCGTCGAGATCGAAATCCTTGAAAGTGCCCTCGGTCGCCTTGGCGCATTCCTGGGCCAGCATCTTGGTCAGTTCCGGCACACGCTGACAGTGGCCGCCGGTGTAAGGCGACTTGGCGTCAATGGCGTGGGCCATAACCTTGATCAAGCTGTCCATCAACGCGCGCTGGGCGTCGATTAGTTGCTGATTGTCGATGGCAACCGCGGCCTGTGAGGCCAGCGCTTCAACCAAACGCTGCACCGATTTGGAGAATGGTATGACCTCGCCAGACTTTTCATCCTGCGCGTTGATCAGCTGCAGCACACCAATCACTTCATCGGAATAGTTCTTCAGCGGAATGGTCAGGAAAGACTTGGAACGGAAGCCCGTGCCTTCGTCGAATTTCTTGGTGCCGGAAAAGTCATAGCCTTCCGCCTCATAGGCGTCTTCGATGTTAATCGCATTACCCGTCAGCGCGGCGGCAGTCGACACGTTGTTGTAGTTGGCCTCACCGGTTTCCGGGTTGTACATCTGCAGCGGCGGGAACGGGATGGGCACACCGGTGGTGCCGCCCATGGCAATGTTCAAACTATCTGTCCGGACAATTTGGAACGACAGAGTGTCGTTGTCTTCACGCAGGTAGAGGGTGCCACCGTCGGCGTTGGTCAGCTCTTTGGCCTCAAGCAGAATGCGTTCCGTCAGCCGGTCGTGATCACGCTCGGCAGAGAGCGCGATCCCGAGATCGATGAGCTTTTCGAAGCCTCTTGAGGAAGATTGTTCTGCTTCAGCCACAGCCGTGTCTGTTCGTTCTTTTAAACCGCGCCCATCCGGGACCGTGCACGCACGCGTCCATAATACCAAAGTAGTATGGACCAAAAACAGAGCCAAGTCATTGCTGCTGCACTGTTTTCCGTTATGTGGAGTGCTCCGCCCCGCTTTACAAGGCCACGAGGTCCCACACCTCTTAAGCCCCACCTGTCCGTATTGAAACACGCAAAAGGCCCACTTTCAACGCATCTCATCTATTGAAGGTTGTAGGACGAGCCATGCTCGACCACCCGATGGTGACTTACCGCCCGTCCCAGCCGCGGCACAGGTTTGCTTGACGCCGCCGGGGCGGGACCGCTAAGCCCATCGGCCTGTTCACTTTTCCGAGACCGGCCAGGACCATGCCGTTTGCCTCTCTGAGAGAATTTCTCGACCGCCTCGACGCAGCCGGCCAATTGGCGCGGGTTCAGGTGCCCGTCTCCACACACTTGGAAATGACCGAGCTTCAGACCCGGGTTCTGGCAGACGGCGGGCCGGCGCTGTTATTTGAATCGGTCACCACCGCGGACGGCAGCGCCGCGGGCATGCCCGTGCTGACGAATCTGTTCGGCACGGTCGAGCGGGTCGCAATGGGCATGGACCGCGCACCCGATCAACTGCGTGAGGTTGGCGAGACGCTGGCGTTTCTCAAACAACCGGAGCCGCCGGGCGGCTGGCGCGAAGCCCTGGAGATGCTGCCGCTGCTGAAGACTGTCATGGCGATGAAGCCGCGCACCGTGAGCAAAGCGCCCTGCCAGGAGGTGGTGCTGCAAGGCGACGATATCGACCTCGCCCGGCTGCCGGTTCAGAGCTGCTGGCCCGGCGAACCGGCGCCGCTGATCACCTGGCCACTGGTGGTGACCAAAGGTCCGGGCGGCGACAAACGCGACGTCGCCAACCTCGGCATCTACCGCATGCAGGTGACCGGCAAAGACACGACCTTGATGCGCTGGCTCAAACACCGCGGCGGCGCCGGACAGTATGACCGCTGGAAGGACCAGAAGCGCGAACCGCTTCCCGCTGCCGCCGTGATTGGCGCCGACCCGGGAACCTTGCTCGCCGCGGTCACACCAGTGCCCGACACGCTCTCGGAGTATCAGTTCGCCGGCCTGCTGCGCGGCCGCAAGGTCGACCTGGTGGACTGCAAGACCATTCCGCTGCAGGTGCCCGCCGAAGCCGAGATCGTGCTGGAAGGCCATGTGCTGCTTGATGAGTACGGGGACGAAGGGCCCTACGGCGATCACACCGGGTATTACAACGCGGTTGAGCCGTTCCCGGTGTTCAAGATTTCCGCCATCACCATGCGCAAGGACCCGATCTACCTGTCGACCTACACGGGGCGGCCGCCGGATGAACCGAGCATTCTGGGCGAAGCGCTCAACGAGGTTTTCATTCCGCTGCTGACCCAACAGTTCCCCGAGATCGTCGACTTCTGGCTGCCGCCAGAAGGGTGCAGCTACCGCATCGCCGTGGTGAGCATGAAGAAAGCCTACGCGGGTCATGCCAAGCGCGTGATGATGGGAGTGTGGAGTTTCCTGCGTCAATTCGTCTACACCAAGTTCGTAATCGTAGTGGACGACGACATCGACGCCCGCGACTGGAAAGACGTAATGTGGGCGATCTCCACGCGCATGGATCCAGCCCGTGATATCACCGTGGTCGAGAACACGCCGATCGATTATCTGGATTTTGCCTCGCCGGAACCGGGCCTGGGCGGCAAGCTCGGCCTGGATGCAACCAATAAACTGCCGGGCGAAACCCATCGCGATTGGGGCGAGAAAATCCGCATGAGCGACGAGGTGATCGATCTGGTGACGCGGAAGTGGGCTGAGTATGGTGTGCCCGGAAGCGGCGCGCCGATCTGGAAAGACAAGACATGAAGTTAAATGGTGGAGTTTGGTGTGTCTGAAGAGTCCCTGACGCTGTTATCGGATGTCATCGGCAAGGCAAAGAAAGCGGGCGCGGATGCAGCGGACGCCATTCTGGCCGACGGCGAGTCGACCTCGGTGGCCTATCGCCTGGGAGAGCTCGAACAGCTAGAGCACTCCGAAGGCGGCGATGTCGGCCTACGCGTTTTGGTCGGCAAAAAGCAGGCGATCGTGTCGTCGTCGGACCGCTCGCCGCAAGCTTTGGACGAGCTGGTGGACCGCGCCGTGTCGATGGCCAAAACGGTTCCCGACGATGAGTTTCTCGGCCTCGCCGAGCCGGACCAGCTGGTGCAGACCTTGCCCGAGGTCGACATGTGCGACGCAGCTGACGTTACACCTGAGCGCCTGATCGAGATGGCCAAAAGCTGTGAGGACGCCGCACGCGCGGTCAAAGGGGTGACCAATTCCGAAGGCGCGCACGCCAGTTGGGGCCGCTCGCGCGTCGCCATCGTCGCCAGCAATGGATTTCACCGCAGCTATGAAAGCACCGGCGGCTCGATCTCCGCGTCGGTTCTTGCGGGGGACAGCGACAGCGGCATGGAAACCGACTACGACTACACCTCTGCCGTTTATGCCCAAGACCTGCGCGCACCCGACGAAGTGGGGCGCACGGCGGGAGAACGCACCGTGCGCAAACTGGGGGCGCGCAAGATTCAGAGCGGCAAGTTTCCGGTGGTCTTCGAAAACCGCACCGCACGCGGTTTGGTCAGTCATTTCCTCGGCGCCATCAACGGCGCGGCGGTGGCCCGCGGCACGACCTTCCTAAAGGACCGCATGGGCGACGCGGTGTTTGCCGACGGCATCACCATTGTCGAAGACCCGCACCGGGCGCGGGGGCTACGGTCCAAACCCTGCGATGCGGAAGGCCTGCCCAATGCCAAGCGCAACCTGATCGACAACGGTGTTTTAACCACGTGGATCCTCGATCTGCGCACCTCGCGCAAACTGGGCCTGGAGCCGACGGGTCACGCGGGACGCAGTCCGTCTTCTCCGCCGTCGCCCTCGACCACCAACGTCAACTTGGTCGCCGGCCAGCAAACGCCCGAGGCTTTAATCGCGGACATCAAAGAAGGTGTTTTCGTCACCGATGCGTTCGGTCAGGGCGTCAACGGTGTGACCGGCGATTACAGCCGTGGCATCGCGGGGTTCTGGATTGAGGACGGCGCTCTGGCCTATCCAATCAACGAGATCACGATTGCCGACAACCTGAAGGACATGTTCAAAGCACTCACACCCGCCGACGATTTGGTGCTGCGCTACGGTGTCGACGCGCCAACCGTCCGCGTTGACGGTATGAGCGTCGCGGGGAGTTGATCAAACGGGAAAGGCCAGGCGGACCGGTTCCGCATCGACCTCAATCTGAGCGGGGAGACGCGTCAGAATGTCGCCGTCCGCTTGAAGCGGCGCACCGTCCCCACCTTTCAACACAACCTGGCGGCCAGGCACGATGGACACGTCGGGCAGATGAGGTAGCCGTCCCAACAGGAGCGCGACGCCATAGCGCGCGACATTGAACCAGCCCCGCCGTGCAAACATGACAACTTGAAAGCTGTCGTCTTCCAGTCTGGCTTTGGGAGCAGCCGTGAACGGACCGCCATAGGAGCGGCCATTGCACACAATGGCCGAGACGGCGCGATAAACGACGCCGTCAATCTCGATCTCGCAGTCATTGAAGCGGTAGATGAAAGCTTGGCGAATCATTTCCCAGACGTAAGCCAGTGGCCCGATCACTCTCTTGAGGTCGAGACGCACGCCATCGACGACTTCGGCGTCAAAGCCGGCGCCCGCCATCATGACGAACCGCCGGCCGTTGGCCGTCCCAACGCGAATGGGTTTAAGCGGCCCCGTCGCTATGGCCTGGGCGATTGCAGCAGGTTTGCGCCCTAATCCGACCTCATCGGCCAGGACGTTTGCGGTTCCGAGTGGAATGACCGCCAGAGCGACGTTCTTGCCCCGCAATCCATTGACGACTTCGTTGACGGTCCCATCACCACCTGCGGCCACGAGAATGTCGGCCATCGAAGGATCCATGTCGCGAGCGATGTGCTCGGCGTGTCCCGGCGCTTCGGTCTCGCGCAGCGAAACTTCGCATCCGAGGCTCTGCAAATTTTCTACGACGGTTTCCAAACGGTCGCGGCGGGAGCGTCCTGCAGCCGGGTTAAAGACAACGGTAATGCGGCGGGGTGACGCTAACGAACTGGGCATATCGCCTTCCCGGACTGAAATATTACACTTTTATTTCATTTCACTCTGGTGATTACTATATTCCTTTTCATTTATATTGCGCGTGAATGAATTATTAAAGTCAAGCGCACTAGGTCTATGTACATTTAGTTGGGGAATACATTATCTAGGGGCCTCCTCCAACTGTGTATTGGGCCCCCATGAAGGCCATTGGAGAAACTCTTAGGTTCCGTTCGATTTTCATATCGGACATTCATCTCGGAACCCGTGGTTGCAAAGCAGATTTCCTGCTGGATTTCCTCCGTCATACAGAGTCCGATCTTCTCTACCTCGTTGGCGATATTTTTGATGGCTGGCGACTAAGGAAGAACTGGTTCTGGCCGCAGGCCCACAACGACGTCATTCAAAAACTGCTGCGCAAGGCGCGCAAAGGCACGAAGGTCTTTTTCGTACCCGGCAATCACGACGAGTTCGCGCGCGATTACGTGGACAATGAATTCGGCCGGGTCGAGGTCCGGCGCGAAGTCATTCACACGGCGGCCGATGGCCGCCGTTTTCTTGTGATGCATGGCGATGAGTGTGACGGGGTGATGCTGTACGCGCGCTGGCTGGCAGTGCTGGGCGACTACGCGTACGTCAGCGCCCTAGCCGTCAACCATTGGTTCAACGCTGTGCGCAAAACCCTCGGCCTGCCCTATTGGTCGTTGTCGGCTTACCTGAAACACAAAGTCAAAAACGTGGTTCAGTTCATGTCTGACTATGAGTCCGGCATGGTGGCTCTGGCGAAGCGCAAAGGCACAGACGGGGTGATCTGCGGCCACATCCATCACGCCGACATCAAAGACATCGACGGCATCACCTACTGCAACGACGGCGACTGGGTCGAGAGCTGCACGGCCCTGGTTGAACACTACGACGGACGCATGGAAATCCTGACCTGGACCGACATGCGCAATCTCTCTCCCCTTGAAGCCTACGGTAAGGCAAAAGAATGCGAATTCTCCTCGTCACCGACGCCTGGTTCCCGCAAGTCAACGGCGTCGTCAGAACTCTAGACACCCTCAAATCGCACCTCACCCGGGACGGTCACGAAGTGGTGTTCATCACGCCGCAGGACTTCCGCACTGTGCCGTGCCCGACCTATCCCGAGATCCGGTTATCGCTGTTTCCCGGCTCGGCCATGCGGCGCACGATCGAGAGATTCCGGCCCTGCGTGGTGCACATCGCGACGGAAGGGCCGCTTGGCATCGCCGCGCGGCGGTATTGTGTGCGCAAGAGCGTTCCTTTCACCACTGCGTTCCACACCAAGTTTCCGGAGTATGTGCACGCCCGGTTCAGCGTCCCGGTGGCGTGGACCTACAAATTCATGCGCTGGTTTCACGGCAAATCACAGGGCGTCATGGTGGCGACACAGACCATTGAAGACGAACTGGTGAAGTGGGGGATCGGCAACATCAAACGCTGGACCCGTGGCGTCGACACAGACCTTTTCTGTCCCCGGGACAAAGAGTTTTTGGATCTGCCCCGCCCGATATCCCTCTACGTCGGACGCGTGGCCGTGGAAAAGAACATCGAAGCGTTCTTGCAACTCGACCTTGAGGGGTCAAAAGTAGTCGTCGGTGACGGACCGCAACGCGCTCAACTCAAGAAGAAATATCCGGCCGCCCATTTCGTCGGCGCAAAGGAAGGCCAGGACCTGGCCCGGCACTTCGCCGCTGCCGACGTGTTCGTCTTCCCAAGCCGGACAGATACCTTTGGCTTGGTGCTTTTGGAAGCCCTGGCCTGTGGCGTTCCTGTCGCAGCCTACCCGGTGCCCGGACCACTCGACGTCATCGGTGACTCCGATGTGGGATGCCTGGACGAGGATCTGGGTTTGGCCGTTCGACATGCGCTGAAAGCTGACCCTGAAGCCTGCCGTGCGTATGCCCTGGAGTACTCCTGGGACAAAAGCGTGGCGCAGTTTCTACGCAATGTGTGTCCGTTCGAGCCAGATGATTTCTTTCCCGCCCCTGAAGCGCCGCCTGATCCGGCCAAAGAGCAACCGTCTGCAGCATAGGTGTGGTGACCGCGTTTAAAAAGACAACCGCAGTGTCAGACTACCATCACTGCCGGTTAGGTGTTCCCGATACCCTTGCTGTTTTATAAGCCCTATACTCGCCCATCGATTTTGGCACCGGCATTGGACCGCATCGGAAAAAGGGCTTGCTTCCGCCATGAAACGCCTGCGCAAGGCTTTTGTCCGCATGCCAGCGGTTCAATCGGCACTTGGAGCCCTGGCAGCCGCGTATGTCTGGCTGGTCCGGGTGACAAGTTCCTGGTCCGACCAGGGCGCCGAGCACACGGCAGAGGCCTGGCGCGGGGAAGCGCCGGTCATCATCGCCTTCTGGCACAATCGCCTTTTTCTCATGCCCTACTGTTGGCCCTCTGCGCAGCCGTTTCACATGCTGATATCGGCTCACGCGGACGGCCGGCTGATTTCAAAAACCGTCGCCTGGCATGGCATTTCGACTGTCACGGGATCCAGTTCCAAGGGCGGCACGGATGCCCTGCGCGCGCTGGTCAAACACCTGAAAAACGGCGAGGCAGTGGGCATCACACCGGATGGCCCGCGCGGCCCCCGCATGCGCGCCGGTGAGGGCGCAGCCGCCTTAGCGCGATTGAGCGGCGCTGTGATCGTCCCCGCCGCCGCAGCGACCAGCCGCCGCAAAATTCTCAACACGTGGGATCGCCTAATCGTGCCGCTACCCTTCTCGCGCGGTGCGCGGGTGTGGGGCGCCCCGATAGACGTGCCGCGTCACGCCGACGCTGAAGATATAGCGAAGCTCACCAGGCAGCTCGAAGAGGCGCTCATTCAGGTCAGCAATCGGGCCGACGAGCTGGTGGGTGCAGCACCCATTCCCGCAGCCGACCCCGAAGCCCCGCGCCATGCGTCAGCCTAAGTTCTGGTCCGCGTCCGGGCCGATCGCCCGTGCCCTCACACCGCTGGGATACGTCTACGGCGCGGTGACGGCGTGGCGGGCACGCCATGCGAACCCGATACAGGTCAGCGTTCCCGTTGTGTCGGTGGGCAATCTCAGCGTTGGCGGCACCGGCAAGACGCCAGTAGCCCGGGACATCGTTTCACGGCTGAGAAAGAAGGAGACACGCCCGGCCATCGTTCTGCGCGGGTATGGCGGACAACTGGCGGGACCGGTGCGTGTCGATCCGTCACGTCACACCGCGCTTGACGTCGGTGACGAGGCGTTGCTGCACGCCCAAGATGGTGCCACGTGGGTGTCACGCAACCGCGCCCTCGGCGCCCTTGCCGCCATCGACGACGGCGCCACCGTCATCGTCCTCGATGATGCGCACCAACACTTCAGCCTCAAGAAAGACGCCTGTCTGGTTGTCGTGGACGGCAAAACCGGCTTCGGCAACCACCGGATCGTGCCGGCCGGTCCGTTGCGCGAGGACGTCCGCGCCGGACTCGCCCGGGCTGACCTAGTGGCAATCATGGGCGATGACGCAACCAACATCGCCCAGCGTTTGCCCGACGGCCTTTCCGTCATCAATGGCGATCTTGAACCCGCACAAGAAACGACTCATTTGCGGGGGCAAAAAATTGTGGCCTTTGCCGGGCTGGGACAGCCGGAAAAGTTCTTCACAACCTTGCGGGACGCCGGTGCCAAGGTGGTCGCCTCCCATACCTTTGACGACCATCACCTGTATCAGCCGGCTGATATTCAAACGATCCTGGATGAAGCGTTTTCCCTGGGCGCGTTGCCGGTCACAACGGAGAAGGATGCCGCGCGTCTGTCGCCGGACCAGCGTCAACAGGTCAACGTGGTGCGGGTGTCCGCGCGCTGGCGCGCGCCGGCGGACTTGGACCTACTGCTCGACCGTCTGCTCGACCGCCGGTAAGGCTGCCATCACCGTCTGAGGATCGAGCCGCGCCCCGTACCATGAAATGCCGAAGTGCAGATGGGGACCATTGGTCCGCCCGGTCATACCGATCTCGCCAATCAGGTCGCCCTGTTGCACGCGCTGTCCCTCTTCAACGTGGATAGCGTCCATATGAATGTAGACCGAGTCCAAGCCAAACCCGTGGTCGATCATGATGGTTTTGCCGGTTAGGATCATGCCGTTGTGGACCAGGCTAACGACACCGTCCGCGGTTGCAAGGATGGGCGTGCCCACAGGCGCGGCGATATCGAGCCCGGAATGGGGCGAGCGCGGTTGGCCATTGAGAATGCGCTGGCTGCCGAACACGCCGGAGATGCGTCCCTGCGCGGGCTGCAGAAATCCGGTCTCGAAAAACGGCAGCGGCTCGGTGCGGTTGCGCGCGGCGACAATCATGCCGCCTTCGGCCTGAATGCGCTTCACGGTTTCGGGATCGGGCGTGACGGTGTTTTGCGGCAGGCCATCGACACGCTCGATGATCCAGTCCCGTGGCGCGACGGAAAGCATTGTGGTGTTCTGTGACCCATCCGGTCCGATGGCCACCAGTTCCGCCGAGGCTTTGGCGTTGCGGTCAAAACCAAAGACGAAATTGCCTGTATCCGAGACGGAAACCGTTCGGCCATCGAGAGTCAGTGTCGTGCCCGGCGCGACCGTTCCGTAGGCTAAGCCGCCCTGCTCGAGACGCCCCTGGACGTCTACGGCCTGTGCGTCATCAGGCGTCTGAATACCAATAAACAAAACGCCAAGAGCAAACAGGAACGTGCGCACTACAACAAACTCCCTTGCTGATCATCACCCGCCGCCCCGGACTTTTTGGATTTTGTTTTTTTGACTTTGGGTTTAGCGGCGCGGCGCGGCACAGCATCACCCACGGTGACACCAACCTCACCGTCGCTGAACGTAACAGACCATCCGGCCCCAAGTGTGGCACTCTTGGAAGTGGTTACCGCATCGCCATCTGCGTTCTTCACCAGGGCATAGCCGCGTTCGAGCACGCGTTCCGGTGACACGGAATTGAGCCGCGCGACCAATCCCTCAAGACGCTCTCCGGCACGTTCAGACGAGCGGCGCAAGGCCGTGCCCAGGCGTTCGCCCCAATCGGCGAGCGTATCTCCGTAGCGCTCTACGTCCCGGCTTAAATGTGTGGGTTTAAGGCCCGCCGCAACCACGGACAGATCGCGTGTTTTCGCCTCCATGTAGCGGGCTGGGCCTGACGACAAGCGTTCCGCCAGACCGTCCAGATCCTGCTGCTTCTGTTCAACCAGTTGGGTGAGATTGGGCAGCCCGCGCGCCAATCCCTGCAGGTGAAGGGCGTGCTCCGACAGCATGCGGGTCAACGCCCGGCCGAGCCTGACACTGCGCTCCTGAACCTGCGCGGCCAGTTCGAGACGCACCGGCACCGCGATCTCGGCAGCCGCCGTGGGCGTCGGCGCACGCCGGTCGGCGGCGAAATCGATCAAAGTGGTGTCGGTCTCATGACCGACAGCGGAGATGAGAGGAATGGTTGAGGCCGCAGCGGCGCGGACGACCACCTCTTCGTTGAACGCCCACAGGTCCTCCAGCGACCCGCCGCCCCGGGCGACGATGAGCACGTCGGGGCGCGGGATCGAACCTTCTACCTCAAGCGCGTTGAAGCCGCTGATCGCAGCGGCGATCTCGTCCGCTGCGCCTTCGCCCTGCACCCGCACCGGCCACAGCAAAACGCGGCGGGGGAAACGATCCTGCACGCGATGAAGAATGTCGCGGATGACCGCGCCGGTGGGTGATGTCACGACACCGATGATCTCGGGCAGGCGGGGCAAAGCGACTTTGCGGTCCTCATTGAACAGACCTTCCGCGGCCAACGCCTTGCGGCGGTCTTCAAGCAGCTTGAGCAGCGCGCCTTCGCCTGCGAGTTCAAAAGAATCGATGATGATCTGGTACGACGACCGCCCTGGATAGGTGGTCAGCTTGCCGGAGGCGATGACCTCCATGCCCTCTTCGGGGCGATGCGGCACCTTGCCCATGTTGCCGCGCCAGATGATGGCGTCGATGACGGCGCGGTCATCCTTAAGGCGCATGTAACAATGCCCGGACGCGGCGACCTTGGGCTGGGAAATTTCTCCGCGGATGCGGACATAGCCGAACGCGTCCTCGACCGTGCGCTTCAAGGCGACGGAGATTTCCGAAACGGAAAACTCAGGAACGTTGGGCGGGGAAGACAGCTCAGACATGGTTTCCGGTGGATAACAGAGACGCGCTTAGGGCGTGACCTTCAAGGTATCATAAGAGATGACATTGTTGACCACCGACAAACCGCTCACGCCGGGCGCGAGGCCGGCAAAGCGCGGCGCCTGGTACATGAACAGCGCAGCCCAGTCATTGCGGTAGAACGCCATGATGTCCTGGCGCAGTTTGAGATTGCGCGCCGGATCGAACGCGGTGGCGGCATCAGCGATCAGCGGCATAACCGCCGGGTTGCAGTACCAGGGCTTGGCCCACAGGCAGGAATGGGTGTCGAGCGCCCGCAGCACCTCGGATGTGGGTTCAAAGTTGTAATGCAAGGCGAAGGCCTGGCCGTCCCAGGTGCCTTCAACAACATTGCGGATCAGCTGGTTGACGTTGACGGTCTGCACCTCCATGCGCACGCCGATCTCGCCGAGGAATTGCGCCACGGTGAGATTGACGGCACTGTCGTTGGCGCTGGACCCGGCGGTGCCTTCGACCACCATGTCAAACCCATCGGGGTATCCGGCCTCCGCCAACAAGGCACGGGCGCGATCCGGGTCATATGGAATTTCCGGCAGATCGGGGTTGAACCCGTACACCGTCGGCGGCGCGGGTTGGGTCGCGGCGATGGTCGCGTTGTCGAGGAGCGCTGAGATGATGGTGTCGCGGTCAACGGCGATGTTCAGCGCCTCGCGCACCCGCACATCGCTGAGCGCGGGCTCCCGCCCTTGGATAAAGTTGTAGGCCCAGACCGCAGCATCGCGCCACGAGACATACCCGCCGCCGGCCATGCTGATGGTGCGCACCTCTTCCGGGCCGAGCTGCATGGCGATGTCCAGACCGCCGGCGGTAATAGCAAGCGCCCGCGTCGCGTTATCTGGCACCGCTAGAATTTCGAGCTGGTCCACCTGCGGCGCGCGCCAACTGTCCGGCACGGCGCGGAAGGTGATGCGCTCAGCGCGGATGTTCTCGACGGCGAAGGGACCTGTGGCGATGGGGTCGCGGGCAAAACCTTCCAGCCCCAAAGCTTGGAAGTGGTCCGGTTCGACCATATAGAGCTGGGGAAAGAAGCGCGGCAGCAGCGGTGTCGGCTGCGACGTGGTGATTTCGACGGTGTGATCGTCAAGCGCACGGGCATCAGCGAGGAACCCCATCATCCGGCCTACCACCTCTCGGGAGGCGTCCTCACTGGCGAGAAACTTGACCGCATGAACCGCCGCACTGGCATCGAAAGGCCGGCCATTTGAAAACGTTACGTCATCGCGCAGATGAAAGATCCAGGTCAGCGAGTCGATGTTTTCCCACGACGTGGCCAAGGCCGGCTGCACATTGCCTTGGGCATCAATCGCCGTGAGGCCGTCGAATACCGCGCTCCACGTGTAGACGTAGGGCAGGCCGGTGTTGCGGTAGGGATTGAACTGGCTTGGCGGCAGGCCATTCACGGCGAGACGAATCTCGCGGGTCTCTTGGGCGACAGGGGACGGCCCCAGGAGCAGCACAAAACACAGCGAGAAAAACAGAACACCTGCACGAACCATCCTCCGAGTATGGCATGGGGGCAGAACTCCGTCAGGGTAAACCTGGACGCGATCCTGCGAGGCTGTGCTAGAAAGCCGGTGAATAACGAACACCGCGCGGGAGGCGGAAGCGCATGAGAGTTTTGGTTGTGGGCGGCGGCGGCCGGGAGCACGCCCTGTGCTGGGCGATTGCGGCATCTCCCGTCTGCGATAAGTTGTACTGCGCCCCCGGAAATGCCGGGATCGCGCGCGAGGCCGAATGTGTGGACATCGGTGCGGAAGACATCGACGGCCTGGTGACCTTCGCCAAAGACAACGCCATCGACTTTGTCGTGGTCGGACCGGAAGCGCCCCTGGTGCTGGGCCTGGCTGACGCCTTGACAGAGGCGGGCATCAAGACCTTCGGCCCAAGCGCGGCGGCGGCTCAGATCGAGGGCTCCAAGGGGTACATGAAAGACCTGCTGGCCGAGAGCGGCGTGCCCACAGCAGCCTATGGCCGCTTCACCGACATCAACGCGGCAAAAGCCTACATTGCCGCGCAAGGCGCGCCCATCGTCGTTAAGACCGATGGCCTGGCCGCGGGCAAAGGCGTCATCCTGTGCGATACGGTCGAAGAGGCTTACGCGGCGGTCGACTCGATGATGACCGACAAGACGTTCGGGGATGCGGGCGATGAAATCGTCATCGAAGAGTTTCTCGATGGCGAGGAAATCAGTTTCTTCGCCCTAGTGGACGGCGCCAACGCATTGCCACTGATTTCTGCGCAAGATCACAAAGCCGTCGGTGACGGCGACACCGGGCCCAACACGGGCGGCATGGGTGCCTATTCGCCGGCGCCGGTGATGACCGAGGCCCTGGAAGCCGAGATCATGGACAGCATCGTCATGCCGACGGTGCGAACCATGGCTGGTAAAGGCACGCCGTATGTGGGCGTGTTGTTCGCCGGTCTGATGATCACGCCCAAGGGTCCGAAGATTCTCGAATACAATGTGCGCTTCGGCGATCCCGAGTGTCAGGTGCTGATGCGGCGCCTGAAGTCCGATCTGCTGCCGGCGCTGGTGGCATCCGTCGACGGGCAGTTGGATCATTTCGATCTGCGCTGGCACGACGAGACGGCGATGGTGGTGGTGATGGCCGCCAACGGCTACCCGGGCTCTTACGAGAAAGGCTCGGAGATCAAAGGTGTGGATGACGCTGAAGCCATGGATGGGGTGGTGGTGTTTCACGCCGGCACGAAGTCCGAGGACGGCAAGCTGCTGGCCGCGGGCGGACGCGTTTTGGGTGTCACGGCATCGGGCGCATCGGTGACCGAGGCGCAGAAGAACACTTATGCGGCGGTGGACGCGATTGACTGGCCGGACGGTTTTTGCCGCCGCGACATCGGCTGGCGGGCGGTTAAACGCGAGTCTGGCGGTTAGGAGTGACCGCAGCCCCGCACACGTATTTTCAACCGACCTACGCGGCAGCGCGGCAGGCCTTTCTGAACGCGGCGGCAGATACAGGTGGCCGGATCGAGCATCACGTCCATCCCCTCAAAGGCCCGTCCGGAGAAAAGTTGGCGCTGGACGCGGTGGCCTTCGGACCTGAAGACGCAGAGAAAGTGTTCGTCACCATGTCGGGCACCCATGGCGGCGAGGGGTTTCTGGGGTCGGCAGCGCAGGTCGGGTGGCTGAGCGAAGGGCGTGACCGCGATATTCCTGAAGGCATCGCCGTGGTGCTCCTACACGCCGTGAACCCGCACGGCTTCGCCTGGCTGCGGCGGGTGACGGAAGGCAACGTCGATCTCAACCGGAATTTCCTGGATTACGCCGAAGCCCTGCCCGAGAAACCGGAGTACGACAAACTGCATGCGGTGATTTGCCCCGATGAGTGGACCGACGCGGCGCTGGCCGCCGCCGAAGCTGAACTCAACACCTATGCGGAGGAACACGGCCAAAGGGCGCTCAACCGGGTGGTGATGGGCGGACAGTTCAGCCGCCCCGATGGCGTCTTCTATGGCGGGGCGGCACCGACATGGTCACGCACCACCATCTTGGATGTGTTGAGACGCCACACCCAACACGCGCAGCATGTGGCTCTGATCGATTTTCACACCGGCCTGGGACCGTCCGGGCACGGGGAGTGCTACATCGTCGGCAACGAGGGCGACCCGGCGATCGATCGCGCCGGGGACGTTTGGGGCGAGGACGGCGTCACCTTGATGGCGTCGAAAGGCGGCCAGCAAACGCACGACGGTTACAACCTGACCGGCATCGCCCGGGAACTGGCCCCCATCGCGTTCTACGGCAACACCTTGGAGTTCGGCACCCACCCGCTGGAGACCGTCTACCACGCGCTGCGCGCCGACAACTGGCTACATCTGCACGGCGACCTGAACTCGGAATTTGCCCGGCAGGTCAAAGCGGAATTGAAGGAAGCGTTCTGTCCCGACTCCGCCGACTGGCGCGAGGCAGTGTACACCCGCAGCATGACAGTGTGGCAGCGGGGTTTGGACGGACTAGCTGCGCTCTAACGTAGGCCGCTAACGACAGAGATCCGACAGGTTCTGGGACTCGGGATCGATTTCGTCATAGCCGCCCGCGAGCTCGACGGACTCGTAGTAGCGCGTATCTGTGGTGGACTCGATATGCTGGAGAATGTCGTAGGCCAAATCGGCACGGCGGCTTTCCTGAAAGTCGGCCATGGTGAGACGGCGGCCCCACAGATAGAACATGACGTCTTCGTGCACTTTGGGCGCGATCCAACAGGCCTGGCGCGCGGTCGAGTTCTCACCGATGACCAAGCGCACAGTGATCACTTCGTAGCGGATACCGCGCGGGGTCTGGAACGGGATCATCATCGGGTTGAGCTGGATGTAACGGCCGACGAACAGGCGCGGACGAAAATCCTCTTCGTCGCTTTGCGCCGCTGCTGGCGGTGCGAAGGCGAGCAGCGCACATAAGAAGCCTATAGAAAATGCTTTGCTGAACATGGGCTTATTCTACCGCGCTAGCGCCGGGCCGCAAAGAAGGCCTTGAGCAAGGCCGCGGACTCGGCCTCGGCCACGCCGCCGACGATCTCTGGCGCATGATGGCAGGTGGGCTGGGTGAAGATGCGCGGACCGTGCTCGACGCCACCGCCCTTCGGGTCGTAGGCGCCGAACTCAACCCGGCGCAGGCGGGCGAAGGAAATCGCCGTCGCGCACATGGGGCACGGCTCCAGCGTGACGTAGAGGTCAAGCTCCGGCAGACGGGCCGACCCGCGCGCTGCAGCAGCCTCGCGCAGCGCCAGAATCTCGGCGTGGGCGGTGGGGTCGTGATTGGCCTCGACCCGGTTGCCGGCCCGGGCGACAACCTCGCCCGACACGGGATCGACCACAACCGCGCCCACGGGCACATCGCCCCGGGCGGCGGCGGCACGGGCCTCTGCGAGAGCGAGATCCATATAGCTTTGCGGGTCATCTTTGCTCATGGGCGCGACAATCCGGGCCAGAGCCGCTCCCGTCAAGGCCGCAGGATACCTGGACTTCCAGCCGGTAAGATTCTGGTAACCCCTGGGGCGTAGAGTTTAGGCGGGACAAAATGTAAGGGACGGTTCTGCCATGATCGACCACGGCGCAGACGTGGTGCGGATCGGCGGCCATGAGGTCGAACGGCGCACCTTAAAAGGTATTCAGACGGCGAGCGCGCAAAGCGGCGTCAGCTTCCACTATCTTCTCGCGAAAGCGGCCCAGGAGAGCGGCTTCGACTCCGGGGCCAAGGCCTCAACGTCCAGCGCCACGGGACTGTTTCAGTTCACCCGCGGCACCTGGCTGGACATGATGCGCCGCCATGGCGAAGAGCTGGGCTTCGGCGATCTGGCCGCGCAAATCAAAGAGAGCGCAACGGGACGCCTGACCGTGCTCAACGAAGATGCCGAAATTCAGATGCTGGCCATGCGCCGTGACCCGGATGTGTCGTCGCAGTTCGCCGCCCTGTTCGCCGGCGACAACGCCCGCACATTGCAAACCTCGCTGGGCCGCGACGCGTCTCCCGCTGAGCTATATCTCGCCCACTTCCTGGGAGCCTGGGGTGCGACCGCGCTGGTGACCACCGCCGAGCAGGACCCGGCAAAGCCCGCTGTCGACGTGCTGCCCGCCGCCGCCCATGCCAACAAGACCGTGTTCTTTGAGGCTGACGGTCTCGCCCGCACAGCGACGCAAGTGATCGACTGGCTGAAAAACAAGTTCACCCAGCGCATGGACGAAACCGCGGATGTCGCTTCTCTCTTCCAGCCCGGGGCGGGCATGTTCCAGCCGGGTAACGGCCTCGAACCCGCAGCGCCGGGACGAACGGATCTGCCATCCGCCAACGACATGTTCGACTACGGCGCCGCCGCGCGCAGCGGCGATACGAACCGCATGGGCATTTCCATGTATCTGCTGCAAATGATGGCCCAGATGTTTGCCGCCCAGCCGATGCAGATGGTTGACGATCCCTTCGCCATGCAGGCGAGCGGATTGAAAGGCGACGATTGGGCCGGAGTACTGACCCAGGCCTTCGACCGTGACGGTTTGGTCAATGCGGCTGCGGCACAGAAAGCCTATCAGTCGGCAGCCGATGGCGAACGCCTGTCACCGCGCCGCACGTCCATTTAAGTACGGCACCCGGACATACCCTCGCCTTAATCGGACCGTTACCTTGACGGGGTTCGAAGCAACAGCGTAAAGCCCTGTCATGACCGCACCCATTATCGGCATCACCGCCGACCGGGAAGAACCCGGCGGCTATTCGAAATTCCCCTGGTATGCGCTGCGGGTGAACTACTGCACGTCTGTGCGCGAAGCGGGGGGCGTGCCTGTTATCCTTCCGGCGGACACGGAACTGGTGGACGCTTACGCCGACATGATCGATGGATTGATTGTGTCCGGCGGCGCGTTCGACGTCGATCCGGCGTTGTTCGGCGAGACCACCACCCACGACACCGTCGTCCTGAAAGCCGACCGCACCGACTTCGAACTGGCGCTAACCCAGCACTTTCTGGACGCGGACCGCCCAGTGTTCGGCATCTGCGGCGGTCAGCAACTGTTGGCGGTCGCCCTTGGCGGCACGCTCATCCAGCATATTCCCGACGAGGTCGAGAACGCCCTCGCCCACGAGCAACCCAACCCGCGCGACGAAGCCGGGCACGACGTGACGGTGGTGCCGGGCACGCGCCTGCATGACATTGTGCGGGCCGACACGCTGGCGGTGAACAGCGCCCATCATCAGGCGGTGAAGACCGTGCCCGAGGATATCGTCATCGACGCCACCGCGGCGGACGGCGTAATCGAAGGCATCGAAGACCCGTCCAAGCGCTGGTGCCTAGGCGTGCAGTGGCATCCCGAGTTCTTCATCTCCGAGGGCGACAAACGGATTTATGAGTCTTTCATCGCGGCGTGCCGCTGATGGACGGCGACTCACACGTCGAAGGCGAACGCATCGCCAAGGTGATCGCCCGCGCCGGGGTGTGCTCACGCCGGGATGCGGAAGCGCTGATCGCCCAAGGGCGCGTCACCGTCAACGGCGAAACCTTGGAGAAACCGGGCGTAAAGGTCACTGACGCGGACGATATCCGCGTCGATGGCGAAGCCCTGCCCGCCCGCGAACCGGCGCGCCTGTGGCGGTACAACAAACCGCTTGGTCTGGTGACGTCACACAAAGACGACCGGAACCGCACGACCGTGTTCGACAGCCTGCCGGACTATCTGCCACGGGTGATCTCGATCGGGCGGCTCGACCTCAATTCCGAAGGCCTGCTGCTGTTGACCAACGACGGCGGCCTCGCCCGCGAGCTGGAACACCCCTCGCGCGGCTGGACGCGGCGCTACCGGGTGCGCGTGCACGGCACCGTGACCGAGGCCATGTTCGAGCCGCTAGCCAAAGGCGTGACGGTCGACGGTGTGCACTACGGCCCGGTGAAGGTGAAGCTGGACCGCAAGCCGGGCGCGAACGCGTGGCTGACGGTGAGCATCCGCGAAGGCAAGAACCGCGAAATCCGCCGGGTGATGGAACACATTGGCCTGAAGGTGAACCGCCTGATCCGCACGGCGTATGGGCCGTTCCAGCTCGGCAACCTCAAGACCGGCGCGGTGGAAGAAGTGCCCGGCAAAGTGCTGAAGGAGCAGCTCGGCGCAACGATGAACGCGGCCAAGACCAAGTGAACAGCACACCGTGACGGGCAAGCTGCGCATCAGTGCCGGGGTGTTCAAGAACCGGGGGCTGAAGGTGCCGGAGGGCGATGCGGTGCGGCCAACCGCCGAGCGGGCACGGCAGGCGTTGTTCAATCGCCTCGAACATGGTTTTCACGATTATGGTTTTAGGATGCGGGGCGCACGGGTGGCGGACCTGTTCGCCGGCACGGGGGCGCTGGGCCTGGAAGCGCTGAGCCGGGGCGCGGCGCACGTCACCTTCGTCGAGACATCGGGCAAAACATTGTTAAGGGATAACATCGCCGCCCTCGGCGTCGAGGACAAAACAACGGTGCTGACTCTGGACGCGGCCGCCCTGCCTGCGGCGGCGCAGCCTTATGATCTGATCCTGATGGATGCCCCCTACGGCGAAGAGCTAACCCAGCGCGCAATCGACGCGGTGGCGGCGAAGGGCTGGCTGACGGCGCAGGGACTCATCGTCGCCGAGACGGCGAAGGGGGAAAACATCACCCCGCCAGCGGGTCTGGAGATTGAGGACGTGCGGGCCTATGGCCGGGGCGTGCTGAGCTATCTGATCCGGCCTACCTGATCCGGAGCTGAGCGCCGGTCTCATCGGCCAGACCTGACCCTGAAAAAGGTTTTCGACGAAAAATCGAGGAACGAGCCCATGCACGCGACAGGTTTGTACGGGGCCAGCTCGAATACGCTAATGAATTCAGGGGCTTATTTTTGAGTCAAACGAGCCCATGCACGCCGTAAACCGCTAAAGAGTGACCTATTAAGGGGCGAAACAACGCTTCTTAACTCAATCAAACCGCTCATATATTTGATTCAAAACCATTTAAAGTTATATTTACCTATTAAAAATAGAACAACAGAAATATACACGTTAAAAATGGGAAGGGAGCCCGCTGGTTCAGGGCTCAATAGCGAATGCCTGATCGTCGCCCTACCGGGTCCCGGTACGCGCGTCATGAAGTTCAGGAATGGCCGCACGGGCTCGTCATATTTAGCGCGTCTGAATCGCGCGGTTCCGTTATTGCCCAGACACTCTCGAAGATCAGCGCCAGCTCGAATCCTCTTGACTTTCGCACGGTCAGCACCCTCGAAGAGTTGGAGAACGTTTGCTTTCAGGCGCCCTGCGGAGTCATCGTTGATACAGATGATCGCCGCGAACTGGAACTCGCCCTTGCAACGGTGCACTCGTTCGACCACTTGCGGCCCCGTCTCGCCATCAGTTCCGGACCCGGTTCCGACACTGTCCGCGCCGGTGTCGAATACGGCTGCGAAGTCGTCATCTTTGACGACCTGCAGGCGCAGGAGGATGAACTCCTTCGATCCTGGGCGCATGCCGTGCATTGCGCATACGTGACAGCAGATCTGCTTGGCGCTGAAGATCTCTCACAACCTATCCTGAAGTTGCCAGCCGCCGGCTACTGGCGGTTCGACTACGGTACAGAGAAACTTGCTCTGTCTCGGGGGTGCTACGCGCTGTTCGGCAGATCCCGCGACGAAATCGACAAAACCCGCGAAGGTATCTTCAATTATATCCACCCTCAGGATCGTCAACGTGCCCAAGTCATTGAGCATGACGAGGATCAATATGATGTTCGAATAATTTGGCCTGATGGACAAGTCCGACATGCGTGGGTCATCGCATTTGTTGCATACGACAGCACTGGTGCACGGGCGTCAGTTCAGGGCCTGCTCTTCGATGTCACGGAGAGCAAGCATTCGCTGAAGCGCGCCAGCGAGGCACATCGCGTTTACAACTCACTATTCACGGCCTCTCCGGCCGCGCTGCTCGAAAATGACTTCTCGGAATTTTTCGAGCTGATCGAAACGTGGCGAAGCGATGGAATCGAAGACCTGTCTATGGCGCTCCGCGACAAGGACGAGCGCCTAACGGCCTTGGCCAGGGCGATACGCGTCAAGCGCGCAAACGCTGCAGCGCTTGAGCTCATTGGCATCGAGAGAGTGGAGGACATTAGAGACCTCCGCTTGTTCGAGCAGTCCGATTCCCTCAATGCGATTAAACTTTTCGGCGAAGCGTTCTGGCGTAAAGACGTGTTGTTCCGCCGCGAGTTGTTTCAGACGAATTCCCGCGGACGCCGCAGCCGCATTGTTTTTGCGATGCGCATCCCAACTAACGGAACAGAAGCCTTGAGTGTTCCGGTGGCCCTCCATGATGTGACGGACACCTACCGCGCCGAGGACATGCGCAAAGCGTCGATTGCGAAGAGCGAGTTCCTCGCGAACATGAGTCATGAGATTCGCTCTCCCCTCAACGCCGTCATCGGCCACCTGGAATTGCTGGCCCAGGAGCAACTGCCATTAGAAGCCGCGGATCACGCGACACGGGCCTACGGCGCTGCCAATACCTTGCTGGAACTGGTGGGCGAAATACTCGACTACAGCAAGATCGAAGCCGGCGAACTCGCACTCGATGAAAGTGATGTCAACATTGACCTGCTGATTATCGAAACACTCGACATGCTGCAAAGCAAGGCGCGGGAGAAAGGAATTTTTGTTACCGCCAATATCGATGGAAACGTGCCAGGCTGGATTAGGGCGGACTCCCTTCGCCTGAAACAGATTCTAATTAATGTAATTTCGAACGCGATTAAGTTCACTTCCCATGGCGGTATTCATCTTTCTACATTTAGCCAGAAGGACCAGAGCCGTAAATTGAGTCTATGCTTCGCCGTTCATGACTCAGGCAAGGGCATCGACGCCGGTAATCTCGATCACATCTTTGAAACCTTCCAGCAAGAGGACGGGACCATCACCCGGCGACATGGTGGTACTGGATTAGGCTTGAGCATTGCGCGCAAGCTGTGTCACGCGATGGACGGCGATATTCACGTCGACTCCCAGGTGGGATCCGGGACCACGTTCACTATCGAACTGCCTTTGGCAGGTCCGTCGCGGGACTACGAAGCGCCCGATCGCGACCCGCCGCGCACAATCGTTCTTATCCGAGACCAAAGTGAAGCCGCACTCGCCCTTAGAGACATTTTTGAGACCGCCGGCTGCACCGTCTTAGACGCGAAAGACGCGGAAGCGGCCCTATCCCTGTGCGGGGCAGGCGGCAGCGAAGCCCCCTCAGCCGTCGTAACCTGCGAAGGCGAAGGCTGGACGCCAACACCGTCTTTCACAGAGAAAGTCAGGCGGATGGGTGCGATGCCGATGCACCTCCTCTCCGGACGCCGAACCAATCACAAGATCAGGGCGGGACTAAAAGCCGGACTGATGCAGTTCTTCTCGAGTCCTGTCGACACAGAGTCTGTTTTGCGGACCTGGAATGCAACCACCGGGATTACTGCAGAGGATCGCGTCACGATAGACGCCGGGGCACTGTCTTTGAGCGAGGCCGTAGAGGCGGCTGACGCTCAGGTGCTTGTGGTGGAGGACCGCGCCACCAATCGCGACATCATCAGCCGGCAACTCAACAAACTAAGCGTACCGTATGTGTTAGCAGACGATGGGCGGAGCGGACTGGACAAACTTACCAGCGGCAAATTCGCTCTGGTCCTGTGCGACCTGTCGATGCCCAACATCTCCGGGTATGAGTTCACCCGTTTGGTCAGACGGTCCGGGATTGAAAGCATCCATGGAGAACCGATTCCGATTATTGCCATGACCGCCAATGTCTTTCGTGACGACATCGAAAAGACAAAGGAAGCGGGCATGAATGACTTTCTACCCAAACCGGTGACGCTACCCGCGCTATCGAAAACCTTGGCCGCATGGCTGAGTCCCCAGACGGATGGGGGTGACGAAGCCGAGTCGCGCGGCACAGTGGACAACAAAGCAGCTCCTGCACGCGACGATCCATCGCGGCCAAGCGACGCAAACCAGCCCATCGACCTGGACCGGCTGTCAGACCTTATCGGCGATAGCGATCCCTCGACACATCTCGCCATCCTGTCCGACTTTGCGGAGGCCATGAAAGCGTCCTGGTCGGATGTGTGCGCTGCCATCGACAGTGGTGAGGCGCGCAATATCGAGGCAGCTGCTCATGGCGCCAAAGGTGAAGCGCGCAGTGCTGCCGCCTTCCGCTTGGCGTCTCTATATGAAGACCTGGAAAAAGGCGCGCGGGCTAATGACGGCAACAAGCGCGCGAAGGCCTTTGAGGCTTTAGCCCAAGAAGTTTCACGTACCGAAGTGTTCATCAATTCACTCTCAAACTCGGGAGGCATGTGATGCCTGATACTGCCCGGTCTGTTCAGGTTGTTGTTGCCGATGACAAGGCGTTCATCCGTAACTTGATCCAGGGCATGCTGCATAAGTTTGGTGACTTCGATGTGCTTCATGCCAATAGCGGTGAAGAGGCGCTGGAACTCCTAAACCAAAGACGCTCACGCATTCAATGCGTGATTGCCGATTGGAATATGGAACCCATTGATGGCCTTGAGCTGTTGCAGACCATTCGCCAGGGGCGGACCAAAGGGGTGGACCGCGGATTGCCGTTCATCATGTTAACAGCGCATGCCGATAGCCCGATCGTCAAGTCGGCGATACAGTTCGACATCTCGGGGTATCTGGTCAAACCCGTGTCTCATGACAAGCTCAAGTCCGCGGTCGAGAACGCGCTCAACGCATCGGCTGATGTTAAAGATCCGACGCAGTACGCAAGCGTAAAACGCCCCCAGGTGCCCAAGGAGCTTAAAGAGGGCGAGGTGCGCAAGTCCGCCTGGGTCGTTTGGAATAGAGACCGCTATAAGTTGTGGAAGGTGGATGACACGCTGGATCAAATCCGCATGGAGGCGGAGCACCAGATCCGCCAGCAGGCCGAACTCCTGGATATTCGCAATAAGCGCCTGCGGCCATTGGACAAAGTGCCGGTGGGAACCGTTTTGGCGGACGACATTCTGGATGAAGATGGCTCACTGCTTCTGGCCGCGGGAATTGTCCTTAATGAGTCCCTATTGGCCCGCCTCAAGGAACTGGCGGCAACGCACGACCATACCGTGTCTTTGTGGATCGGTGATCCGGAGGGTTAAACTATGGACGATACAAACCGCTCAAAGCCTCCGCCAACCTCTTCCGCATCTCACAGCACTTCAACGTCTGCGGCCAAGGCGCAGCGCCTTCTCATCGTCGACGACAAAGCGTTTGCCCGCTCGGTGATACGGCGCGCGCTGGATAAAATGGGATACACACAGGTCGATGAGGCGGGGGGTGGCCTGGCCGCTATTGAAGCCGTGAAGTCAGCCGGCCCGGCCTACGATGTTGTCATCTGCGACATCATCATGCCCGATGTGGACGGTATTCAGCTTCTCCGGGAGTTCGCTGATCTCGAACGGCCACCTCAGATTATTTTGGCATCGGGGTCAGACTCAAGCGTGCTCGCCGCGACGGAGGAGCTTGCCAAAACCCGGGGACTCAAAGTTCTGGGGGTGTTGAAAAAACCCGTTAGCAAAGACGCCTTGGACTCGGCGCTCTCTGGATTCGAGGCGGCCGAGCCGGCTGCCACAAAGAGATCAGGCTCGATGCGGCAACTGACCAAGGGTGAATTGGCAGACGGTCTGGAGTCGGACGCCGTGACCGTCTTTTACCAACCGAAGGTCGAGTTAAAGTCCGGCGCGGTGACGAGTGTGGAGGCTCTGGTCCGCTGGCGCGAACGGGACGGCAGCATTCTTCCCCCGGCTGCGTTCATCAGCGTTGCAGAAGACACTGGACTTATCCGCCCGCTGACGGAGAAGGTTGTCGCGATCGCTTTGGATCAATGCTCCGCCTGGAACAAGGACGGCCTTGATCTCAAGGTCAGCGTCAATATGTCCGCTCAGGACCTCAATGACGTCACCTTCCCTGATGAGATCTCCGAAACGATCGATGAGTTGGGTGTGCCGGTTGAACACGTGATTGTCGAGGTCACCGAAACAGGACTCTTCCAGGACTTGGCGACGTCGCTGGACGTTATGACCCGCCTTCACTTAAAGGGCATCAAACTCTCGATCGACGACTTCGGGACCGGCTATTCGTCGATGGGACAGTTGCAGCGCATTCCGTTTTCCGAATTGAAAGTCGACCGCGCCTTCGTGACCAACGCGGGCAACCGGCCCAAGGCGCTGGCGATTTTGAAGGCGAGCGTCGACCTGGCGCAGCGCCTCGGCATCGGCACCACAGCCGAAGGTATCGAAACGGCGGACGACTGGGCTCTTCTCGAAGACCTCGGGATTGACGTCGGCCAGGGCTTCTACATCGCCAAGCCCATGCCGGCCGAAGACGTGCCAGGCTGGGTGGAATCTTGGCAAGTGGCGCGCTGAGCTATCTGATCCGGAGCTGAGCGCCGGTCTCATCGGCCAGATTTGACCCTGAAAAAGGTTTTCGGCGAAAAATCGAGGAACGAGCCCATGCACGCCTGTTTGGGTCAATTGGTCCGGACCAACTAACGGTGCCTAGGTCTCTCTAACTTCGGCTAACCGTCCCAATCGGGCGGAACATTGACGTATTGGTAGACCACGATGAGATGCCCGGCCGGATCGAGCACGCCCATTTCAAGAATGCCGGGTGAGCCGTCTTCGCCGGTGTTGCGATAGCCGGTGACGGTGTAGCCCTCTTCGATTAGTTCCGCGCGCAAGTCCATGAAGCGTTTGGTCTCGATCACCATGGCGGTCAGGCTCGGCGTGCGGATGATGGGGGCGGCCAGGCCTTTGACCTCGGTGATGGCGAAGGCGCGCTGTTCGGTCGAGGAATGCAGCGTCGCCTGGCGCACGGCCTTGGTGGGATCGAAGTTGAACGCCTGATAGGCATAATTGCTGTCCGGATTGACCTGGCTTTCTTCCATATAGGCGAATTCGAAGCCCAGGTGATCGACGTAAAATTTCAGCGCTGCGTCCATATCCGGCACCACCAGATTGGGGCGCTTGAAGCGGACGTAGCGGTCGTCTTCGCCCCCGGGACCACCCTCATGGCCATCCGCCCCAGTTCCATGGCCTTCGGCCAATGCCGCTCCCGCCAGATGGGCCCCGAACAGAACCGTGAACGCTGTGAGAATAAGTGTGCGCATAGTTTTCCCCTTCAACTGTGCCGGGATGGTAGCCTAGCTTTCAGATATCAGCGACTCAGGAGTACGCCATGATCTCTAAAATCTTCAGCGCCGCCCTCGCCACGGCAGCCGCCCTGTCCGTCTCCGCCAGTGCGGCGGACAGCGTGGAAGCCAGCCGCAACACCAACATCGACCGCATGGTCAGCGGCGCGCACAGCTTCTACGAGGAAGACGGCGAGACCCTGCGCGGGCGCGAATGGTTCCGCATGATCGCCCATCAGGACGGCACGCGCACCATGACCATCACCAAGGACACCTTCGGCACCAACCGCCAGCACACCATCGTCATGCGGGTCGACGACCGGTTCCGGCCCTTAGAGGCCTACGGCATGTACCGCTACCCGGATGGCGAACGCGGCTCCGTGCGCGTGGCGGTGGATGGCGATTTGCTGACGGCGCAGTCGTTCAGCCCAACCGGCCACACCCTGCACGAAGTGCGGGTGCCGCCGGCGCTGGCTGTGGTGACCCATGGCGAAGGCCTGAATTCCTGGAGCGCCTCGGTGCTCGACCCGGACAGCAATGACACGTCTGAACCCTCGTCGATGCCGCGGACCTCTTACTTCATCTCCCCGCCGAAGGAAGAACCCGGCCCGGTGTTGGGCAAGATCACCCGCGCCACCCTGGAACGCATCGGCGAGGAAACCGTCACCGTGCCGGCGGGGACGTTCGAAACCGTGCACTACCGCACCGGCCCACTGGACATCTGGGCGATGAAGGGCGACCGCATTCTCGTCAAGCAAACCTACTTCGGCGAAGACTACGTGCTGACCGAATACAACGCGGAGTGACTTTGCGGTGGCCGCCCGCGCCATTACGCTGAGCGCCGCCGACGGTCATCGTTTCGCGGCGTGGCTGGCGGAACCGGAGGGTGCGTGTAAGGGCGGGGTGGTTGCCTTGCACGCGGTCTACGGCCCGACCCGGCACATGGGGGATGTCTGCACCAAATGGGCGGAAGCGGGCTACCGCGCCGTGGCTCCGGCCCTGTTCGACCGGCTCGAACCCGGATTGGTGTTCCCGTACACACAGCCCGAGCTTGGGGTGGAGCGCTACACCGCCCTAACCGAGGACCAGATCTTTGCCGACATCCGCGCAGCTGCAAAATCAGCGAACCCAGATGGCCCGGCGGTGATCTCGGGCTTCTGCACCGGCGGCACCTGGGCCTGGCGGGCGGCGGCCGACCCGGCGATGACCTTTGCCGCGCAGGTGAATTTTTACGGCAGCCATGTGGCGCAGCACCTGGACCTGACGCCGCGCTGCCCAACGCTCATGCACTATGGCGCGCTCGATCACGTCGTGCCGTTGGCGACATCCCAGGAGATCGCCACGCGCCATCCTGAGGTGGAACTACATGTCTACGCCCATGCGGGACATGCGTTCTTCAATCCGGATCAGGAGAGTTACGACGCCGAGGCGGCGGCGTTGGCGTGGGAAAGGACGGCGGGGTTTTTAGATGATCTCAAAGCGTCAAATCTTTAGTGGTCTGCCACCAGCTGCAATAACTCTCGCCGCCAACATCCGTATAAGCTCTATGTCATGCCTCAATGAGTCCTCTTCTGACGTAAAGGGCAATATCGGCCCTAAGTAGTCATCTCCAGACTTTGCATGAACGATTCTACACCGAATCTCATAAACCCTTTCAGCCACCTGATTGATGACCTCATCATCCACTGCTTTCAAATTGATTCTTCGTTTTGAGAGTTTTTTATTATTTTCCAGGAATTCCTTTCGCGCCGGAGAAGCCGAAATAAAACTATCTATTTCATCTTTACCGACACAATTCGCGATAGTAGCTTTAAGTTGCGACCTCTCGCCTCCAATAGCTGTTTTACCCGCCGATTGAGCAGCCGCAATAATTCGAATTACATCGTCATCTCTATCTACCTGGAAATTTGGGCGCTTAATTATGTTCCTAACTTTCTTCTGCGCTTCCGCTTGAGCAAACGACGGAAAATAGTTTTCGATCGCCTGATAGAACGCTAGAAATTGCATGAGCGGCGTTTGTGTCGCGCCGACCCCGTACCAGTAAAGAGACATTGGTTCGTGATCGTAATGAATCGTTGGAAACGAAAAACTATCTTCGATCTGCCTTCCTCTAAATCTCTTAGGTCTACGCGCCCTTCTTACAAGTCCGAGTGCCTCGCCGGTTTCAGTTTCAATCTGAAAAAACAACGCATCTGATACGGATTCTAATATTTGCTGTGCCTCATCATGGCCCTCAATATCGACGCCGGATATCTTTATTTCGAATGGTCCGTCCTGAGACACTCGCGTTAAGAGTTCGGTAAATGGGAAAACTTTGCGAAGGATGATGGACTTGCCCTTACTTTTGCCATCTCCCGTCAATTCTAATTGGGCTTTTTTGGGTTTCTCGCCTTTAGACCTTTTTATTCGATTTAGAATCGTTCCCCTGCCATGAAAAAAATCTTCCTTGTTCAGTTCTTTGACACGGGCTGCGATAACGCCTTGTTGGGGAGAGTAAATTGCAAAAAAGTCTTCAATAAATCCGAAACCTTCAAACTTTTGCGCAACAAGTTTTTGAGCATCTTCCAAATTTTCAATGTAAACGCGCCGCGACTCCCGTTTCGAAGGCAAGTTGACGTATATGGCGTTCTCATACCCTTGAAAAAATATATCTTCTGAAGATGAATACGAGATCTCGTTCGCGTCACAACGCTCTTTTATTTGGCCAACTAGATCGTCAAAGCTCTCTTGATCTTCAGCGGAGATGGATTCATCAACCTCGTCAATTTCTCCAAAATCAACGACGTCAACTAGGTCTTCGGATTTTTGATTCATTGTTACCCACAAACACTTTCTTGAAATATTTGCGCGTCGCTATGGTCTCCATCTAAAGCCAAAATTACGATGGTGAAGGGCGCTCGCGACAATTCTAGTTTGTTCTATGTAACATATTTCAGCCGTAGATAGGCAGCGTTGGCAGTCGCGGTTTAGGCCGCACGGTCAGTAGCAAGCTGTCAAGGTTAGCTTACGCGACCCCCTACTCCGCCTCCGCTGCCACACGGAAGCCGATCCAGCTTTGCCGCATGTCTTCGGGATCCGGACCGCCGCGTGTGGCCGAGCGGGTGAACAGCGGCCCGGTGCCGTAGGCGCCGCCGCGCAAGGGGCTTTCATCGCAAAAGCCGGTGCTGACCGCCGCGCCGTCGCCCGGCATGGCCGAGTGATTGGGCATCCAGCAATCGGCCACCCATTCCCAGGCGTTGCCGATCATGTCGTAAAGGCCCCAGGCGTTGGGTTCGAACATCCCGGCGGGTGAGGTATAGAGCCAGGTGTCGTTGCAGGTCTGATGGGCCCGGGCGGGAAACGCCCCGCCCATGGTGGCGTCGGCGATGTTGCCATAGCGGCAGACTTCGCTGCCGTCATCGCCCCAGGGATACACCGTGGTCGAGCCGGCGCGTGAGGCGTACTCCCATTCCGCTTCGGTGGGCAAACGGTAGGTGCGTCCGGTGATCTCAGACAGCCACGCGGCATAAGCGCGGGCGTCGTTCTTCGACACACACACGGCGGGATGATCGGACGCCTGGGGGATGCCGGGATCACGCCACGACTTGCCGTTCTCTCCCGTATCCCAGTCTCCGGCCCAGACCACACAGTGCGGCTGAGTCTCGTGCCCGGTCGCTTTGACAAACTCCGCGAACTGATCGCGCGTCACTTCGAAGCGGGCGATGGCGAAGGGTTTTTCAATGGTGATATCGACCTGGGGCGACTCCCACAAAATGCGCACACCGGAGATGTGGCGCTCCCAGTCGAGCTCGTTGACCAAAGACGCGGGCGAGCCCTTGGTGTAGCTGCCGGGCGGCAAAAATTTCATTTCCGGACAGACCGCGCAGTCGCGGAACACACCGGGGCCGAGATCGCCATCCAGATCGCGGGTGACCTGCCGTGCCGTGTCGGGCGCCGGAGCGCAAGCGGCGAGCGCGAGCAGTGCTGAGCAGAGGACGAAGATGCGGTTCATGATCGACTCCCCTACTTGCCCGGCATGGCGGCGTAATCGTTGCGCCAGGCGCCGAGGGGCACATCCTCGACATTGCGCAGACCGAACGCTTTGCCGCGCGCTTCGGGATTGGTGAGCGCGTCCAGCGACACCAAGGCGACATCGCCGGCGTTGATGTTGGAGACGAAATAGTCCTTGCGGTCGAGCAGGATGAAGCCGGTCTGGCCGCCGGGCTCTTGCGGCACGCGGCCCGGGGCGATGATGGTCCAGCTGAGGCCACTCTCGCGCAGATAAGCTTCGCCTTTGGTTTTGAAATAGCGCACGTAGTTTTTGGCCGGGTTGAGGCTTTGATCCACCTGCGGGCCCGAGGTGGCGGTGGAGATCAACACGAAGTGTTTGACGTTGGCCGCCTTGGCCGCGTCGACCAGATTGCGCATGCCGTGGTAGTCGACGAACTCCGGATTGTACGGCCCGGACCATTCCGACGAGCGGATCGATGAGACGACATAGTCGACGTCTTGCAGCGGCCCGAGCAGCGTGCGCGGATCGCGCACATCGGCCTCGACCCATTCATACATGTTGGGCCAGCGGATTTCGGCGCGCTCTGCGTTGCGGGTCATGGCGCGTACGGTGTAGCCGTCGGCCTTGATGGTCTCGGCGATGAAGCGGCCAATGCGCCCGGTGGCGCCGAGGACGAGGACGCGTCCTTTCGTGGGGGCGTTGGTCTCTTGTGCAAATGCCTTGGGCGCGGCCAGTGCGGCGGCGGCCCCCAGCAGTGCAGTGCGGCGATTGAGTTGCGGTGTCATTCCACCCTCCCTGGCCACCCCTCCGGCAGTCAGACCATGAGCCTAACAGGCGGAACAGACAACTGTCATGGCCCGGCACCCCATTGGGGCTTGGGCCAGCCGAAGGACAAGCCTGACCGGGCTATCCATAGCCTCCCGAGAGCATGGGTCACCCGGTCGCGCCGGGTGACGACCGCGTTTCATAAACACTGTCATGCTCGGGTTTATCCCGAGCATCCAGGGTACCCGGCGCGCCGAGTGCTGCAACCCTGGACCCTCGGCATAAAGCCGAGGGTGACAGTATCGGGTTACCCCGGCCTTTTAAACTTCGCCAAGTCGGCCTCGACGGCGGCGCGGGTGGCACAGCCTTCGATGTGATCGTTGACCAAGCCCATGGACTGCATGAAGGCGTACATGGTGGTGGGGCCGACGAACTTCCAGCCGCGCTTTTTGAGGTCTTTGCTCAGCGCGACACTTTCCGCCGAGGTGGTTAGCTTCATCAGCGCCGCTTTGGTGAGTTTCTTGGGCCGGGTTTTGGGGTTCACTTCATAGCGCCACACATAGGCGGCGAGCGAGCCGGTTTCATCGACCAGATCGCAGGCGCGCTTGGCATTGTTGATGGCGGCCTCGATCTTGCCGCGGTGACGTACGATCCCCGCATCCTTCAGCAGCCGGGCCACGTCGCGCTGGGTGAAACGGGCGACCTGTTCGAAATCGAAGCCCTTGAAGGCGGCGCGGAAATTGTCGCGCTTGCGCAAAATGGTCAGCCACGACAGGCCGGACTGAAAGCCTTCCAGGCACATCTTCTCGAACAGGCGGGTGTCGTCCTTGACGGGACGGCCCCATTCGTCGTCGTGATAGGCCTCGTAGTCGGCGTGCCCGCCGCACCAGAAGCACTTGGGCGCACCATCGGCCCCTTTGATAATTCCGTCGGGTAAGCGGGGCATAGGTCAGTCCTCTCGGTATGGAAACAGCACAATCAGGGTCACGCTTTGCTCTACGCCAATGAGAACAAAGCGGCAACATTTATGTTCGCAGATGTGCTGTGCGGATTTAAGGACGGCGCACGGACTCAGTTATCCCGGAACGCGCCGCGGGCTTCGATGAAGGGCTCGCGCCAGTCGGGAAAGGCCTCGCGGAATTTGGCGTTGCGTTGCCCGTAATACACCAGGGCCTTGCCGGTGCCGCCGGTCCACACGTCGAATTCCGGCGAAGCATACTCACCCCAGAATTCCATCAGGCGCGCATCGAGTTGCGTGACCACATCGGCGTAGGCGGGATCATCGATCAGGTTGGTGGTCTCGCCGGGATCGTTGGTCATGTCGTACAGCTCATTGGGCGAAGCCAGGAAGCGCTTGGTGTACTTCCATTGCGGCGTTTGGAGGACGCGGGTGGAAATGTACTCGAAAAAGATTTCATCCTCCCACGCCATGTCCTGCCCGCGCAGCAGCGGCGCAAAGCTCTCGCCCGGAGAACCGGCGAGTTCGAGGTCCCCCATGCCGAGGTAATCCAGCACCGTCGGCAGCACGTCGAACTGATTGACCATGGCGTCTTCGCGCGCACCGGCGGGAATGCGGCCGGGGTGACGGACGATCAGCGGCACCTGCATGTTGGCGTTGTAGCCGGGCTCGGGATCGCCCCAGGAGGAATTGCCCCACATGCCGAGCTGGCCCCAGCTGGAGCCCTGGTCGGCGAGGAAAATCACCAAGGTGTCGTCCGCCAGGCCAAGGTCGTCGAGCGCCTTGAGCACGCGGCCCACACCGTCATCCACGTGAGTCATTTCGGCGGCGATGTTGATCATCGCGGTGGCGTTGTTGAGCGCATCGATGGCCGCCCAGGGATAGGTGCCGCCGGGCACGTCCTCCGGTGCGGGGGCGGTGTTGTTCATCGCCCAGGCGCGCATATAGGGGTGCACCCGGTGTTGCGGCATGGCGGGGACGTTGTTTTTGTACTCATCGGCGAAGCGCGACACCGGCGGTTGATTCACCGTGGGCGGCAGGATGTAGGGCCCGTTGTAGGACAGCCATAGGAAAAACGGCTTGTCAGATTCCTCTGCCGCATAGTGCTCAAGAAAGTCGACCGAGCGGCGCGTCCAGAAATCGGTGAGGTGTTCGTCACGGTCGAGCACGTTGAACATCTCGCCGTTGTCGAAGATCCTGGCATCGATGAAGCTGGAGGTGTGGCCGCCGCGAAACGTGGTCCACCATTGAAAGCCAAGCGTCGGTTCCTCGTGCACGCCAAGGTGATACTTACCCACAAGTCCGGTGTAGTAGCCGGCGTCGGCCAGGGTCTGCGGCCAGTTGCGGAACTCGGCGATGGCGGAGTAGCCCTCGATCGGCCAGCGCGCCGGCAGGCCGTTGTGCACCCCGTTGGCCGACGGCAGCAGCCCGGTCATCAGTACCGCGCGCGACGGCGAACACACGCCAGAGGTGGCGTAAGCCTTTTCGAACAGCAGACCCTCGGACGCCAGGCGGTCGATGTTGGGGGTGCGGATGTCCGTGTTGCCGTAGGCGCCCAACAGGTTGGGGCTCTGGTTGTCGGTCATGATGAGCAGGACGTTTGGACGGCCTTGGGGCCGGTCTGCAGCCTGCGCAGAGCCAAATGCGGCGGCCAGAAGCCAAAGCGCGGCACACAGATACTTCATAAATTGAGAGGTCATCGCGCGGGGGTCAAACGTCTTCCAGGCCGTCGCCGAGGCTGCCCGACTCATCGGTCATCGCCTCGCCCAGCTTGGACTCGCCCTCTTCGTCCTCATCACCGCTCTCGCCGTTCTCCTCTTCCTCTTCCGGTTCGAGGTGTTCATACAGACGGGTGACGACGGTGTGCTCGATGTCGGTGCGTTCATGTTTGTCACCGGCGGGGGAGACCAACCATTGCCACTCCAGACTTTGCGCCAGGGTGGCATTGCCGGGCCAGCGCAGACCTGGGATGAGGCTCTTGCGGCGGACGACGCGGTTGCCGGCGAGCACGAAGCGTTCGGTGTCGGTGATGATGGCGCTGACCCCGTGTGCATTTTCCGCCAGGGCATGCACATGGGCGTCCATAATTTGCAGAGTCAGTTTGTCCTGGTCGAACTCGGTCATGTAGCGCTCTTCGCCGAGGTAGTCACAGAACGGCGGCGCCAGATGCGTGAGACAATTGGCCGAGATAATGAGGTCAGCGTCATTGAGGTGGGGAATACGGGCCGGCGGCGCGGGCACGCCATCGCCCGGATACTCACCTTCCGCCATCATCGCGAAGATGCCGGTGATGTCGCCGTACAACAGTTTGACGTTGAGGTACTTCTTAGCCTCGGCGCGGACCTGCGGCATGTGGAACATGTCGACCAGATACACGCGGGTGAAACGGTCAGCCAAGTTGCCAAGCGGCACTTCGAGCAGCAGGCCAGAGCCCAGCACCACGCAAATGTCGTGCTTGGGCGTTGCGCCGGCGGCAGCGGCGATGAACGATTCGCAACTGTCGATGTGGTCCTGCCAGGCGTGCTGATTGCGCTTGTGCTGAAACTCGAGATTGATCAGGCGGCGCAGGTAGCCGTATTTGCGCACCCGTTCCGGCGCGAATGTCGTCCAGTAGCGGAACAGTTCCGCCAACATATCTCACCTCTTACCTGCGGCCGAAGAGCTTCCCGTCTTACTCTACGACAAGCTCTTCTTATCTGCGACCGAAGAGCTTCACTTTTTACTTTACGACGAGCTCTTCTTATCTGCGACCGAAGAGCTTCTCGATATCCGACAGTTTAAGGGTGACATAGGTCGGTCGTCCATGGTTGCACTGCCCGGCGTGAGGCGTGTGTTCCATGTCGCGCAGCAGGGCGTTCATCTCAGCCCCGCCGAGGCGGCGGCCGGCGCGGATCGAGCCGTGACAGGCCATGGTGCCGCACACATCGGCCATGCGGTCTTTCAGAGCGAGGGCTTCGCCGAGATCGGCCAGTTCATCGGCGAGATCGCGGATCAGGCCCTGAACATCGGTTTCACCCAGCAGGGCGGGCACTTCGCGGACAATCACCGAACCGTCGCCGAAGGCCTCAAGCACCAGGCCGAGCTCCGTCAGTTCTTCGGCCCGGGCGACCAGCGTGCCGGCGGATTTCTCGTCGAGATCGACCACCTCGGGCAGCAACAGAATTTGCCGGGCGATGCCGTTGGCGTCGAGCATGGCTTTCATGCGCTCATAGACGAGGCGTTCGTGGGCGGCATGCTGATCGACGATCACCAGGCCATCGGTGGTCTGCGCGACAATGTAAGTTTCGTGCACCTGGGCGCGGGCCACGTCAAGGGGATAGTCGGTCCCGTCTTCACCGGCGCTGTCGTCGACGGTGGCCGCGGTGGGCGCATCGCCATCAACCGCATACGCCGCTTGGTCATCGGCCAGTCCAGCGCCGGTGTGTTCTTGTAATGGGGCCTGGGCCTGATGGGCGGCCCGGAACAAACTCGACGACGGTCGTGCCCCGCCCTGCCCTTCGGGAGTCATGGCTCCTAATGCCGCTTGACTCACCGTGGTCGAAGCCTGATGCCCCGCTTCGGCCAGCGCATGTTTCAGCGCACCGACGATCAGCCCACGCACCATGCCGGTGTCACGAAAGCGCACCTCCGCTTTGGCGGGATGCACATTGACGTCGACCTCGCGGGCCGGACACTCCAGAAACAGCGCCACATAGGGATGACGGTTGGACGCCAGGAAATCCTGATAGGCGCCACGGACAGCCCCTTGCAGCAGCCGGTCACGCACCGGGCGGCCATTGACGAACATGTACTGCGCCATGGCGTTGCCGCGGTTGTAGGTCGGTACACCGGCATAGCCGGTCAGGGTAAACCCGTCGCGGCCAGCCTTCACCGGCACGGCGTTGGGCACGAAGTCTTTGCCCATGATCGCGCCAAGGCGTTCCAGCCGGGCGTCGAACAGATCCTTACCCTTGGCCTCTGATTGCGCCTCCAGCGACAGCCGCGTGCGGCCATCGGCCGTCAGCGTAAACGCGACATCAGGGTGCGCCATGGCGAGGCGCTCCAGCGTATCGACCGCGTGATTGAGTTCGGTCCGCGGCGACTTGAGAAACTTCAGCCGCGCCGGCGTGGCATAGAACAGATCGCGCACCTCGACCCGGGTGCCGCGCGGATGCGGTGCGGGCACCGGCCCTTCGCGGCGTCCCGCCTCGACGCGGATATACCAGGCGCTGGTGCCGTCGGGCGTGCGGCTGGTGATGGTGAGGCGGGCAACGGCACCAATGGAGGGCAACGCCTCGCCGCGGAAGCCAAAGAAGCCGATATCGGTGAGGTCATCGTCGGGCAGTTTCGACGTCGCGTGACGTTCAACCGCGAGACCCAGTTCCCGGTCGGACATGCCGGCGCCGTCGTCGGACACGACAATCAGCGAACGGCCGCCGTCGTTCATCGTCACGTCGATGTGACGCGCCCCGGCGTCGAGCGCGTTTTCAACCAGCTCTTTAACAACGGAGGCTGGCCGTTCGACCACTTCCCCGGCAGCGATTTGATTGACCAGATTGGGTGGCAGAATGCGCAGGCTCATGGCCGCGTTTTCTTCCTGCGGCCGCGATAGGCGGTCAAGAGCGCCATCGTCGAGGAGTCGCGCCCAGTGCCGGCTGGGTTGAGGTTGGTCAGCGTGGGACTGGTCTGATTCGCTGGCGCCGTCAGCTGCGGCAGCAACGTCTTCGCCAGTGTTTTGCCCAGCTCCACCCCCCACTGATCGAAGGAGTTGAGGCCCCATAGTGTCCCTTCCACGAACGTCTTATGTTCGTACAACGCGATAAGAGCGCCGATGGTTTCGGGGGTCAACGAGTCCAACAGCACCGTGGTGCTGGGCCGGCCGCCGGGACAGGCCTTGTGGAGGGCAAGGTTTTCGGCTGAATCCCGGGTGACTCCGCCCGGTGAGAGCCCCCGCATCAAGGCTTCGGACTGGGCCAAACAATTTGCAAAAATGTGATCGCGGTCGACGCCGTCCTGCCCGTCTAACGCGATAATAAAATCCACCGGAACAACCGTTGGTGACTGGTGAATCATTTGCAGAAAAGAGTGCTGACTTTCCGGCCCGGACCCGCCAAGGATGAGCGGCGCGGTGTCATAGGTTACCGCTGCGCCATCGGCGCGCACGCCTTTGCCAATGCTCTCCATGATCAACTGCTGGAGATGACCGGGCAGCACGCGCAGGCGGTGGTCATAGGGCAGAACGGCCAACGCCGGGCTGCCCAGGAAGTTCCGGTTCCAAATGGTGGTCAGTGCCATCAGCACTGGCAGGTTTTCCGCCAACGGCGCGGTTTCGAAATGGCGGTCCATACCGTGTGCGCCATCGAGCAACCGGTCGAACACCTCCGGCCCGCAGCTGAGCGCGATGGACAGGCCAATAGAGGACCACAGGGAATAACGGCCGCCGACCCAGTCCCACATCGGGAAGACGTTCTGGGCATCGATTCCGAAATCAGCCGCTGCCGCGGCATTTGCGGTGACGGCGGCCATATGATCCTGAACCGCCGCCTCCCCCAACGCAGCGGTGAGCCACGCGCGCGCGGCGCGGGCATTGGTCATGGTTTCGGCGGTGGAAAAACTCTTTGAGCAAACAATAAATAAGGTGCTGTCGGGATTGGCTCCGGCCAGGACATCATTCAGCGCCACCGCATCCGGTGTGGCGACAAAGTCGATATCAAGACCCCGTTGAATGTGATCGGCGAGCGCGGTCACGGCGCACCGTGGTCCAAGATCGGACCCGCCAATGCCGATGTTGACGACCCGCTCAAACGGCAGACCGGTGCGCCCGGTGCGTTTGCCCGACAGGACATCGTTGGCAAAGGCGGTGACTTTGCCGCGGGTTTGTTTGATGGCCGCAGTGACGTCCTCACCGTGCGCCGTGTACGCCCGATCACTCGGATCGCGCAAAGCAACGTGCAGCGCCGCCCGCTCCTCGGTGGCGTTGATGGCTTCGCCGGCAAACATCGCCGCGCGGGCGCCGTCGATGTTCATCTCATCGGCAAGCGCGAGCAACAGGTCCAGGGTTTCGGATGTCAGGCGCTGTTTTGAGAGATCGGCGGTGATCCCTGCGGCGGCAAAGGAAAAGTCAGCGGCACGATGGGGGCTCTCATCGAACAACGACAGCAGAGGCACATCGCGCATAGCGTCGCGATGGCGCCCGAGCGCCTGCCAGGCGGACGTGGCAGCGGGATCGGTTACGGATCCAGTTAGAGGCATGGCGGTGTTTGGACAGACGACAACATCACGCCGCACACTCTAGCAGTGCGGCCGGGACCCGTCAGCCGTCACCACCCGCCGTCGCCGTCACCCCATCCGGCTGGCCGACGACGACAACGCTCAGCGCCTCGGGATCATAGAGCTCAGCCGCGACCCGGCGGACATCTTCCAATGTGACGGCCTCAATGAAGTCATTGCGGCGGTCGAGAAAATCGAGACCCAAGTCATCACGCTGGACCGCGACCAAGATCTGCGCCACCCGGCCCGTGGACGTGAACCGCAGCGGCCAGGATCCGGTCATATACAGCTTGGCGTCTTCGACCTCCTGAGCCGTCGGGCCATGGGCCTGGAACTTGCGCCACTCCTCCTGGATGACCGAGATGCTCTCGGCCACGGCGTCGTTGCGGGTGCCGACGGAGGCCAGGATCAACGGACCCGATTCAAAGGGCACGAGATTGGTGCCGACGCCGTAGGCCAGGCCGCGCTTCTCGCGCACTTCGTCCATCAGACGTGAGGCGAAAGACCCGCCGCCGAGAATGTAATCGGCAATCAGCGCGGCGTACCAGTCCGGGTCGGTGCGCAGCAAACCGGGCTGGGCCATGTAAACGGTGCTTTGCGGCACGGCCTTATCGACGATGACGGTTCCGGCGTGCACGACTTCGGTGTCAGGCACCTTCCAATCAGTCGGCACGGTATCGGGCAAATGCCCAAACACTTGATCGAGGCGCTGGCGCAACTGGCGCGGCGTGATGTCACCGGAGACGCCGATGATCAATCGGTCCTTGGCGAAGCGCGCGGCGGCATAGGACGCCAGGTCATCGCCGGTGATGGCCTGGATCGTCTCGGGCGTGCCCTCCGTCGGGCGGCCATAGGGATGGTCGGGGAAGATGCTCTCGAACAGAGTTTTGGACGCCACCGAGCCCGGATTTTCTGCGGCGCGGGCCAGGCTGACCAATATTTGCCGGCGGATACGCTCGACTGGTTCTTCATCGAACCGCGGTTCCGTCAGCGCGAGGGTCAGCAAGTCGAAAGCTTCGTCGGCGTTGGCGGTAATGGTGGTCAACGATCCAGAGAATGAGTCACGGCTCGAGTCAAAGCCGAGCCGGATGGCCAGATCGGCCAGCTTGCTTTGAAAAGCGAGCGAGTCGAGATCGCCCGCACCCTCATCGAGCAACCCCGACACCATGTAGGACAAGCCCAACTTATCTTCCGGGTCGATCGCCGCCCCGCCACGGAAACTAAAGTTCACAGCTATAATGGGATTGGTGTGGTCTTCTGCCAGATACGCGGTAATGCCGCTGCGGGTTTTGACCTCCTGAACCTCAATGGCATGCGCCAGGGGCGAGATCGACAAAACGGCGGCGCAGATGACGCCGAGAAGTTTCAACATGCGGGGCATCAGACGTCTCCTTCCGGCAGCAGCACACCGGTGCCGTTCGGCGCGTCAGTCAACAACGCCCGCGCGGCGGCGTTCACTTGATCCACGGTGACATCGGCCACACGGTCCGGCCAAGCCTCGATTTCCTCCAGCGTCAGACCGACCGCCAGCAAAGCGCCGACGGTGCGCGCGGCGGTGGTGGGAGAATCCTTGGCGTAAATGACTTCCGCGCGCAGACGTGTTTTGGCGCGCTCGACGTCGTCTTCGGACAAGCCTTCGGCGATCACCGCGGCGAGTTCAGCGTCTATAGCCGCTTCGAGATCAGCCACGTCCACACCCGGACTGGGCGACACAAACAATCCGAAGCGGCCCCAGCTGACGGCATCGTCGAAGTAAAACGATCCGGCGGACGCGGCGATGCCCTGATCCACCACCAGAGACTGGTACAGGCGGCTGGTCGAGCCGCCGCCGAGAATCTCGCTGAACACTTGCAGCGCGTAAGTATCTTCGATGTCGCCGACGTTGACGCTGGGGGCGATGTAGGTGCGGCTCCAGCGCGGCTGGAACACCCGCGGGTCTTCCATGGTCACCCTGACCTCCGCCGCGGCGGGCAGGAAGGTGGAGCGCTCGCGCGAGGTGACGGAGTCGACCGGCTCGATCTTGCCGTAGGTCTGCTCGGCCAGAGGCTTCAGCTCCTTCGCGGTGATGTCTCCGGCGACGACCAGGATGGCGTTCTTAGGGGCATACCAGCGGTTATAAAAGTCAAACGCGTCTTCGCGATTGAGCGCTTCGATTTCTTCCATCCAACCAATGATGGGCGTGCCGTAGCGGTTGGTCACCCACAGAGCAGCCTCAAGGCGTTCGCTGAGCATGGACGCCGGGCGGCTGTCGACGCGCATGCGCCGCTCTTCGATGACCACGTCGCGCTCGACGCGCACGTCTTCCTCACTGAGGATGAGATTGCGCATGCGGTCCGCTTCCATCGCCATCATGGTCGGTAAACGGTCCACCGGGATGTTCTGGAAGTAGGCGGTGTAGTCGAAAGACGTAAAGGCGTTCTGCTGGCCGCCGTTGCGGGCGACGAGATCGGTGATTTCGCCGGCGGGATAGGACGGCGTGCCCTTGAACATCAGGTGTTCAAGAAAATGGGCAATGCCGGCCTTGCCCGGCTGCTCGTCCGCCGAACCGACGGTGTACCAGATCATGTGGCTGACAATGGGTGCGCGGTGGTTGGGAATCACCACCACCTGCATGCCGTTGCCGAGGGTGAAGCTCTCGGCGCCGAAGACCTCAGCGCGGGCTGCGGCGGAGACGGCCGCAAAAGACAGACAGGCCGCCGCGAGGGCCGAGAAAAAACCGTATGGACGCATGGGTTTTCCTTCATTGGGAGCGGGCGTATGGATGTCTATTTGGACCTCAGAACCGGCGGGGTCAACTGCGCGCAGCGGCTGGGCGTGCAAGAACGGCTTCAGGCGTTCACTTTGCCTCACACCCTGTGTAGGGTCTGGCCCGGTGCAAAGGACGGGGCAAAGAATGCAACTGCCTGTTTTTCAGACGATGGGAGAAATCCTGGACTACTGCTGGGCGCGCCGCCATGTGCTGGCGGTGCACGGCGCAGCGCCCGTGGGCGTGATCAGCTTGATCAACCTGGGCCTCTGGCTGATGGGCATCGACATCCCCTTCGTGAGTCTGTCAAACGTCGCCATGAGTTTCGTCGGCGCAATTATCGTGCTGCCGTTTACGGTGACATGGTATCGCATGATCATTCTGGGCGACGGAGACTTGGCCAAGCGCCCGGTATTTAGTTACTCCGCCCGCGAGGGCCGGCTGCTGGTGTGGCAGATCATCATTATCATTGGCATGGCCCTCTTCGCCGGCGCCGGTCTTGCTGTGCTCAATCTGGCAGGACAAATTTTCAGCGGACCCGTCGGCCAGTTTTTGCAGTCGGTGCTGCTGCTGGCTTTTGCCGTTTCCCTGATCGCGAGTCTGTGCCGCCTCTCTCTCGTCTTGGCCATGGCGGCGACCGACCGGCCCGTCGATGTTGCCGAAGCCTGGGGCCGCACCGCTGGGTTGGGCACGCGTATGGCAGCGATTTTCCTGCTCAGTGTTTTGATCGGCGCGGCGCTGGTCATTCCGCTCCTGATCATCGTGGTTTTCGTGTCCTCTATATTTGGCGCTGTCTCGGAAAGCCTGGGAGAGGACACGGCGGTTTTGCTGGCCATCGTGCCGAGCGCCATCGGCAGCCTGATGACCTTGGTTCTGCCGACTACGCTGTTCGGCTTCGTCTACAACCGGATCGCGGAACAAATGGGCAGTGGCGGCGTACACACAAGTCATGCTTTGGCGCACACCACGCACACGCCGACGCCCGAAACCGCGCCGGAAGAAGAGCCCGCCAAAGATGTCGACGATGTGATCGCCAATTTGATCGCATTCATGGACGGCAAGCCGCGTGAGACCGCAGAAGACACACGCGAACTGGTCGATGGTTTCTTCAGTCAATTCCCGATGCCGGGTGAAGCGTTGCTGGAAGACTTCGAGGCCGGCGGCGTGCCCTGCCGCTGGGTGGTGATGCCCGAGTCCGACGTCGATAAGGTGGTGTTGTTGTTGCACGGCGGCGGCTTTAGCGCCGGCAGTTTAGACTCCCACCAGCGCTTGGCCGCTGACCTCAGCGCGGTCTGCGAAACCCGGGTGTTAATGGTGGACTATCGCCTGGCGCCGGAGGACCCCTATCCCGCCGGACTGGACGACTGCGTCACGGTGTACCGCTGGCTGCTGGACAACGGCTTTAAGCCGGGACACATCGCCATCGCGGGAGATTCCGCCGGCGGCGGTTTGACCATCTCGACTGCGCTGCGCTTGAAGGATGAAAGCGTCGACCAGCCCGCCTGTCTGGTGGCCATGTCCCCTTGGGTCAACCTCGCCTGCGACGGCGAGACCATGGAGACCAAGGCCAAAGAAGACCCTATTGGGTCACAAGAAACGCTGCTGCGCGCGGCTCAGGATTATCTGAAGGACGACGACGTGCGCGATCCGCTGGTGTCACCGATTTACGGCGATCTGCGTGGCCTGCCGCCCTTGCTGATTCAGGTGGGCAGCCGTGAGGTGCTGCTGGATGACAGCCGCAAACTGGCGGTGCGGGCCCGCGCCGACGATGTGCAGGTCACGCTGGAAGAATGGCCGGGCATGATCCACGACTGGCAGATGATGGCCGACTGGCTGACCGATGGCCGCCGCGCCCTGGCGGGGATCGGCACCTTCGTCCGCCACCGCCTTGGATGATCCAAGCCCGCAGACAGATCAAGACAAGAAGAAAGGACACGCGCCATGGGAGATATCGTCGCGCCTGAGGGCAGCCCGCTGAGTGTCGCCGTGATCGGCGTCGAGGATATGGACGCCTCGCTGCACTTCTACCGGGACCTGATCGGCCTAACCGCCCACGATGCGGTGACGTGGTCCGGTGAGGGCTTCGAAACCCTGTGGCATATGCCGGCGGGGTCTTCGGCGGAGGCCGTGTTCTGCGAACTGCCGGGGTGCGAGGTCGGGCGCGTGCTGCTGCTGGATTTCGGCGATGTTGAGAAAAAACACATCCGTTCTGCCGAGACCAAACGCGCCTACGGATTGGTCAACCTCAACTTCTACACAGACGATATCCGCGCCGACACCGAGAAACTGCAAGAGGCCGGGTTTCAGTTCTGGTCGGAACCGACCTTCTATGAGATGACGGGATCGCAGGGCGCGCCGACGGAAGTGATTTTCGACGGGCCGGACTCGGTGGCGATCAATCTGGTGGAGCTGACCGGCGACGACCCGAACACCCGCGTCGGCCAAATGCGTGCCTACGTGCAAGAGCATGGCCGCACGCCGACGGGTTTCACGCCGGTGGTGACCAGTTCCCATCAAGCCAACGACCTGGACAAGGCAGTGGCCTTTTACGAGCAAGTTCTGAAGTGCGGCGTTCTGATCGACGAGGTCTTGGACAACCCGGTTCAGAATCACTTTCTCAACTTGCCCGAAGGCGCCCAGACGAAGGTCAAGTTCATGCAGGGCAACCACATGTTCGGCAAGATCGCACTGTCGCAGCCCCTGAACTACAAGTGCACGGCTTTGGTACCAAACGCCCACGCGCCCAACACCGGCTACATCGCCCAGATGTTCGAGGTGAAGGATGTTGGGTTTTGTGAGTCAGCCTGCGCGGACCTGAAGGCGGAGACCTACGCACCGCGCGACACATATAACGTTCCGGGACTTGGGACGGTCGAGGCGATGACCGTGCGCAACCCGGGCTCGGGTGCATTGCAGGTGATTTTCAAACCGTAACGATTATCGCGTTATCCGTATCCGGGTGGCGTTTCCGCGTTCTCGGTTCCTTCTCCCGGTGTGACGAACAACATGACCGTGTGTTCGCGGGGCCGCGCGGTGTGCCACGTGCCTTTCGGCACGATCACATAGGATGACGGCTCGCTCACCCGCACGACCTTTTCCTGGCCATCGGCCCACAACACAAAGTCGGTATCGCCCGAGATCAGGTAGACGAACTCGTCGCCTTTGGGATGCATCTCCCAGGTCGGCCATGGCTCGGCGAAGCCATGCTGGGAGACGAGAAAATGACCGGCGAAGCCGCCGAACTCGGTGTCGAGTTCCGCGTAGAAAAGCTCGGATACGGCCTTGGGCACGGCGATGCCGGCGGGCCCCAGAATCAACCGCGTGTCCTCAATGTTATATGGGCCGGAGTCCGTTGCCATGGTGCGCCCCTACGGATGCGCTGTTGCCTAGAAGATCCCCAGCAGCGACGAACCGCCCTTGGAGATCACCGGGATCGGGCCCTCGTTGGCGTCGCGGCCAAGGGCGAGGTTTTCGTTCAGGCGTTTCTGTTCGGCGACGGGATCGATGGGCGTTCCAAACTGGCGATTATCGTCGCTCCAGAACACCAGGCGGTCGGTGAAGCTGTCGGTCTCGCGGGCGAAGGCCGAGGTTTCCCGGTCCAGAGTGTCACGGATACCGGGCACGATTTGGTCGGCGCCGGCCTGGGCCAGCAATTCCACCTCGCCGGGACTAAACCCGCGCACGCGGTAGCCGTCCAGGCGATTACGGCCCACCAAGGCATTGCGCGCCTGATCGGCGGTGGTGCCTTCCTGCGGGCGCTCCGAGCCCGGGGCCGGCGGACGCAGGTTGTAGTCGGGCGGCATGACCAGCGGCGCGCGGCGGATCACCGCGAATTCGTCGGGGATCGACTTATTGATGCCCAGGGCGCGCTTGGTGTCGTCGCAGGCGCTGAGCACCAGAACTGCCGCGGCGGCTATTGTGATGCGTCCTAAGACGGAGGTGAGAGCGGAAGATGGGGTCATGAAGGCCTCACTTTGGGTCGCGTGCGGGACCATCCTGATGCCGGGTCAGGTAGGCGTCAAGCAGCCAGCAGCCGACGCCGATGGTGATGGCGGTATCGGCCAGATTGAAGGTGGGAAAATGAGTACCCGCGGCGTGAAAATCAAGAAAATCGACGACGGCGCCATGATTGAAACGGTCAATGATGTTGCCGAACGCACCACCGACGATGAAGCCGATCCCGGCCCTCATCCACGTGGTTTCAGCCTGGCGCAACCACCACAGCAAAACGCCGACGATACACAGCTGGCCGGCAATGAGAAGATACATACCGGTCTGGCCGGAGTCGGCGAACAGGCTGAAGCTGATACCGGTGTTCCAGGCGAGGCGGAGATTAAAGAACGGCAGCACCTCGATCATGCGCATGGCGAAAAACGGTGTTTCCGTCACGCCGGGCGGACGAAACACATTCAGCATCACCGCCTTGGACACCTGATCCGCGATGAACACGCCTAACGCGATGAGAAAGCTCAGCCGCATGTTGGCTTAGGCCGCCGCCGCAACAGAGTCGACGGCAGCGGCGCAACGCCCGCACACACCGGCGTGGGCGTGACTGCCGACGTCGGGCAGCACCTTCCAGCAGCGCGCGCACTTCTCGCCCTCGGCGGTGTTCACGATGACCCCCACTTCAGGTACGTCCTCAAGCACGAACATGTCACCGGACGGCTCGCCCTCGACGAGGGTGATCGCCGAGGTGATACAGACGTCCGCCATGTCGAGGCCGTCGCAGGCTTTGATCAATTCTGGCGGCGCGGTGACAACCGGATGGGCCTGGAGGCTGGAGCCGATGCGCTTGGCGGCGCGCTCCTTTTCCAGCGCCCCAGTGACCGCGCGGCGCAGTCGGCGCACGCTGGCCCACTTCTGCGCCAGGGCATCATTGCGCCAGGCTTCCGGGATGTCAGGGAACTGTTGCAAGTGCACGGAATCGTTGTCGGACGGATTGCGCGCCAGCCACACTTCCTCCGCCGTGAAGCACACGAACGGCGCCAGCCATTTCACCAGGCAGTCATACAACGCATCGAGAACCGTGCGCGCGGCCCGGCGGCGCAGACTTTCGGGGGCATCGCAATAGACGACGTCTTTGCGCACGTCGAAATAAAACGCAGACAGTTCCACCGCACAGAAGTGATGCAGTTCGTTGAACAGGCCGTGGAAATCGTAGGTGGTGCAGGCCTCGCGGATGCGTTTGTCCATCTGCCACAGACGATGCAACACCCAGCGCTCCAGTTCGGGCATCTCTTCGATGGGCAGGCGCTCACCCTCGGAGAAGTCTTTGAGGTTGCCGAGCAGGTAGCGGAAGGTGTTGCGCAAGCGGCGGTAGAGGTCCGACATCTGTTTGAGGATGTTGGGCCCGATGGACAAATCCTGGCTGTAGTCGGAGGCGACCACCCACAGGCGCAGAATGTCGGCCCCGGACTGACCGATGACCTTTTGCGGCTCGACCACGTTGCCCAGCGACTTGGACATCTTGCGGCCCTTTTCGTCGAGGACGAACCCGTGAGTGAGCACTGCGTCATAGGGCGCGCGGCCGCGGGTGCCGCAGCTCTCCAGCAGCGAGGTGTGGAACCAGCCGCGGTGCTGGTCCGATCCTTCGAGATACAAGTCCGCCGGCCATTTGAGATCGTCGCGCTGTTCGAGCACGAACGCGTGGGTCGATCCGGAATCGAACCACACTTCGACGATATCCTGCACCGGCTCCCATTCGTCGGCGTCGTACTCATTGCCGAGAAAGCGCGACGGATCGGACGACAGCCAGGCGTCGGAACTTTCTTCTTCAACTGCCTGGGCGATGCGTTCGATGACGGCGGGGTCGCGCAGCACCTCACCGGTTTTCTTGCTGACGAACACGGTGATGGGCACGCCCCATTGGCGTTGGCGCGAGACGCACCAGTCCGGGCGGCTTTCGACCATGGCATGAATGCGGTTGCGCCCGACGGCGGGCACCCACTGGGTCTCATCGATGGCCTTGAGCGCCTTCTCGCGCAGGTCATTCGTCTCCATTGAGATGAACCACTGCGGCGTATTGCGGAAGATCAGCGGCGCCTTCGAGCGCCAGGAGTGCGGATAGGAGTGCTCAAGCACGCCTTCGGCCAGAAGACGGCCGCGTTCCTTCAACGCATCGACGACTTCGGGATTGACCTTGAACACGTGCTTGCCGGCGAAGCGCGGCACGGTGTCGTAGTACAGACCGTCGCCGTTGACCGTATCCGGCACCTCAAGCCCGACCTCTTGTCCCAACAAGAAATCGTCCTCGCCGTGACCGGGCGCGATGTGCACGAAGCCCGTGCCCTGTTCGGTGGTGACGAACGATCCGGCGTGCAGCGGCACGTCAAAACCGAAGCCGTCTTCGTGCAGGCAGTGCCGGCAGACCGTGCCGGCGAAGTCTTTGCCCTTGAGCTGCGCGACAACCGTGTGGCCGGTGATCGCCGCTTTGGCCAGTGTCTCGTCCTTGAGCGCTTCAGCCACGGCAAAGCGATCGCCGACGGACGCGAAGGCCCCCTCGCCCACTTCCGTGACTTCGACGACGGCGTAGTCGATGTCCGCACCGAAGGCGATGGCGCGGTTGCCGGGCAGCGTCCAGGGCGTCGTCGTCCAGATGACGATGCTGTGGCCTTTGAGCGCGTCGACCGGTGTGTCTTTGATGGGGAACTTGACCCACACGGTTGTCGAGGTGTGATCGGCGTACTCGACTTCCGCATCGGCCAGGGCGGTCTTTTCGACCACCGACCACAACACCGGCTTGGAGCCTTTGTACAAACCGCCGTTGACGACAAACTTGCCGAGCTCGCGCACGATGGCGGCCTCGGCGGCGTTGCTCATGGTGGTGTACGGGTTTTCCCAGTCACCGGTGACACCGAGGCGTTTGAACTCTTCTTTCTGTACCCCGATCCAGTGGGCGGCGAACTCCCGGCACTCCTGCCGGAATTCCAATACGGGCACTTCGTCTTTGTTTTTACCCTGCTTGCGGTAGCCCTCCTCGATCTTCCATTCGATCGGCAGGCCGTGACAGTCCCACCCGGGCACGTAGTTGGCGTCAAAGCCCATCATCTGCTGGGCGCGGACGATCACATCCTTGAGGATCTTGTTGAGGGCGTGGCCGATGTGCAGGTTGCCGTTGGCATACGGCGGGCCGTCGTGCAGGACGAACTTTTCCCGGCCCTTGGCGCTGTCGCGCAGGCGCTCATAGAGGCCAAGTTTCTCCCAGCGGGCGAGCAGCGTGGGCTCCAGCTTGGGCAGGCCGGCCTTCATCGGGAAGTCGGTCTTCGGCAGGAAGACGGTCGATTTGTAATCGGGGGTTTGAGAGTCACTCATGATCGCAGAGTCCAACGGTAGTCCAACGGTATACGTTTGGTGGGGTTGTACGGAAAAAAAGCGCGCGGGAACAGCCGATCCTGGCTTACAGGACCGGGGTAATAATTCGCTCTGCGATGGGCGATCTGGCGCTGAACCTCGTCATGGGGCGGGGTTTAGCAGGGCGGTGGATGTGAGGCAAGGCGTGGGGCGAGGCTGCGCGGACGCTTAGGGGCGCCCTCACCCCGCCACAAACGGCTGCGGGTTGGCCGGAAAAGCCTTGGCCTTGAGGATGGCGCGGGCCTGGTCGCAGTCCTTGGCCAACTGGGCCTTGAGGCTGCCGAGACCGTCGAACTTAATTTCCGGGCGGATGAATTCCACCAGAGCCACCCGCAGTTGGCGTTGGTAGAGGTCTTCGTCGAAATCGAACAGATGAACCTCGAACAGCACGTCGGTCTTGTCGAAGGTCGGGCGGCGGCCGAAGTTGGCGACGGCGTCGACCCAGACGGTCTCAGGGCCCCGGTCGATCCCGGCGCGCACCGCATAAACCCCCTGGCGCGGATGCAGGTATTCGCCCATGGGCAGGTTGGCGGTGGGGAACCCCAGGTGGCGGCCACGCTGATCACCGTGCTCGACCCGGCCCGCGACTTCCCAGTAGCGGCCCAGCAGTTCCGCCGCCTTGCGGCATTCGCCTTCCATCAGGAACTCGCGGATCGCCGTGGACGAGACCTGGGCACTGGCATCGATGCGGAATTCCTCGACCGCGGTGACGCCAAACCCGGCGGCCTTGGCGCGCTGCTGCAGAAAGGCCGCGTTGCCGCCGCGCTTACTGCCAAAGACATAGTCAAACCCGACGACCACGTGGGACACGTCCAGACCGTTGATCAGAAAGTCGTCGACAAAGGCGTCGGCACTGTGGCTGGAGAACGCGGCGTCGAACCGCTGCACGTAGAGGCAGTCCACCCCCATGGCTTCGATCAGCCGCGCTTTGATGCGGAACGGGCTGAGGCGGAAGGCATCCTGATTGGGCGTAAAGAACGCGCGGGGATGGGGCTCGAAGGTCATGACCGTGGTGGCAACGCCGGCGTCCTTGGCGCGGTTTAGCGCCGCACCAATGACTTGCTGATGGCCGAGGTGCAAGCCATCGAAGTTGCCGAGCGCAACCACACCGCCCTTCATGGCGGATGGAACGTCAGCGATGTTGCGGATCAGGCGCATGTGGGTGTCACTTGGATGTTACTCGAACGCGGGGCCTTAGCCCTTGGACGGCACCATCAGGGTCGCTTCGCCATCGACCACCGGTTTGCCGCCCACGGTACACACGGTTGAGAAGGTGACGAATTTTTTGTCGTCCACCTTGCCGGTCACGGTGACCGTCGCGGTAACCGTGTCGCCGATTTTCACGGGCGCTTTGAACTTAAGCGACTGGCCGACATAGATGGACCCTGGGCCGGGCATCTTTGTGCCAAACACGGCGGAGATGAACCCGGCGGTCAGCATGCCGTGGGCGATGCGTTCCTTGAACATGGTGGTGGCGGCATATTCGGCATCCAGGTGAACGGGGTTGGTATCGCCGGACACCCCGGCGTAAAGCACGAGATCGGCCTCGGTCACCGTCTTGGAGAAACTGGCGGAGGCGCCCTCTTCCAAATCCTCGAAAAAATAGCCTGTGGTGGACGCGCCGTCGGTCATGTCATGCTGCCTTTCATACTTTTTATATATGGGTAAAACGGAACGGGCGGATGTTGCGGCGCACACAATCAGGTCAACGAAGTGGGGTCAAGGGAAACAAACCACTGGCCTGCCCGGCGATGACGCGCGCCGCTGTCGTGCTGGCAGCGTGTCTTGTCGCCGCGTGCGCCCCGTCGGTGGGCGGCTGGCGTTCGCCCGTGAAGAATGAAGCGTCAACCCGGGCCGATTACGCCCAATGCCGGGAGCGGGCCGAACAGGCGACCCTGACCCAACGGCAGACAGACCGCAGCGGCTACGGTTTGGAAAGCGCGCGCCAGACTGGCGTGTTCAACCCGCGGGGCGACAACACCATGGCCATCGCCGACCGGTCGGACACCACGTCGCTCTATGACAAACTGGTGGCGGGTTGCATGACCTCGAAAGGGTACCGTCAGCCGAATGGCTGAACAGGCACCGATCTCAATGCACCCTTCTTATTCGGCTCTGTTCATGGGCCCCAGGCTCGCGTAAAAACATTGCTTGCGATGGACCGCCTGGGGATGGCTGGCGGCGGACGGCCTGCCCGCCAGACGCAGGCTTGAAAGAGCGATCAGGGGGCAACCATGGCCATACGCCGGCAAGACGCGTTGGGATATCAAATCGGATTGCTGAGCCGCTTGTTCGACCGGGCGCTCGAGAGCGAGCTGTCTGACTTCAGCGTTTTGCCGGGACAGTTTCCCGCCCTGGTGATGTTGTATGAACAAGACGGGCTGACGCAGGCCGAATTGTGTAAGCGCATCAATGTCGAACAACCCACCATGGCCAACACCCTCAACCGGATGGAGCGGGATGGTCTGATCAAGCGGGTTGCCGACGACACGGACAAGCGGCGCGCCCGCATTCATCTGACGCCCCGGGCGAAAGATTTCCAGCATGATTTGATGGACCGCGCCCGCGCGGTGCCCACGCGCGCGCTAGCGGGTCTGCCCGGACCGGACCAGGATAAGGTGTTCGCGTTGATCGCCCATATGATCGACCGATTGAAAAGCGAGCCAGGCAAGACCTAGCGGCCGTGACCCGCACCCTTAGGCTCAGTCGCTATCTGGGTAGTCGCTGTTCCAGATGCCGCGCCTGGCGGCTTGGGCCTCGGCTTCGACCTCGTTGAACATACTGGTGACGGACCGGTCGGCTTCGGCCCATCCCATTTCCACCATGTATTGATTGACCGTGCGCTCGCCGATAAAGCACAGCGCCATCAACCGTCCCTCGGGATCCTTGGCGTTGCCCCGGCATTCGATTTGCCGTCCACGTACGGCACGCAGCAGAGCCGACGCTGCGGCCAGACCGCAGCGCCACTCTTCATTGCCTTCGACGGCACATTCCGCATCTAACGGTGGCGCCTTGACACCGAACAGACGGACAACGGTTCCGCCGTCACAGCGGCCAGATGCTCGCTTGCCGTCGATCGCGATGACGCCGCCGTTTTCGACACAGGCTTCGCCGGTGACATCGGCCTTCACCGGACCGACGCTCAAGAACGTGAAAAGTGCCAGACCGGTGATCGCCAGGGACAGAATTAACCCCCGCGCCCGGAGGTGTTCATATGCCGGACGCCTAAGCTGGAGGTCAGCAAGGCCGAAGCAGTTCATCTATTAATAACACCGCGTATCCAAGGAATGTTGCAAGCGAATCGTCCATATTTTTCCTGAGAAATCTGACCCCGGCTCCTGGCCGAACCCCGGCAAACACGGGTCGGGAGGATGAAATTTCCTTCCGGCGCATGAATTTGAAGGGATTCCCCTAGGGACGGGTGAATAAATGGTTGATTCCGAGGGCGGCGGTGGTCCATGGATACGGGCAAGTTGCCTGCCAGGGGAAGGCGGGCAGCGTCGTGCGAATCAAAAAAGCCCAGAATTAGGGGTGGGATTCGGTAATCGCTGTTAAAGAAAAGGGGACCGCACACATGCGGAACGCTATGCAAACATTTCGGTCGGCCCGAATGGGGGTCATCACCGCTTCAGCCCTGGCATTGGGGCTGGCGCTGACTCCGGTTTTCACGCCGACGGCTTGGGGCCAGGCTCTGAACGCCAACATTCAAGAAGTACAAACGGCTCAGGCCGAGGGGTCATCCGCTCAAGAGCGCATCAATCAGATCGACGATCAGACTGCGCAGCTGGAATCAGAATATAAAGCCGTGCTGCAGCAGCTTGATACGCTGCGTCAGTACAACCAGCAGCTGGAAGATTTGATCGCCGCACAGGTTGCCGAAATCGAGGTCGTCCAACGCGACATCGACCGGGTGACGACGATCGACCGCGAAGTCGTGCCGCTGATGTTGCGGATGGTCGACGGCCTTGATCAGTTTGTAGAACTTGACGTGCCGTTCCTGATTGACGAGCGCCGCAACCGGGTCGCCAACCTGCGCCGGTTGATGCAGCGCGCCGATGCCTCCGCCGCAGAGAAGTTCCGCCGCGTGCTGGAAGCCTATCAAATCGAAAACGAGTATGGCCGCACCATCGAGGGGATCCGCGGCAACGTACAACGTGACGGACGCAGCCTGACCGTGGACTTCCTGCGGGTCGGCCGTGTCGCGCTTTACTACAAAACACTGGATGACTCAGAAATCGCCCGCTGGAACACCGACACGGGCAACTGGGAAACCATTGACTCCGGATTTGTTGCTCCGGTGAAGGCTGCGCTGGCAATTGCCCGCGAGCAATCTGCGCCTGACCTTCTGTTGTTGCCTCTCGATGCTCCGGAGAACGCCCAATGAACCGCTTCACCAAAACACTGACCGCCGCAGTTGTTATCGCCGCCGGATTGGCGGTTGCGGCTCCGCTGAGCTTCGCGCAGGACGCCTCCGCGCCGGCTCAATCCCTTCAGGAACTGCTGGACCGTGTGCGTCAAGGACGCACCACCGACAATGCGGCGAACGAAGACCGCATTCGCCAGTTCCAGCAGCAGCGCGCCCAACAGCAGCGTTTGCTGGATGAGGCCAGAGCCGCCGTTGTCCGCGAGGAAGAGCGCAGCGAGCGGCTTGAAGCCACGTTCCAGGAAAACGAAATCCGCCTCGCGGAGCTGGAAGCCGTGCTTGAAGAACGCCTCGGCGCCTTCGGGGAACTGTTCGGCGTTGTCCGTCAGGTCGCCGGTGACACCCGTGGCCAGTTGCGTCAGTCGCTGATCAGCTCACAGCTGCCCGGCCGCGATGAAGCCATCGACTCTCTGGCTCAGAGCACCGAACTGCCGCAGCTCTCCGAGCTCGAAAAGCTCTGGTACACCCTGATGGAAGAAGCAGCCGCGCAAGGCCAGATCGTGCGCTACCAAGCGCCGGTGGTCTCGGTCGCGGGGAACGAAGCCAACGCCACTGTGGTGCGGATCGGTCCGTTCACCGCGTTGTCTGACGGCAAGTTCGTCGACTACCTGGCCGAAACCCAGCGCCTGACCGAGCTGGCCCGCCAGCCGGGTGCGATTTTCGTCTCCGCCGGTGAGGACTTCTACAACGCCACCAGTGGCGTTGAAACGGCTGCGGTCGATCCGTCGCGTGGCGCGTTGCTGGGTCTGCTGGTTCAGACACCGTCACTGCAAGAGCGCATCGACCAAGGTGGCCTGGTTGGCTACGTGATCATCACCTTGCTCATCCTCGGCATCATCTTGGCCCTGGTGCGGATCGTCAGCCTGTCGATCACGGCCGCCAAGGTTGGCAGCCAGAAGAAGAACGCGACGGCCAACCCGGACAATCCTCTGGGCCGCATCATGCAGACCTACGAACAAAACCGGGGTCTCGACGTCGAGAACCTGCGGCTCAAGCTGGATGACGCCATCCTGAAGGAACTGCCGAGCCTCGAACGCGGTCTGTCGACCATTAAGGTTCTGGCCGCCATCTCACCGATGCTGGGTCTGCTGGGAACAGTGACCGGGATGATCGAAACCTTCCAGGCGATCACCCTGTTCGGCACCGGCGATCCGAAGATGATGGCTGGTGGTATTTCGCAAGCGCTGATCACGACCGTGTTGGGTCTGGTCTCCGCTATTCCGCTCATTCTGCTGCACTCCATCGCTGCCGGCCGATCGAAAGCCGTTATCGAAGTGCTTGAAGAGCAGAGCGCGGGCATCGTCGCGAGCCACGCCGAGAGGGCCTAATGGGCGAATTCGATATATTCGGCCAGATCCAGCAGTTTCTGGAGAAGGGCGGACCGGTTCTCAGCGCGATCATGGTCATCACATTCTTCATGTGGGCCTTGATCGTCGAGCGGTTCATCTACTTCGCCGTGTTCCACAAGCAGGTCGTGAAAGACGTGATCGACCAATGGAACGCGCGGGCGGACCGCAAGTCCTGGCACGCCCACCAAGTCCGGACGCAGCTGATCTCGACGGTACGGGAAAATGCCACCATGGGCCTCGGCTTTATCGGCACCCTGGTGGCCCTGTGCCCGATGTTTGGTTTGCTGGGTACGGTGACGGGCATGGTCGAAGTGTTCGACGTTATGGCCATTACCGGGTCATCCAATCCGCGCGCGATGGCGGGTGGTGTCTCCAAAGCCACCATCCCGACCATGTCGGGCATGGTTGCCGCCCTATCCGGCCTGTATTTTAGCTTCCGCCTTGCCCGTAAGGCGCAAACGGAAGTGCTTGAGGTGGCCGACCACCTCGAACTCGATCATTAAGGGATAGCCCTGTGGCCAGACGTCATAAAGGGGGAGCCGACGAAGCCGAAGTCGATATGACACCGATGCTCGACATCGTGTTCATCATGTTGATCTTCTTCATCGTTACCGCAACGTTCGTCAATGAACGCGGGCTCGACGTAACCCGGCCGGACTCCGATGAGCCACCGCCGCAAAACCAGGCTGTGACCATCCTCATTTCCATCTCGGAGGCGGGGGTGATCTCGATGGAGGGCCGTGACATAGACCTGCGCGCCGTCCGCGCCAACGTCGAACGGCTGATCGCGGAAAATCCGGACAGCTCGGTTGTGGTTCAAGCCGATCCGCAATCGGAAAGCAATCTGTTGGTTGGTGTGATGGATCAGGCCCGCCTTGCCGGCGCGGCCGGCGTGTCCATCGCCGAACTGCAGTAAGTAAGGGAGCAGCTCTATGGCCTCGCGCCTTGCCGCTAAAGAAAAGGATGAAGCCGCCGTCGACATGACGCCGATGCTCGACATCGTGTTCATCATGTTGATCTTCTTCATCGTCACCGCGACCTTCGTCAAACAGTCCGGCCTGGAAGTGATCCGTCCAGAAGCCCAGACCGCCGAAGATCAACGGCGGGTGAGCATTCTGATTGCCATCGGACCGGGTGACTCGGTGTGGATGGACAATAAGGAAGTTGACGTGCGGGCTGTGCGGGCCGGCGTTGAGAAGCTGCTGGCGGAAAATCCGCTGGGCTCCGTCGTGATCCAGGCTGACGAAAAGGCAAAATCTGGTATTCTGATGCAGGTTATGGACCAAGTCCGCCAAGCGGGGGCCCCGGCCACCGCCATCGCGACCGAAAAAGAATAAGCGCCTCAAGGCGTTAGGGATGCCAAGGATATGGCCTCGGGGAACGTCTCAGTAGGGACTCCGCCCCGGAAAGTAACAGGGAGTAGACCATGAATTCGAACTCAATGCGCTTTGGGGCGTCTTTACCTCTCGCCGTTGTGGTGACCATCGCCCTGTTCTGGCTGATGAATTTCCTCATCAATAACGGCATGGATGCCATCACCGAGGAAGTTCAGGGTGCCGCCATTGACTTCACCCGGGTGGAGCGTGATGAGTCGGTCCAAACCAAAGACCGCCAGATGCCGGACCGGCCGGACAAGCCGGAAACTCCGCCACCGCCACCGCCGATGAATCTGGCGAATAACACCGCGCCGGACTCCGGCGGCGTGGGCATCAATGCCCCGGCCCTGTCCCGTGGACTGAATCTTGACCGTTCCGGCCTGGCCGCGCCGACCGATGGCGATGCCATTCCGCTGGTGCGCGTACCGCCCCAGTTCCCGCAACGCGCAGCTTCCCGTGGCATCAACGGTTGGGTGCAATTGGAATTCACCATCACTGAAGCCGGCGGCGTTGAAGACATCGTCGTCGTCGCCGCCGAACCGACCGGCTATTTCGAGCGGGCCGCCGAACGCGCGCTCTCACGCTGGAAATACAAGCCAAAAATCGTCGATGGCCGCCCGGCCCGGCGCTACGGCAACCAAGTTGTGATCACCTTCGAACTCGAAGAATAATACACGCAATAAAACTTATGCGGCCTGGCCGCACGACTGGAGGCTTAACCGGATGAAATCGAAACTCGTACTTGGGGGATTTGTTAGCTTCGCCGTCCTCTTTGGCGCAACGGGTCCGGATGTCTCGGTTCCCACCTTCACCGGAACTGCGGTTGCGCAGGAAGATGCACCGGCTGAGAAGCCGAAGACAGTCAAAGTGCAGGCCATGCGCAAGCCGACCTTCGACGGTCTGACCGCGGCGCAGGAAGCGATTGAACTGAAAGACTACGCCACCGCGGATGTGGCGTTGCGCGAAATTCTCGCCGACGAAGACACCAACGAGTACGAGCGTGCCTCGGCCTACATGACCTTTGCCTACCTGTACGCTGAGCAGGAAAACTATCGCGGGTCCATCGACGCATTCCAAAATGCGATTGCACTCAGCAACCCCGACGAAGGTATCGGCCTGCCGCGTGGTCAGGTGATTTCCACCAAGTACAATCTTGGCCAGCTTTACATGGTGGTCGAACAATACCAGGACGCCATCCGCACTCTTGAGGAGTGGCGCCGCGAAGCAGAAACGGTCAACGCTGCTGCCCTGGTGCTGCTGTCCAACGCCTATTTCCAAACGGAACAGTACCGCACGGCGATTCCGCTGGTGATCGAAGCCATCGACATGGAGCCGGAGCCGCGTGAACAGTGGTATCAACTGTTGCTGGCCGCCTATCTGGAGCTGGAGGACTACGTCAACGGTGCCGATCTGCTCGAAGTGATGGTCGACCTGTTCTCGACCAAGAAAACCTACTTCCTGCAGCTCGCCGCGCTATACGGCGAATTGGGCAAAGAGAAAGAATCCTTCGCCGTGCTGGTGATGGCCGACAAGCAAGGGTTCCTGACCGAGGAATCCGAGCTGGTCCGTCTTGCCCGCATGTACATGTTCCATGAAACACCGATCAAGGCCGCAGAAGTCATGGAACGCGGCTTCCGGGATGAAAGCGTCGAGCGCACCCCGGACAACCTGGAAATTCTCGCAAACGCCTACTTCAACTCGCGCGAGTTCAACAAGGCCATCCCGCCGTTGCGGGAGGCAGCAAATCGTTCAGATGAGGGTGACCTCTCCTATCGCCTGGGCCAGGCTTACCTACAAAACGAGCAGTGGGAAGATGCCGAGAAAACCCTTCAGGCCGCTCTCGACAAGAAAGGCCTCAGTGACAACGACAAGGGCATGATCTGGATGTTGACCGGGATCAGCCAACTGGAACGTGAGCGCTTCACGCTGGCAAAGCGGTCTATGCAACGCGCCACGGAGTTTAGGAACACCCGCTCCGATGCACAAAAGTGGATGCGCTTCCTGGATCAGAAAATCGCGACGGCTGGCTCCTAAGCTAGTCACACAACAAAGAAACAAAACCGCCGCTAGGATGTCCTGCGGCGGTTTTTTTATGCTCACAGGCGCTCTAGTGCTTGCCGCATCTCCCGGCCGACGGGCGTGAGATGCACAGTACGGCGAACACCGCCGTCCCTGAGGTCAGACATCAACACCAGCCCCAGGCCATGGCCGCCGCATCTCTCAAGCGCCGAGACGTACCGCGTCGCGATGCTCTGACCGACGGTGAGGCGCTTGGACAGGGTTTTCAACGACAAACCATCTTCGGCGCACACACACAGAAAAGCGGTCGCGTCGCCTTCGCTTAGCGCGGGGTAAGTCGAAATAAGGTGGGCAATCGCTTCTGCGGCGTGGGGTAACGTGCTCACGGCGGCGGGGCAACAGCGCCAAGCGTGATCCCGGTCGCCTTGGAACTGACAGGGTCTTCAGGAGGCTCGGCCCGAGCCAGGGTGACCGGAATGTCCTTGCTGGCTGGCGTGCCTGAGCGTGGTCCATGGGCATACAGGGGCACCAGGACATTGGTTTCCGGGAAGTACGCCCCCAAACACCCGGCAGGAATATCATAGGGCACCAATTTCATCTGCTTCAGTTCACGGCTGCGCCCATCTTCCGAGACGGTAGTGAGCGTAACCCAGTCGCCGTCCGCAAAGCCTTCTTCAGCCATGTCATCGGGATTCATGAACACCACGCGGCGGTGCCCTTTGACACCGCGATAGCGGTCATCCGGTCCATACACCGTGGTGTTGTACTGATCATGCGAGCGGAAGGTCATCAGCGAAAACACCCGCGCCGCAGCGCGGTCCTGCGCGGCCTCACGGATGGTTTGATTCGGCAGGCCGTGAACGATGAAGTTTGCCTTGCCCGTCGCGGTTTTCCATTCCCGTTCTTTAGCCGAGTTGCCCAGCCAAAACCCGCCTTCGCGCAAAATCTTTTCGTTGTAGTTTTCGAAATCCGTGAACACCTGCTCGATCTTGTCGCGGATGAGGGTGTAATCATCGCGGAAACCTTCCCAAGGAATGCGCGACTCAGGCAACACCGCGCGGGCGATCCCAGAGATGATCCAGGGCTCGGAGCGCAGGTGCTCAGACGCCGGGCGATTAAACCCCGCAGAAGCATGCACCATCGACATGGAGTCCTCGACGGTTACGGCCTGGCGGCCCGATTTCTGCTCGTCGATCTCCGTGCGTCCAAGCGCCGGCAAGATGAGCGCCTGCTTGCCGTGGATGACATGGCTGCGGTTGAGCTTGGTGGACACATGGACCGTGAGGTCAAGGTTGCGCAGCGCCGCATAGGTGAGATCAGAGTCTGGACACGCAGCGGCGAAGTTGCCACCCATGGCGAGCAACGCCTTCGCCTTGCCCGAGGCCATCGCTTCAAGCGCTTCGATGGTGTTGACGCCGTTCGCGCGGGGCGGCTCGAATTCGAACACACGCTTGAGGCTATCCAGGAACTCTGTCGCCGGCAGCTCCGTGATCCCCATGGTACGGTCGCCCTGGACGTTGGAGTGCCCGCGAACAGGACAGGGCCCGGCCCCTTGGCGCCCAATATTGCCGCGCAGCAGCAGTAGGTTCGTGATCGCCTGGATGGTCTCAACGCCGCGCATGTGTTGGGTGAGCCCCATTGCCCAGGTGCAGATGACCGCATCCGCCGCCATGTAAATCTCGGCTGCCTGCTCGATCTCGGACTGGGACAAACCAGACTGGGCGATGATGCGGTTCCAGCTTTCCGCTTTGACATCGGCGATGAGGCCGTTGATGCCGTGGGTGTGGGTTTCGACGAAGGCCCAGTCGATCACGCCCGCTTTCCCAGCAGCGCGGTCCGCCTCGTCGGCCGCGACGATGACCTTCATCATGCCTTTGAGCAACGCAAGGTCACCACCGACTTGTGGCTGAAGGTACAGATGGGTCAGCTCTGTCCCGCCCCCACCCAGCATGTCGCGCGGGCTTTTCGGGTTGGCGAATTTCTCGAGCCCCCTCTCCCGCAGCGGATTGACGGTGACGATTTTGGCGCCCCGCTCGGCGGCCTTCTGAAGATCGCCCAGCATGCGCGGATGATTGGTGCCCGGGTTCTGGCCGAAAATGAAAATGGCGTCGGCATGCTCCATATCCTCCAGCAGGACCGCCCCTTTGCCGATGCCGATGGTCTCCTTGAGGGCAACGCCGGACGCCTCGTGGCACATGTTGGAACAGTCGGGCAGATTGTTGGTGCCGAACGCGCGTACAAAGAGTTGCCACAGGAAGGCCGCCTCGTTGGACGTGCGCCCTGACGTATAGAAAATCGCCTGATTGGGATCGGTGAGGCCACCCAACACATCAGCGATAAGAGCAAAAACATCGTCCCAAGACACTGGCACATACCGGTCGCTGGTAGAATCGTATCGCATGGGATGGGTCAGCCGCCCCTGCCGCTCGAGGAAGTAGCCGTCCTGTTCCGCCAGCCAGGACACGGGGTGCACAGCAAAGAAATCGGGCGTGCAGCGATGGGACGTCGCTTCCCAAGACACCGCCTTAACGCCGTTCTCACAGAATTCGAAGGACGATGCATGACGCGGATCGCCCCAGGCGCAGCCCGGGCAATCAAAACCATCAGGCTGGTTGACCTGCGTCAGCGCACGGACCTGGGTTATGGGATTGCCGGACTTCAGCAGCGCCTTCGCACTTGATGCGAGGGCGCCCCATCCGCCCGCAGGTCCGGAAAAACGGCCAGGAGCCTTAGGTTTATCCGTCATCTCAGTATCTTACGCCGTATCACGCGGCGCCCCCTAGGGAGTAAAACAGAAAACTCATGGCGATTTACAATTTATCTATGGCCTATTGTTCAATTGCCATAACTTCCTGCAGGACGCTGTTCAGATACTGCGGGCGCTCCAGTGGAACATAATGTCCACAGTCCGGGACGACTATAAGACGCCCCTGTGGTGCAGCCTCAGCCTGCCGTGTGCTTCCCTCCAATCCAGGCGCTATGTCCTCCGCGCCAGTTATAACAATCACAGGAAAACGGAACCTTGATAGATATTGATCACGTGCCTGCCGTGTATGAAAGGCTGTGACGCCTCGCGCTATATCCTCTGCTGATTGCCGAATCGCAATTGACTTGGCATGAGATACAATACTGTTGTCGCTCGATTCTGAAAAAAGCGGTTGCCAATACTGGGACCATGCTTCTTCCATTCCTTGCTCTTGCAGGCACCTTAGCGCTGAGGCATGCAGGTCCGGGTCCGGACTGTGACCCACTTTGGTGCCGATGATAACGAGAGCAGCAACGCGTTCAGGAGCAGCAATTGCAAGCTCGACCGCGCATGATCCACCCACTGAGCAACCGACGACAATCAGACGATCACCTGTTGTCAGTTTTAAGGCTTCCGTTGCCCATTCTTCGATATTGGTGCCTAAATGATAAAGAGTTGGCGCATAAGTTGCTGTGCCGGGGAGGAGTTCCCGAAGTTGGTCCCACATAGACCCATCTAGCGGTAGAGCGTGTAAGAAAAGTAGTTCCAGTTTATCCAAGGCAATCATTTAAGTAGCTGCCACTTCTTGCCTGATTGGACATGTTCGAACCTTAAATGAAGCCCCAACGCATTGAACAGAATATTCAGTTCGGGCGGCCGGGCAAAATTCCACCATACAGCGTGACGTTGGCAGCTGGTTCCGACTGCCACAGCTCCTCGGCAAACCGGGGAATCGCCATCGCGGCGACAGGAAAACACTGAACCATGTACGGCGGCTCGAGAGGAAGGCCCGTGAGCGCATAGCAGAACATGTCGCGCTCGGTGATGTGCCAGAACCCGAACACGCCGTCCTTGTCAGACGTCACCGAACCATCCGTGTTGTAGTAGACGTTGAAAATGATCTCTTCCTCGCCTTCGACCCAGCGATAGCGCGTGGTGTTGGACATCAGATGATTCCAGAAGCTGGGAAAGCGCTCTGCGGGTGGCTTTGCCCGTTCCTCAGCCGAGACGGTTTCAATCTCCGGACGCTCCCAATCGGCAGCCCCGGTTTCGACCATCATGAAGGAGATCATGTTGGTGATATCGTCTTGCGGCACCGCCTCCGGGATGAGCATGGCATTGCCGGGCAAGTAGCCTTCGGGATCCGCCAGCCAGTCCGCCAATCGATCCGGCGTCCACTCAAAACCCGCATCTGCGAGCACATCGGAGTAGGAGAACTCGGGGTCCGCCCCAGCCTGCCGGCCAAACATGGCAAATAGGTTTGGCCCCTGCAGCGCCAATGCGCCCTCCGCCAGCGTGTGGCAGGCACTGCAGCGCTGGAGAAACGCAATGCGGCCCGCGCGGTAGTCAGCCGCCGCCAGTTCGTCACGAGTCAAGTTTGTCTGGGACACCGCTGGCGATACAAGCGTCAAAGCTGCGGAAACACCCAGCACAAGTGTACGCAAAATCATGGCGGCTCCCCTAATGTGAGTGAGCCGCCATTAAAGCCGGAGGGTGCCAGCCACCCCACCGGCGGATTCGGATTGACCGCTACTCGGCGGCTGCGGGCTGTGGCTCCCGTTGCGAGACAATGCGCTTGACCGCCAACACACTGATAATCGCCACCACAGCCATGCCGAGCATCATATCGATGGCTGGGATGTAACTGCCCGCCGCCACACGTATGGTGCCGATCGCCCAAATCCCTGCGGCTGCAGAGATCGTGTCGGCGGCGACAAAGGTGCCGAGGATACGTCCGTAGGTGGGGCCGGTGAACAACTCGGCCACCATCAATTGGACCATGGTGAACGCCCCGGAGAAGCCGATGCCATAAACGACAGCATAGACGTAGATCATGGTGATGCCCGCGCCGTCCGCGAAGCGCAGGATCACGAGACCGGCAGCGAGATTGAGAATCGCCAGCAGCATGATGTTGGCTTTGGAGAAATGGTCACTCAACCAGCCGAAAATGAACTTGCCGATGATGGAGCACCAGAAAAACAGACTGAAGGTCAGCGCCAAGTCGCCGCCGCTCAATCCCTGCTCACGGAAGTAAATCGCCTGGTGCTGCACCACGCCGGAGATACAGAACCACAGGATGCTTGTGGCAATCTGAAGGAACCAGAAAATCGGCATGCGCACAGCTTCTGCCAAAGATGCGCCGCCCGCATAACCGAGCTTTTTTGTCTCAGAACTCTCCGACTCGGCCTCGGACAGTCCGTCGGGCGTCATCCCCATTTCTTCCGGCTTCGCCCGTAGCGGCCAAATCACCGGCAAGAACATGCCGACAAACCCTATCGCGGCCAGGATTAAAATCGCGCGTTGCCAGTCGCCGATCTCGAGTGAGCCTTTAATGATCAGCGGCAGAACAGCACCACCGAAACTTGAGGCCATCAGAAGAATGCCAACGGCACGACCACGATACTTTGTGAACCAGCGGCTGGTCGTCAGCATGGACGGGATGAGGCCACACATGGACAAACCGAACGCAAGCAAGAGATAGAATGTTGTGAAGTAGAACAGAGTATCCAAGTTGAATACGACACCTGAACCGAACATCGAGAGATCAATGGCAAGAAGTGGCAAACTGCCCATAAAAACAAAGCACACCAGACCGGCGACCATGATCAGTGCGCCCGTCCCCATAATGGGGCGCGGCGCATAGCGGTCGAGCAAAAAGCCAACCGCCAAGTTGAATATGGATGCGAACAGGAATTTGATCGCGGCCGGACGTGTGACCTGTTCCTGATTCCAACCGAACTCATCCATCAGGGAGGGATAAAGCAGGGGAAGCGTGAAGTTGGAAATGCCGTTCGACACGGCGTACATCGTGAAGAGCCCGCCGAGCACCCACCAGCCATAGAAAACACGCATTACCGTTGCCCCTTTTACTCGGCCGTTGCCGGGCGGGTCGACGCCGCACGCACAGCCAGAACTTTAATCAACACCACACACACGAACGCCGCGACACACAAACCGATCATCAAGTAGATCGCGGGCAAATAGCTATCCCCCGCGCCCCTCATGGACGCCAAGATTCGAATGCCCAGCGCCCCAGCCAGAGTGTCGATAAACACATAGATACCAAGGATAGACCCGTACGTCGGACCGGCAAACAGCTCGGCGATCATCAGCTGAATCATAGTGAAAGCACCAGAAAAACCGATGCCATAGACCACTGCGTAAGCCCTCAGGGAGAAGGTGCTATCCCCTTGAATCATAGAGAAAAGTACCAGGCCAACCGTCAGATTTACGGTCGCCAGCAGCATGATGTTGGTCTTATCGAAGAGGTCACTGAGCCAGCCGAACAAAAACTTTCCGGCCACCGATGAGAGGAAGAACCAGACCAGCGCATTGCTGAAGTCCGATAGTGGAATGCCGATATCGCGCACCAGGTAGATGGATTGGTGCTGGACGACCCCGGTGATGCAGAACCACATCACGCCGGTCGAAAAGGCGAGCAAATAAAAGACCGGGGATTTCATGGCCTCGCGCACGGAGATGCCGCTCAGCAATCCGTGAACGTCTTTGGCGGTCGCGGCCTCTTCGAACACCCGCCCGTCGGGCACGGAGCCGACCTCACCCGGGTCGTTCCGGATAACGAAAACACATGTCAGCACCATCATCACAAAGCCAAGGCCCGCAATGACCAACAGCGCGGAGCGCCATCCGTCCGCCTCGACAATCGGCGTGACAATTTGAGGAAAAAGCGCGCCCCCTAAACTGGAAGACATGAGCAGGATACCAACTGCGATGCCGCGGTACTTTGCGAACCAGCGGCTGGCGACGACCATACTGGGAAGAATGCCATTGAGGGAAAGGGCCACCGAAATGCCGACGAACAAGGCCTTCATCTGCAGAAGCGAGGTCATGTAACTGAGCGCAATGATCACGCAGACATAGATGCACGACCCGGCAATCATCAGGTGCCGCGGTTTAAACCTGTCGACGAGAAACCCGACAAAAAGGGAAAAGACCGCGGTGGCAAAAAAGGAATAGAACGCCGGCTCCGTGACCTCACTTTCGGTCCAGCCAAAGTCTTCGATCAGAGATGGATAGAGGAGCGGTAGGGCAGAGAGCAATATGCCGTTGGACGCCGCATAAGCGACGCATAAACCAAATAAAACGAACCAAGGAAAGATGCGGCTCATAATTCAGGTATCCCCCTTAGCTCTGCGTTTAGCGCAAGCAGAGCAGCAAAACGCGCAAGACGCAGCGACTTTATCTTAGAACCGCCGCATGATGACGAACGTGGTCTTCCATAAAGGTCGAGATGAAATAGTAGCCGTGGTCGTAGCCGGCATGGCTGCGTAACGTCAGTTGCATCCCAACCTTGGCACAGGCCTCTTCAAGCAAATGAGGATGCAATTGCTCCTCGAGAAACTGATCCCCCATGCCCTGATCGACGAGAAGCGGCGGGCGGCCGTGCGCATCCTCTTTTGACAATCCAAGGATGATCCGCCGGGCGTCATAGGCCTCCCAAGTTTCCTGATGATCACCGAGGTAACGCGGCAAAGCCTTTTCGCCCCACGGACAATCCATCGGCGCGCAGATTGGAGCGAAGGCGGAAATGCTGGCGTAGATATCCGGATTCTTAAGACCGATTGTCAGCGCGCCATGGCCGCCCATGGAGTGTCCAAAAATGCCCTGCCGCTCTGCCCGGGCTGGGAATTCGGCTTGGATCAACGCCCGCAGTTCCTGGGTGATGTAGGAATACATGCGGTAGTGGGTGTCATAGGGCGCATTGGTGGCATCCAGATAAAAGCCAGCGCCATGGCCGAAATCCCAACTGCCATCGGGGTCACCCGGAACATCGTCTCCCCGCGGCGAGGTGTCCGGCGCGACCAGCATGACGCCCAGCTCTGCCGCAACGCGCTGCGCCCCGCCCTTGATCATGAACGTTTCTTCGGTGCAGGTGAGCCCGGCAAGATAGGTGAGCACCGGCACCGGACCGTCTTTGGCCTGCGGCGGCACGAAGACCGCAAACCGCATGTCACATTTGGTTTCCTGTGCGGCGTGCCGGTAAAACCCGACTTTGCCGCCAAAACATTCGTGCTCGGATAGCTTGTCCAACGTCATACCGGGCTCTCCTCAGCCTCACTCAAGGCTATCCAATAACGGGCGCAGATTTCTGCATGTAGGTGATGGCCCGTTACATGTACCGTCCTCCATAAAATAGACGGTGGAGTGAGTTTGGCCAATCTTGGGCTCCGCGATGCCTTCAGGAATAATTATCGATACCGAGTTCCCGCCGAACAGATCTTTGGGCAGCGTGAATGTCTTCAACGCAACGTAAGTCGACCCGACCATCATATAATGCTCGACGGTCGATCCTGGCTGAAGTGACTGATAAGGTGCGCTCGCCTTGGTAACCCATGCTTGTATGTCAGCAGTGGTTGCGCGCCGCAACGCTCCTTCCCGTACCAACTGCTCAATTCCCGCCTTACCCGACAATAACGAAACCGGTTTCATCGCCCGGCTCGCGACGACATCCTGAATTCTAACATCCTGGGCAAGCCAATCTGCGCCAACCTGAACCCCAGCTTTTACACCGACGACAAATCTCTCTCCCGTGTAGTTTCCCTGAAACCGATCGATCTCCTTCCCCAGTACAGTTCCAAGCCGCTCGTTTAGCGCCAAAAGCTCCGGCCCTCCCTTGTATGCGTACATTGGCTTTCCGCAGTTTGACTCCCCCCCATCTTCGTAAGTGGAGAAATAGACCGGAATATCTGAATCAAGGTTTGCGACGGCTTGTGGATGATACCCCATCACCAACACACCTCTGACCACTCCAGGCGCGCGCATGGAAATATTCCAAAGAACTGGATCGTAGGCAGTGAGAACAAGAAACGTATCTTGGGCGCCAGCCGGAACGAAAATATCAACCATGTTGGTCGCATGGCTCTCGTCTTCAAACTCCAGCGGACTTTGACGATTGCCCTCATAGACACCAACAACTGCCAGGTGAGTAGAGCTATCGAGTTTGGGGATCGGGCAGCGGGACAAATTTTCGGCCTCGGCCTGCCCCCGGCGTCCAGGGCGATTGTTCCTCAGTTGGCGGAGAGCTTCCGCCTGGTCAGCTCTTTGTTGCCGCTGCAATTGGCGGGCGTTGTCTCGTGAAGAGTCAATTTCTTCTCTGAACTGAGAAAGCCGGGTCTGGGTCAGCGCATGGATCGCGGATATCGTTAGCGCGTTCACATCCTCCCCAACCTTTCGATAGAGGCTTCTCACTTTGATCTGTTCGTCAGTCGAGATCACACCGTCTGCGAACACGAGCACGAGGTCGCTGCCACCACTGCCAAGCTCAATCGCATCAAGTGCGCGCTCGATTTCAGCTAGACGCAAGAGCCTCTCGTCATCCAGCGGCCTGTTGTCTTTCAGGAAGGCAAGCATCGATAGATCGGTCGCTAATTGATTGAACGTTGTGATGCTCTCGTTAGATGCAACTTCTGACAAACTGCGGGAGAATGACTCATGATCTTCGGATTGAATCGTCAGTTCGGAGTTCAAAAATCGCAAGTTCAATTGGTCACAGGATGCGAGAAAAAGGGGGAGGGTCACCAAAACGATGTGTCTAGCATTCATGACTAGCCAACCTCTCAAATTCCCGGGCGTACCGGCACGCGCCATAATTTAGACCTTTGAACGGCATAGCAGGACCATGCGCGGCCAAGCCTAAACTGGCGCCGAGCCCGTTTAGCATCGCAGAGATGTTTGAAAAACAGAACTACTTATCGGCTAGATTTAGTCGTAAATCACGACGCTGCGGATCGACTTGCCCTCATGCATGAGATCGAAAGCATCGTTGATTTTGTCGAGCGGCATGGTGTGAGTGATGAGATCATCAATGTTGATCTTCCCGTCCATATACCAGTCGACGATTTTGGGCACGTCCGTACGGCCACGCGCGCCGCCAAAGGCCGTGCCGCGCCAGACCCGGCCGGTGACCAACTGAAACGGTCGGGTGGAAATCTCCTGACCCGCGCCGGCGACCCCGATGATGACACTCTCGCCCCACCCCTTGTGACAGCACTCCAGCGCCTGACGCATGGTCGTGACATTGCCGATACACTCAAAGGAGTAGTCGGCGCCGCCACCGGTGACATCGATGATGGCACTGACGACATCGTCGACGTCTTTGGGATTGATGAAATCGGTCATGCCGAATTGCTCGGCTAGGGCTTTCTTGCTTTCGTTGAGATCGACCCCGACGATCTGGTCAGCGCCGACCATGCGCGCACCTTGAATGACATTCAGGCCGATGCCGCCGAGACCGAAAACGACAACCGTCGAACCGGGCTCGACCTTAGCGTCAAATGCCACGGCCCCGACCCCGGTGGTGACGCCGCAACCGATGTAGCAAATCTTGTCGAACGGCGCGTCCTTACGGACCTTTGCCACGGCGATTTCCGGCAGAACCGTGTAGTTGGCGAAGGTTGAGCAGCCCATGTAGTGGAAAATGGGCTTCCCATTCAGGGAAAACCGGCTGGACCCATCGGGCATGAGGCCCTGGCCCTGGGTCTCGCGGATCGACTGACACAGGTTGGTCTTCGGATGGAGGCAGAAATCGCATTCCCGGCACTCTGGCGTGTACAACGGAATGACGTGATCGCCCGGGGCGACGGATTTCACCCCTTCGCCAACCTCGACAACAACACCGGCGCCCTCGTGCCCGAGAATGGCGGGAAAAAGACCTTCCGGATCATCCCCAGACAGAGTGAAGGCATCCGTATGGCAGATACCTGTGGCCTTGATCTCGACCAAGACCTCGCCCGCCCGGGGGCCGTCAAGTTGCACGGTTTCGATCTCAAGAGGTTTGCCCGCCTCGTAGGCAACGGCAGCTTTCACGTCCATTTATTCATCCCCTGGTTTCATGAGCCCCTGCAGGGCTCTACGCCCCGTTTCCCGCGCATCTTGCACAGGCCTGTCGGCGATTTCCAGCCTCCTGACAACCTTGTCTCAGCCCTACCAATAGGCGGATGAGCAAGGTAAATTGAGAGCCATAAAGAGACGGCAATTGGGACGTTACAGGGCATGGCGGACACCGACGCGCTTTTTGAAGCGATGCTCAACTCGACCGGCGACGCGGTGATGATCACCGATGACGACGGACGGATCGAACGAGTCAATCCAGCTTTTGAGCGCTTGACCGGATATCGTGACAGCGACTTGGCGGGCACGGACGCCCGGACCCTGTTCAAGGACTTCAATGACGAGGCGTTTTGCGAGTCCCTGTGGACCGATGCCGATACGCCAATGCACTTTGACTCCGTGCGATCGAAGCACGCAGACGGAAAAGCGCAGCTCCACAGCCTGACCATGTCGCCTGTTCGGGAGAACGGCGCTGACGCCAAACAGTTTTTGGCCTTGATCCTGTCCGGTACTTTTCAGGCGGATGCGGAATCCGAAAGCGGTGGCCGGCGCGTCGGCTATGACAGCCTGACCGGACTACCGGACCGCAGCCTTCTCTCGGACCGCGTCGATCAAGGGATCTTAAACGCGCGGCGTTCAGACAAGTCCATCGCGCTCCTGGTGATGGGGATTGACCGGTTCACATTCATCAACGATGCGCTGGGCTTTGGCGTCGGCGACCGAATGCTAAAGGAAATGGCCGAGCGATTGTCGACGGTGATTCGCCAAAGCGATACGGCGGCACGCCTGGACGGCGACAAGTTCGCCGTTGTCACGCCGATTGCCGCGATCGATGACAGCGTGATCGTGGCCGAAAAAGTGCTTCATGCAACGGAGCAGGTTTTTAAAGAGGACGGCGAAGATATCAGCATCACGATGTCTATCGGCATCAGCATTTGGCCGTCGGACGGCGAAGATTTTGACACGCTGCTGAAAGACAGCCTGAGCGCGATGCAGCATGCCAAAAGCCTCGGCGGCAATCAGTATCAATTCTTCGCATCGGACATGAACGCGAAGGCCAAAGCGCGGCTGGACCTTGAGAAGCGCATGCGCATCGCCTTGGAAAAAGAACACTACGTGCTCTACTACCAGCCGAAGGTCAGCCCGGGCACCGACCGGGTAAAGGGGTGCGAAGCCCTGATTCGCTGGAAGGACCCAGAGAGGGGCATGATCGGCCCGGGTGAATTCATCCCCGTTGCTGAAGAAACGGGACTCATTCAGGACATCGGCAACTGGGCTCTGCGCAAAGCGTGTTTCCAGAACAAAGATTGGCAAGACAAAGGGTACGAGCCGGTGCGCATGGCCGTTAACGTGTCCCCGCAGCAATTTAGATCAGCCGACATCTACGACCGGATTGTCGACGCCTTGAATGCATCTGGACTGCACCCGCGCTGGCTGGAGCTCGAAATTACGGAAAGCATGTTGATGGACAACTTGGATGCCGCAATCGCCAAGATGCAGGCGCTGCGGGACCTGGGGTGCGGGCTTTCGATTGATGATTTTGGCACCGGCTATTCCAGTTTGAGTTATCTCGGCCGCTTTCCCATCACCACACTCAAGATCGACCGCGCATTCGTGCACGACGTTCAGGAAAACGACAACACGGCGGAAATCGCCCGCGCCATTATCGGCCTATCGAAAGGCCTGGACCTTGAGGTCGTCGCTGAAGGCGCAGAGGTCTTGGAGCACGTGGACTTCTTACGGGAGCACGGCTGCGACATCATTCAAGGATATTTCTATTCCCGCCCGGTCGCCGCCCACGAAATGGAAGACATGCTGCGGCAATCGAGCCTGATGGGCGTCTAAGGCCAAGACGCCAGACCATGGCCAAGCCTGCCCTCGCGGAAATCAAGGAACCTGACGCCACGGGCCGGATCGCCGCGTTGTATGACGACATCCGCGCGGTGATCGGCGTTCCGATGGTCAATTTGATCTTCCGTCATATGGCAACGACTCCGGGTTGCCTGGACTGGGCGTGGCTGACCATCCGGCCCTTGTATGTCAGCGGGCAAATTCCCGATGCCGCGCAGTTCCTCACCAAATCGACGCTACCTGACGTCACGATCGAATTGGCCCAGGCCTCCGCCGCCGCAAACTTGACCACGGCCGATCTGGCGGCCATTGACCGAGTCCTGATCGCGTACGGACAGGCCAACCCGATGAACCTGATCGGCTTAGATGTCGTCGATTTGGCGCTTGATAATGCCGAGCAAAACGAGGGGGTTCAGCGCATACCAGCGATGTCCGAAGACGACCTTTTACGCCCAGGAAACCAGGCCGCCCTGCTTGATATGGTTGATCCGGGATCCGCGTCAAACCGGGTATCAGCAGCGCTACATGCTTTAGCTGTGCAAATTCATGGCGGCGACACAGGCGTGATTCCGTCTCTATATCGACATTTCGGCGAGTGGCCCGCGTTTCTAGAGGAACTTCACCCGACGCTCGTGCCGCTGTTTGCAGGGGATACTTTCGAGAATGCCGCCATCGAGATGCGGCACGCTGGCAGGGCCTACGCAGAAACTTTTTACCGTTCGCTGCCGCGGCCAGACCTGCCCGCCCCGGACAACAAAACAGTCCACGCTCTTAAGGCACTGATCGGTCAGTTCCCGCCAAACATTTGCCGGATGACGGTCCTCGCAACGGTGATCCGCCGCGGTCTCAAGAAGATACAGAGTTAGCGATTTGCTGCCCGGTCAGGAGTCGACCGGGTCGAGCATGTCCTCACCTTTGGGCCGCTGGGCTGTGCGCCAGCCACCGGACATCTGGAATTCGATAACCTCGGCGATGTTGGTCGCGTGATCGCCAACACGCTCAAGATTCTTCCCGATGAACAAGAAGTGAGCACCGCACTCAATGGATTCGGGATCACCACTCATTTCGGAAATGATATCGCGCATAACGCGCGCATAGTAGTCGTCGACTTGCTGATCACGCTCCCACACCGCTGCCGCTTTTTCGGTATCACGGTTAGAGAAGGCATCGATCGCATCCTTCAGACGTTCCGTTACCAAATCTGCGAGCCGAGCCATATCTTGAGGAACAGGAATGCTGGAATGCTCAGCAAGGACGATCGTACGCTTTGCGATATTCTTGGCATAGTCACCGATACGCTCGAGACTGCCGGCCATTTTGACAGTGCCGAAGACATAGCGCAGATCGTCGGCCATGGGCTGACGCAGGGCGAGAAGCCGAAACGCAGCTGCTTCGACCTCGCGTTCGTATTCATCTACCCGTGCATCGGCTTCGACGAGTTTCGCCGCCGCCTCCACATCCCGCCTCATCAACGCGTCAACAGCAAGCGAGAGATTGGTTTCCGCTAAGCCGGCCATCTGCAACACATCGCGCTCAAGGACAGTAAGCTCTTCGTCAAAGGAAGACACGGTATGAGCTGCGGTGACCATGGGAAGATTCCCTTTAGGACGTTGTAATCGATTGATTCTAACAGATTCTCACCATTTCTCCAGAAGATAGAGAAGCGCTTAGCGGTTAAAGCTTTGTGACGGGGGTGAAGTAACCGTTCAATGTCTCACGTCCTGCCTAGGCACCGAGAACATCGAGCCCTTGCCGTACGACTGGCAAACTCCTTAGCCTTTGGCCGGTCGCACGATAAATCGCATCGACAAGGGCGGGGGCTATTGAGGGCAAAGCCGGTTCGCCAAGGCCACCCGGTGACGCGCTGTCCCACTCGAGCACCCGCACGCGAACATCTGGCGCCTCTGCAAGACGCATCATGCGCACGGTGTCGAAATTGCTGTCGGCGGCGCTTCCGTTGGCAATGCGAATTTCACCGAAGAGTGCAGCTGACAAACCGTCATGTGCCTGGCTTTCAACTTGCGCCACGACCCCGTCCGGATTCACCGCGACGCCGGGGTCGATAACGCAGTCGATCCGCTCGACCTTCACACCCGACGAGCCTTCAGTGGACACGTGAATGACATGGGCGCAAAGAGAGCCGTGGGACGCATTGAGGGCGATGCCACGAAAACGTCCAGCGTCTGCGGGTCCGGAATATCCGCTGAATGTGTCGAGTTCGTTGAGCAGGCGAACAAGACGCGGGTCGTCTTTCAGCCACGCTTTGCGGTAAGTCAGACCATCCATACCCGCGAGGTCTGCAAGCTCATTGATGATGGCTTCGCGGAAGAACACGTTTTGGCTGTGCCCGACAGAGCGCCAATACCCTACGGGCACCCCATTCTCGACCATCGCGTAGCGGAAACGGTGATGATCAAGTGGGTAGGGGCTGTCGAGAAAGCCGGAAAACGCGCCCGGATCCTTGCCATCCTTGATGAAGTGCGGAAAGCGGCGAACACTGATGGACGGATTGGCGTTTAGCACGTCCAGTGCAATAGGCAGCCCGTCCTCTCCTAACGCGGCCTTTATCCGCGATCTTGCCGCTGGGCGGAAAAAGTCCCTGCGCACGTCTTCTTCCCGCGACCACATGAGCTTGACCGGAATACCGCCGGCAGCCACGGAGAGACGGGCGGCTTGCACGGCGACATCGGATTCGCCACGCCGGCCAAACCCGCCACCGAGGAATGTGCGGTGAACACGGATGTTTTCCTTTTCAAGATCCAGTGCAGCAGAGACATCCTCAACGACGATGGTATGACCCTGCCCTGGCATCCAGATGTCGGCCTTGCCGTCGCGCACCCACGCGGTGGCATTGATGGGTTCCATACAGACATGAGCAAGGTAGGGCGCGTCATACGTCTGCTCATAGGTGCCCGCCGCATATTTGATGGCAGCGTTTATGTCCCCGTCCTCGCGGATGACCGGGGCATCTTCGCGCCGGAGGCCGGCGTCCAGGTCAGAGGACAGTTGGTCCATGCCGTAATCCGCACGCGGACCCAGATCCCACTCCGGCGTCAAAGCCTCCAGACCCTTGTGGGCTGGCCAATACCCCTCGGCAATCACGGCCACGGCGTTTTCCAAAGGAACAACATGCTCAACGCCGCGAACGGTCAACGCCGGCGCGGGATCGACCGAGACAAGACGCCCGTCATAGGTGGGGCAATGGCGAATCGCAGCAACTCTTAAACCGTCAAGCTGAACATCAGCGCCGAAGACGGCTGAGCCATCTACTTTCGCCGGTGTATCGAGGCGGCGGAGCGGTTTACCGACGATGTTCCATTGCGACTTTGGCTTGAGCAACGGCTCGGCGGGCGGCTCTACTTCGGCCGCGGCCGTTGCAAGCTCGCCATAAGCTAGCGTTCTGCCGCTGGCGTCGTGATGAATATGGCTCAACGCCGCGCGCGTTTCATTGACCGGGACATTCCATTTCCGTGCAGCCGCCAACCGGAGCATTTCACGCGCCGCCGCACCGACTTGGCGGCTGTGATTGAACGCGCCACGGATGGACGCGGACCCGCCCGTACTTTCCGATGGCATACCGTAGCCGCGATTGTAGTAGGCCGGACCGTTGGGGGCGAACTGCATGCGCACCGTTGACCAGTCAGCCTCTAGCTCCTCGGCGACCAGCATGGCGACGGCAGTGGCAATACCTTGACCCATTTCGGCCAGATGAATTGCCATCGTGACGGTGTTGTCAGGCGCAATTTCGATCCAATAGTCGAACGCTTCGGCGGGTCTGCCTGGCCATGTCTTCGCGTCGAAAGCCTGTTGCGCGCCGGATTTCGGAACACCAACGACGAGCACCCCCCCAGCAAGAACGGCTGATTTGAGGGCGCTGCGGCGAGAAAGTGAGCGCCGGTGTGGGTTCGGGTGCGCGTTCAGATAGGGCATGAGTCGTCAGGCCGACACCGGTGAATGAGAAATCGTGACAGAGTATCAGTCATCCGCCGGGCGCGCTCAAGCGCGAGCAGCTTTGCCCTTTCGAGGGCCACGGCAGCAGACTCTGCTACAAGTCACAAAGGCGCCAAGCCGGTGTATGCGCCCATGCAGACCATCCGCTTGGGGATTTTTTCAAATTCAGCGACGCCGCCGAACTTTGCAGAAGAGCGACCTGCGGCGCTATCTTACACGTTCAAAACCAATAATATAAACTTATTTTTAGTTAATTATTCAGTTACAGGGCCCGATATGATTACTACCAGTAGAGAAAAAAAATAGCTGGTAGCTTAAATTGCTTACCAGTCAAAACTGCAATATAGTCCTTTGCTGTTTAGGGACGGCGGGAATTGGCGCCGTGGACCCAGTGATGAAGTGCGGTCACGCAGGGTGAGATGAGAACCGATATTTCGGATGTGCTGGCTAAGTTGGAAGGCGTCGCTTCGAGAGAGGCGTTTGCCGATACGCTCCAGCATGCATGCAGCAATTTGGGCTTTGACAAGTACACGTATTTCTCTGGCAGTGCGGACTCCCTCGCACGTTCAAGCCTAAGTGACGCTATTTCTGACATAATTTATTTGACCAATCTTCCGGGAGATTGGATCGAACATTACGTCAAAGAGAACTACTCATCCGTAGACCCTGTCATTCGTGACGCATTCAAGGCCCGCCTCCCAATTACTTGGACGGAAGACTACCGGCTTGAGACGCTTTCGCCGGACGAGGCGCAAATGATGGCGGATGCACACGACTTCGGCATTGAACGCGGGCTTGTCATTCCGATTCACGGGCCAACGGGCGATATTGGAATGCTCTGTCTTCACTCTGAGCTACCTGACTCCGAGTTCTCCCAGGTCGTCTCATCGACAAAGCACGACCTTCATGTGCTTGCACACTATGCGCATGCCACAGCCCAAGCGAAGCTACACGAAGCGTCTCCCTAAGCCAATCGTCTTAACCGATCGCGAGGTCGAAATTCTGCGCTGGACTGCAGACGGGAAGACGGCTTGGGAAATCGGCTCCATTCTCAATATTTCGGAAAGAACGGTGAACTTCCATTTGCAAAATGCGATGGGCAAATTCGGAGTTCATAACAAGACCCATGCAGCGGCAAAGGCCGTTAGCTATGGGCTACTGTCATCCTGATAAGACGGCATTGCCGTAACCAATCAAATAATTCCGGCAACTTAGTTTTGATAAAGCTTAGTGACGTAAGCGAGCTTTGACTCTTGCTCGGATGTCGTCCTTTGGCCTAAGTGAAACAAAGTTCCCGAATTCCGGATTAAGGTCCGATGTAATCTCGACATCGAACCGCCGGTATATCAGAGGAAGGATAAGCTGCATTTCCATTGTGGTCAGCCCAGACCCAATACATACACGCGGCCCCGCACCGAAGGGCAGGTAAGCAAACTTCGATCGCGCCGCAATCTTTTCCGGCAGAAACCTATCGGGATCAAATCTTTCCGGGTCGTCCCACTCACTTGGCAGCTTATGCAGCACGTATTGGCATATGAGAACCGTGGTTCCGGCCTTGATGGGCTCTCCGCCAATGACGTCATCTTCCTTCGCTGTCCGGGAGAACCACCAGACCGTTGGCCGAAGACGTGCAACCTCTTGAATGACGCGCTTGGTGTATTCCATTGAACGCAAATCTGCGTTCGTCGGCATCCGCCCCTGCAAGACTTCGTCTGCCTCATTGCGGACTTTCTCGAGAATGTGCGGATGCTGGAACAAGAAGTAAAACGCCCAGGTCAGCAGACTCGCCGTTGACTCAAAACCGGCGACGATGAGTGTCACAACCTCATCTCTGAGCTGTTGATCGTTCATACCTCCATCAGACTCATCACTGCAGGCGTCCATGAGAATCCCCAGCAGATCGCCCGCCGGAGTATTATCACGACGACGCTTTTCGATTATTTCCGCAACAATCCCGTGAACGGTCTCGAGCGCTTTGTCGTAGGCTCTGTTCTCGCGGGTTGGAAGTTTTGTGGCCAGTGTGGTGATGTCCCAAATGCGTTTGGCCATAACCTCGTTGATGAGCAGCATGGCCTCGTAGAGACGCCCCCCCCGCTGTGCCAAGTGCGGCACCAAAGAAGGTCTGCATGACGACTTCGATGGTAAGCACGGACATGTCTTCCGAGAGGTTGAACTCTTCCGCAGACCTGGCTTTCGAGTCCCAGGCCGAGATGTGTTCCGACACGACCTTCAGAATATGTTGATTGAGAAGTTCAAGATTTTTGCGCTTAAATGAGGGCTGAATAAGCTTGCGCTGCCGCTCCCACAACTCATTCTCCGCGATCAACAATCCGTTGCCGAAGAGCGGGCGCATGCGCTCCACCAGCGGAGACTTTCGATAGTTCCGATGATTAGTCTGCAGCACGTACTCGACGTGCTTCGGATGATTCAAGAGATAAGCTGTCGTCATAAAAACCCTCAATGGCACCAAGTCACCATATTGCCGCGAGCACATTTCAAGAAAATGAACTGTGTCCGAGCGCAACTTGGGCAAGACCCCGAGGATTGGAAGTCCCTTGGGGCCGTCTAACCGTGATCGTTGAAACATCTGTACCTTCTAAAGAATTACCTCCGGCGCCTATTGAGTCGAAACTTTAGCGAAGCTCACGTGCTGTGTGAATAAAGTCGGGGCCAGTCAGAAGACTTAACTCCTATGCGGCTAAACGGCCCTCGAATGACTGTTCTGGCGTCACAGCTTGCTGGTGCTTTAGTGCCAGTCGACGCAAGTTGAGTTCGGTCACATCGGCATAGCCTGATACAGCCTTGGTCACTCCGATCTGCAATGCGGGACCGTAGCGCTGCGTCAACAAACCTGCACGCTTGAGAATGCGCTCGAAGCGAATGTCGGAAACAGCAACGATGCGTTCAATGTTGCGGCGTGATGCAAACTTGAACAGTTCATCCAACAGGATATTGGTCACCGCCTTGACCGTTCCCAAAGACTCATTACCTGCAACACGTTTTGACACTGCGAAGCGGCTTATCTCCCAAACGTTTTCGGCCTCAGGTGCCGGCGTGCCGTGCAGCAGTTCGGGAAAAACGTTCTTGAGCATGTATGGGCCGGTGGTCGGAAGAAGGCGCCACGAACCCAGCACCTCGCCCTCGTCCTCACATACGATGTAGACAGGGTCGAGGTCGTCAAAGACGTCACGCTCTCGTCCCGCAATGGATCCCACATCCCAGTTCAGGCGCTCTTTAAAAACCTCGTGGCGCAAGCGGAACATGCCCTCGAGCGCTTGGACCGACTGTGACGATTGATCTGGCATTTCGATAATTGATGCCTGCATTTCCAGTGACCTTGCCCGTCTTAGTAGTGATTGGGCTAATCGGACCACATGGAGTGGGGCGCGTGACCTGTCAGAACTGACAGGTAGCAACCAATAAAAGGTCGTGCAGAGTCTGGGTTCAACTAACGAGTACGAAACAGCAACTAATCCAAGGGGTTAGCTAGGGTTTGCGCTCATAGGTAAGACGGAAAAGCGCCGCTTAAGAGCGCAATTCGCGAAGAGTCCGACTCGGGCTCAGAGGTCTGGAATTTAAGATTAAGGCAGCAGTCAAATGACGCACGTGCAGCATTATTGGCCCCCAAAGCCATCTCCTGGCAAACGGCAATTATCCGAAGCGCCGTTTGACTTCAATCGGTCGGGCGAACGCGATTTGCGTTCGAGCAGCTCAAGTAGCGGGACAGCCGGTTGCGCCGATCTCCATCGCTCCAGAGCAGTCAGTCTGACCATTGCCATGAAGCATCTAGCTTCGGTGACGCGGATGATCGGCGCCCGCAGTTTCGCGCCCGGTGTGGCTCTAGCGGGTGACGGCGGAGCATCAATCACAAACCGCGCCAGAAAGTTATAGGTGAATCGACAGGTGGCACCCTCGCAGTAGCAACCCTTCCCACCCGCCCTGATGAAACGAACATGGCACTTTTCGGTTTACATCGCAGACACCCGAACTCTCAGTCATTGCGCATTGGGGAACGCCGCCTGGGCTCAGGCGCAACGGGCATGATTCAGGAATCCCTTAACAGCCGTTACGACGTTGCGATTTCCAACCTTGAAGCGCGGACCTGCCACTCCTGGAAGATGGAGCTTGACCGCTCCTCTGTAATGGTGCCGCCGAAATCAGACCTGGGCGGCCGCAAAACACCTTCGGTGTTCATCAGGTCCGCTCTGGGCAGCAAAATCACTGATATCGACAACAATACGTATATCGACACCTGCATGGGCTTTGGCAGTGCGCTGCTGGGCCACGCTTCGCGTGTCGTGGAACGCGCGATCGTCGAGCAAAGCCGCCACGGCTGGAACTTCGGTCTAAGCGGTGAGGATCAGCTCACGCTGAGCAAACTTATACAACAGGCCGGCACGAATAATCAGCGCGTTCTTTTGTGCAACACGGAGTCTGAAGCCTCAGAACTAGCGATGAGAGTCGCGCGGGCCTACAGCGGGAACGACAAGATTGCGCTCTTCAGAGGGTCGTTTCATGGCGGCCACGACTACGGCCTTGTCACCGGTTCAGAGTCCCCTCAATACGGCAAGGCACGAATTGGCATCGGCGTGCCTGACGCCATCACGTCATTGGTGGAACCTTTGACCTACGGAAGCGAGGCGGCGCTCAACAGCATCGCAACCTTGAGCAATACCTTGGCAGCGGTAGTCGTCGAACCAGTTCAGACCACCTCACCTCAGTGGGTCAGTTCAAACTGGCTGCATAGTCTTGCAGAAACCTGTCACGAGCACGGCGTGCTTCTGATTTTCGATGAAAGCACGACCGGCTTCAGGCTTTCCTACCAAGGAGGCCAGGGGCAACTTGGAGTCACGCCTGACCTAACAATCTATGGCAAGGCCATCGCCGGCGGCCTTCCCCTGGGGGCACTCGCGGGGAGAGCCTCCGTTATGCGATTGTTCTCTCCCGGCTCAGATGAAGTAAGCGTATTTTCCGGAAGTACATTTGGCGGCAACCCCATGAGCGTAGCCGCTGGCGTCGCAACCCTATCTTATTTGCGTGACCACGGTGACCGGGTATATCCAGCGCTGGATGCGAAGGGACGCGTATTAGCTGAACGCCTGAACACTTATTGGACCAAGGCTGGCTTGCCGCTTCGCGTGGAAAGAAACGGATCCATTTTGAAACTCAATTTTGAGGCAGGTCCCGAACCTCATTCGAACACCTGGTCAGCCTCGGACGCGGAAGACGCGTTCTTTGTTCATGCGCTCGCGCAGGGCGTTGCGGTACACGCCAGTGGCGTTATGCTGCTCTCCACCGCGCATTCGGACGAAGATATTGATGGCATCATCGAGGCATTCATCGACGCCAGTACTAAAACGGCTGCAGACGGGCTTTTTTAAGTAAGTCTTTAGAGCTTACCGGCCCGTGGCGACGGCCCGGCCGAGGTCTTGGCACCGTTTCCGCACAACATCAATATTTGTGGCATTGTTAACCGCGGCCTGTCGCATAGCCTGCTCGTTGCGGCAAGAGAGATTATAGAGGTCGATGACCGGGGCCATAACCTCTGGCGGACAGGCAACCGCCCCTACAACACGCCGGTCGCGATGTTCTGGCACAGCGGACACGAAGACCGGATCGTCGCCCACCAACACCCCTGTCACCAAACCATCGGGCTTGATGACTTGTCCGCCGTCATCAATTAGCGCAACTCTCACGCACTGCGCTTCAGCCTGCGCACCTGACAGGGCGAGCAAGGTAAACATGGCGATGGAAAAAAGAATTCGACGCATTGGGTAAGTCCTGATTTGGCCTCGACGCACGGTCACCACACCCAGACGGAGATTAGCTACGGTCTAACCAAAATGTGTCGTTCGTGTGGTGCGGGTGGAGGGAATCGAACCCCCACTCCCGTAAGGGAACCAGATTTTGAGTCTGGCGCGTCTACCAGTTCCGCCACACCCGCACAGATCTTGGGGGGCCCTTATAACGGCGGCACCGAGCCCCCGCAAGCATTGGCCGCGAAAGCCGGTACGGCATCCCCGGCTGACGTTGCCGCTCCCCGCCTGACCTGATAAACCGCGCGGCATGGAGAGCATCTGGTGATTCGGCGGCTTTACGACTGGACCCTCACCCTGGCGGCCCGCCGGGATGCGATGACGATGCTCGCCATCATCGCCTTCATCGAGAGCTCGGTGTTTCCTATTCCGCCGGATGTGATGCTCTTGCCCATGGTCCTGGCGGCGCGGGAGAAGGCGTGGCGCATCGCCACAGTCGCTACTTTGGCCAGTGTGGCGGGCGGCATCGCCGGATACGCGATCGGCTACCTTGGTTTTGAAACCGTCGGCAAGCCGTTGCTCAGCTTTTACGGCTATGGGGATAACTTCACCGCCTTTCAGGAGCTTTACGCGGAGTGGGGCGCTTGGATCGTCTTTGGCGCCGGCCTGACACCTTTTCCTTTTAAAGTTATCACCATCGCCAGCGGCGCGTTGGCCCTTAACCCCGTTGTGTTTGTATTGGCAGCCTTAGCCGCGCGTGGACTGCGCTTTTATGTCGAGGCGGCATTGCTCTGGAAATTCGGCCCACCCATCAAGGACTTTGTCGAGAAGCGGCTCGAGATTGTCGCCACTGTAGCTTTTCTCTTGCTGGTCGGTGGTTTTGCCGCCGTCGCTCTGGTGGGTTAGATTAGCGCCCATGAACGGACCACGTCGCGATCTTATCATTGTCAGTGGGTTGGGGCTTGCCGCCCTTGCGGCGCTCGGCACCGCATGGACGGCGCAGTTCGGCTTTGGCTTGTATCCATGTGAGTTGTGCCTTTACCAACGGCTGCCGTACATCGGTATTGCCGCCTTGTGCGCCATGGCGCTCATGCCCGTTGTTGATAGAGGATCACGCCAGCTCGCATGCGGGATCGCGGCGCTGCTCTTCTTTACCGCAGCAGGGGTCGCATTCTTTCACGTCGGTGTTGAGCAAGAATGGTGGCAAACCAATTGTGCACCGACCGGTCCTCAATCCTTCAGTTTTGACGACATTCGAACGGCCTTGTCGCAGCCTGGCGAACCCGCGTGCAACGAGATTGCGTTCGAATTGTTCGGTATATCAATGGCGGGGTATAACATGCTGGCAGGCTTGGCCCTTGGATGCATAGCGGCTTTGGCCTATCGAAACACCAGGAACTGGACGACGGCATGACCACTCCTATTGCCAAGGGGCATAAGACCGCGCAGGGCGCCCTGCCGGGAGATCCAGACCGGGAAGAAACGATCGCGCGCATGATTCGGGTGGATCACGCCGGAGAATATGGCGCCAAGCGCATTTACGAGGGCCAGCTGGCCGTGTTGCGCGGCAGCGACGCGGAACCGGTGGTGCGCGAGATGCTGGAGCATGAACTCACGCATTTGGACAAGTTCGACGAGGAACTGGTGAACCGGCAAGTCCGCCCGACCCTTCTGCAGCCCCTATGGCACGTTGCAGGCTTTGCCCTCGGCGCCGGCACGGCATTGCTCGGACGAGAGGCCGCGATGGCCTGCACCGTCGCGGTTGAGGAAGTGATTGACGAGCACTATGCGGCGCAGGCGGAAGAGCTCGGCGACGATGACGCGGACTTGCGCGAGACGATCACAAAGTTCCGCGAGGAAGAACTACACCACCGTGACATCGGCCTTCAGGAAGGGGCTGAACAGGCGCCAGCGTACCCGGTGCTAACCGGCGCAATTAAAGCAGGATCGCGGCTGGCGATCTGGCTGTCGACACGGATTTAAGCGCAGGCGAAGCATTTACGGGTCAAGTGGTGACTAAGCTCACCACGGATCAAGTTCGGAATCCCAATAAAGAAAGTCCCGCCAACTTTCGTGAAGGTAGTTAGGCGGGAAACCGCGTCCAGCTTCTTGCAACTGATGCGCCGTCGGCCGGTTGGGGATACGCCTGAGGGCCATACCGGCCTCCTTGGGCGTTCGGTTGGCTTTCCTTAAGTTGCAAGCCGAACACGCCGCCGCGACATTCTGCCAGGTCGTGCGCCCACCGCGAGACCGCGGAACGACGTGATCAAACGTCAACTCGCTGGTTGACTCCTGCGTACCGCAATACTGACAGGAAAAATGGTCCCGCAAAAAAACATTGAATCGGGTGAACGCCGGGGAGCGATCCATCGGCGCAAACTTCTTGAGAGAAATCACGCTTGGGAGTCTGATCTCGAAACTCGGGGAATGCACGATTGTGTCGTACTCCGACACAACGTTCACGCGATCCAAGAACACAGCCTTAATGGCGTCCTGCCATGACCACAGCGACAGGGGAAAATAGCTCAGCGGACGAAAGTCCGCGTTCAATACAAGTGCGGGCTGATATTCCACAGAACCCGATTGCACGGGCCGTCCCCTTTTTAACAAGATTGGTACGTTCTAGAGATCGTAGCTGTTTTCTGTGACGAACGCAAAATGTGGTATGAGCATCTCATATTTTTGTCACATCAGCATCAAGGTGACATGACGCGCCGCCGCACTTGCCAATGATCACACGGTTCGCCCCTTCACCGACAGGATATCTCCATCTCGGGCATGCTTATGCCGCTCTCGTCGCGGACGACCTCGCCCGGGTCAATGGCGGCTCCTTTCTCTTGCGTTTCGAAGACATCGACACTGGGCGCTGCCGGCCAGAGTTCGTAGACGGGATAGAAGAAGATTTGCGATGGCTTGGGTTGGACTGGCCACAACCGGTCATGCATCAGTCGGACCGCTTCTCCGCCTACGCAGACGCGTTAGACGTGCTGGACGCACGATCTCTTGTGTATCCATGTTTTTGCACGCGCAAAGACATTCAAGCGGAAATCGCGCAAGCCAGTTCCGCGCCACATTCTCCGCCCGCCGGACCGGACGGCCCAATCTATCCCGGGTTATGCCGCAACCTGTCCGATCCGGAACGTGAGCAGCGCATAGCCTCCGGCGAGACGTACGCCCTACGTCTGAAAATGGATGATGCCATCCGGCAGGTGGGTGAATTGACATGGACAAGTCACGACGGACAAACCACCACAGCGGCACCGCATATTTTTGGTGACCTTGTCGTCGCGCGGAAGGACGTCCCCACCAGTTATCATCTGGCTGTGGTGGTCGATGATGCGGAGCAAGGTGTCACTCTTGTGTCACGCGGCGAAGACCTTCGGCCGGCAACTCACGCACATCGGTTGCTTCAAGCTCTGCTCGACTACCCGCCGCCGCGCTATTTTCATCACAAACTGATCACGGATCCAGATGGCAAGAAATTTTCCAAACGCGATCAGGCCGCAACTTTGCGGCATCTTCGCGACTCGGGCCACACTGCTCACGACGTCATTCGCATGACGGGCTTCACTCCGGCAACTTAAGGCCGGCCAGCGGGTGGCTGCTCTCGACGAGGTGGCGCAAACGCTCATCGAGGACATGGGTATAAATCTGGGTGGTTGAAATATCGGCATGGCCCAGCATTTGCTGCAGGCTGCGCAAATCTGCGCCATGGGCCAAAAGATGCGACGCGAAGGAATGTCTCAAAACGTGCGGGGAGACCCGCGTCGGGGCGATATCGGACTCAACCGCCAAGTCTTTAAGCATCTTGGCCACGGTATCGCGCGTCAGATGTCCGGTTGCCGCCCGGGACGGAAACAACCACGGAGACTTCTTTTCGCCGCCAGAGAGAAAGTGATCGCGCACATCTAGGAACAGGGTGACGGCATCCCGGGCGGGCTGACCGATTGGAACCATACGCTCTTTGTTCCCTTTGCCCCGCACGATGAGAACCGGACGGTCCCGGGCCACCGCTGTCAGCGGCAGTGAGACCAGTTCGGAAATCCGCAGGCCGGTGGCGTAGAGCAGCTCCAGCAGCGCGAGGAGGCGTCGTCCTTTCGGGCTCTCATCTTGCCGCGCCGCGGAAAGGAGCAGATCGACTTCATCCTCGGCCAAATACTTTGGCAGACGTGCGCCCTGGCGGGGACTTTCGAGGACCGAGGTTGGATCGTCGGTCCGGATGCTCTCCGCAAATAGGAATCGAAAGAATTGTCGCAGACAGGAGAGGCGCCGAGCGGCAGTGCGGGGCGCGAGACCTGCCGCGTCGAGATGGACCAAGTACGCTTTGATTGCGTCGGCTGGAACGGCCTCGATATCACCGTTCACGAAGGCTGCCAAATCTTGAAGGTCGCGCCGGTAGGCGTCGACGGTGTGCGCGGACGCGCCTCTCTCCGCGACCATCATATCTAGGAAGGTTTCGATGTGACGGCTCACAAGAGCCTTCCTCCACGCAAAGTGAGGAGTTGTTTTACAAACCTTGAACTAAGGCTGCTTCAACGGCAAGTCGCCGCGCCTCCGTTTCCAATCCAACGCCCATCAGGGATTGGATCACATGCGACAGGACGAGGGGCGAAACACCGGCGGGGCCGGACTCGTCTAGCGCCAGGAGCGCCAACAGAATGGCTTCGCCGACGCGGCCGTTCTCCGATGCCAGCACCAAACCGTGCCAAATGTGAGGTGCGGGAACACTGGCGGACACGAGCGCTCGCCGATCCATAACAGAAAACCAGTCATCCATGGTGACGGACTCGCCGAGAGCCGACAAGGTTGCCAGAATCAGGGTTTTGTCCCCGGGAAGCCGGCCAGGCGACCGTGACTCTTCCCACCTCTTAAACCGCAGCGGCGTGAAGCGGTTGGTCATGGTCGGCCGCAGCTGCCGGTCGGTTGGCCACATCGCGGCGGCGACGTCAGCGGCTTCTATACTCGTGCGCGCATATTGCTCGGACAAGTCAAGCCAAGCCCGCCCGGACTCCATACGGTTTGACCCGATGAGGGCGCGGGCGGCATTGCCGGCGAACCACACCAGATCACTAGAAGGAGTCAGGGTTTCAATCAGCGGACCAAAAATCGCGCCCATTGTGAGCACGGTTGGGCCCGAGCGGCCGCGATCGTTGCGGGCGAAATCGATGGCCCGGGAAATGACCTCCGCGCGGGCGATGGGAATGGTTTGCGCTTCTGCAAGCTTGAACAGCTCGGCCCGGTCGACTGGGGTCGAGACGGGCAAATTACTGAGGTCAAGAATTTCGTCTTCGGGCAGTTGTTCAACGGCATCATCACGAGCAGTGTCGCCATCAGCCGCGATCAGGTCTTCCGCCGGGATCAGCTCTTGGTATGTGCCTTCGGCCCGATAGAGCTGACGCAGAACCTCGGGATCAAGCGAACCGAGCGCCACGGCGCGTTCTGCCGCTTCGAGGCGTAAATCCAAGGCGCGACGGAGGCGTTCAATCCGCACTTCTTCGGGGTCGTCTTCTTCGACGACAAAAAGCGGCGGCGACTCCGCCAGCATGCGCAGAAGCGTCGGATCACCGGCCTGCACCAAAGCAACCGGAAATGGCCGCCCCGCTCCGCGTAGCATGGCGAGTTGGAGCACGCTGAGCCGGTCAAGACCACTCGGCGTGATCGGCCGATTACCCGCCATAAGTTCGGCGACCCAGAAGAATGCAGACTCATCTGTGCCGCTTTCCCGCAGAAGGTCCATTGTAAGATACGCAGCTGCCGTGTTGCCGTTACGAAGCTGACAAAAAGCAAAAACTTTCTGCCAATAGGGGTTGTCGGAAAATGCCAACCGGGCCTGCGCTTCAGTGCACGCAGCATCGACGTTACCCTCAACCAGATCTAGGTCCGTTCGCGTGATCTCCAGAGGCTCGGTCATGGCGTTCAAAGGAACGAGGTCGAGCAGTGCCCTGACGGCACGCCAATTTCCCATGGAAGCCAGAGTGGCAACGCGCCTTTCCAGAATTCCCAGATCGGTAGCCTCGTCTTCGTTCAATGGGTCGGCTGGAGCACCCTGAATATCTGCGTCTGTTTCGGTGAAGCCGATGGCACTTGGGACGATCGCCGTCATGTCGACAAAAATGTCTTCTTGAGGCCGCGACTGGGGCGGACGAGCCACGGAGAGAAGCAAGCGCTCGGCCAGATCACGCATCGCGACGGACGGCATTTGCTCGGCCAACTTGGGCATCAATATCTCGACCAGTTCCGACGAGGTCCCGTTCCACATGTCGACGGGCAAGCCACCGGTGAAGGTGTCAAGAACACCCAGTGAGTCCGTGCTGAGAGCTTCGAGCTGGCGCACGGCGATGCCACCCTCCGGGACGGTCTCCATCATCACGGCATCGGGGTCGGATGTGCTCGATTGTTGTTCCGGAAAAAGTGAAATAGGCGGCGGCAGCGCGGGAGCTAGCTCACCGCTTTGAGCGGCTCCCTGGATAGACCCGCCAATGGCCTCTTCGTCTTGCGCCGAGGCAGGAGAGGCCAGCGCCAGTCCGGCACAGATCAGAAGTCTTGTGATTGCGGGCGCGCGCATAGGGTTGCGCCGGCCGTCCGTACTATCTGAAACGCTCATTAGGGATGACTTTCTCGCGCGTTGCAGTTGGTGCGGGCATATCCCAGGTTGCCAAGGCAATGACACCTCCCACCGTCAAGGCGAGGATCAGGGCAACCAGGATTTGCGTCATGACTTTCATAAGATAAAAGCAAACCCAATCAGAGCGGGAGGCCGCCGCCCAACCTCCACCCTGCGCCTAATCGTGACCAGAAATGGAGGCGGCGTTTGGGCGAAGCCGTGTCAGGACCGTGGCACACGCCGCAACCGGCCCAGCGACGGCGGGGACACTACGGGAGAGGTGTGATAATGTCCAGTAACCCCTTGGATTAGGAGATGACTGGGGAAGCCATTTGGGGCCATTGCGCAGGGGTTGCGAACCCCGTCCGACACCCCTATTCGTCTATCCTTGATCATTGACCACCAGACCAACTTCGCGAAGCGTCCATGCCCAACCCGAAAGACACCAACAACCCGTGTGAAGACCAGATCATTGTGCTGGTCGGACTGATGGGGGCCGGCAAGAGTTGTGTCGGGCGGCGCGTCGCCCAACGCCTGGGCATTCCGTTCGTGGACGCGGACGCAGAGGTGGAAGAGGCTGCGGGCTGCTCCATTGCGGACATTTTCGAGCGTTACGGCGAGGCAGAATTCCGGGATGGAGAACGGCGGGTCATTGCTCGGCTACTGGAGGGCCCGCCGTCTGTGCTGGCCACGGGCGGCGGAGCCTTCATCGACGACCAGACCAGAGACCTCATCAAGAAGAACGCGGTTTCAGTCTGGTTACGCGCCGACCTCGACACGCTTGTCGATCGCACGGCCGGCCGATCGCACCGGCCGCTGTTGAACGCCGGCAATCCGCGTGATGTTTTGGCCAGCCTTATGGACGCCCGCTACCCCGTTTACGCGGAAGCGGATGTCACAGTGGATACCGGGGCTGACAGTGCAAACGTGACGTGCGGGCGGGTGATCTCGGCTTTGGCAGACCTGGAGAGGTCTCATTCAGAGACCGCGGCCCAATGACCGCTGCCGGGGCTCAATCAACCACGCTGACAGTCGACTTGGGAGACCGCAGTTATCCGATTCACATCGGCGCGGGGCTCATCGACTCATGTGCGGGCTTACTGAGTTCGTTGCTAAGCCAGAAACGCGTTTTCATAGTGTCCGATACGAATGTCGCGCCGCTTTACATGGATAAGGTTCAAGCTGCGCTGGACGGCGGCGGCATACGGTCTGATACGCTGGTTGTGCCTGCGGGTGAAGCGACGAAAAACTTTTCACAGCTCCAAGAGGTGGTGGAGGCCATGCTCTCGGTGCGGGTCGAACGATCAACGGCGGCCATTGCGTTGGGCGGGGGCGTCATCGGCGATCTGACCGGCTTCGCAGCCGCCATAACTTTGCGTGGCATGGACTTCATTCAGATTCCCACCACCCTGTTGGCACAAGTCGACAGCTCTGTCGGCGGCAAAACGGGAATCAATACCGCGCAGGGCAAGAATCTCGCGGGCAGCTTTCACCAGCCCAAAGCAGTCCTGATCGATACTGACACGTTTTCAACTCTGCCCGACCGGGAACGGCGCGCGGGGTATGCCGAGGTTTGCAAATACGGTCTGCTTGGAGATGCGCAGTTCTGGACCTGGCTTGAAAAGAATGGTGCCGCCGTTTTGCAGGGCGACAGTGACGCATTGACTCACGCCATTTCTGTGAGCTGCACGGCGAAAGCAAAAGTCGTCGCCGATGATGAAAAGGAGCATGGTGCGCGCGCCCTCCTCAATCTCGGTCACACCTTTGGCCACGCCTTTGAAGCGGAGTTCGGCTATTCCGGCGACCTTCTTCACGGCGAAGCGGTGGCGCTGGGCATGACCCTAGCCTTCGATCTTTCTGTGAAGATGGGACTGTGTCCGGGCGAAGATGCAGACCGCGTCCGGCGTCACCTGGAGGAGTGCGGCCTACCCACCGCACCTCCGCGTTCCGGCAACCTTACCAGTGCCGTCTTGATGGACCACATGGCTCAAGACAAGAAGGTCAGAGACGGACGCCTTACCTTGATTCTGGTACGGGGAATTGGACAAGCCTTCATCACCCAAGACGTAGATCCGGAGATGGTTAAGTCCGTGCTCGATGACTCGCTGGCTGCGTAACATACTTTCCTGTTGGAGCCCCTAAACCATGGCATTCACCGCCGGTTTTGTATTCTTCCTTCTTTTTCTGTCGGCGTTTTTTCCGGTTCTGAAACCGCGCTTACGGCGACGTCGCGGTCCTACATGCATCAGCGGGAAAACGACGGAGATGGACGCGCCCGCGTGGTCAACCGGCTCCTGGCCCACCGGGAGCGGCTCATTGCGACGATTCTTCTGGGCAACAACCTGGTCAATATTCTGGCATCAGCCATCGCGACGAGCCTCATGATTGAGCTTTTTGGTGAAACCGGCGTCGTGTACGCGACGGCGCTCATGACCCTGCTGGTGCTGATCTTTGCCGAGATTTTGCCGAAAACCTATGCGCTTATTCACACACACAAAATGGCGCTACATGTCGCCCCCATTATGCAGGCGCTGACGTGGCTGTTTCGGCCAATTAATGCCGTCATTCAAGGCATCGTCAAAGTCGCCCTGACACTTCTGGGCGCCAACACGGAACAGGTGCTAACGGCTCAGCAAACTTTATCGGAGCTTCGTGGCGCCATCGACCTGCATACCGGTGAAGCCGAGATCAAGGACGAGGTCAAACACGAGCGCGCCATGCTCCGCAGCGTTCTCGACCTAAATGCCGTAAACGTGGGCGAAATCATGACCCACCGCAAAAACCTCATCACCATCGACGCCGACCTGCCGACCGAAGACCTGCTGGCGCTTGTCGCCGAGAGCCCTTATACGCGCTTCCCACTGTGGCAGGATGACCCTGACAATATCGTCGGGGTGCTGCACTCCAAAGCTCTGCTACGCGCCATGCAGGCGGCCCACGGCGATTTCTCTCAAGTAGAAGCCATGACCGCGAGCTCTGCCCCTTGGTTCATTCCGGAAACAACCACACTGTTAGATCAACTCAATGCGTTCAGAGAACGGCGTGAACACATCGCCGTGGTGGTAGACGAATATGGCGACGTTCAAGGGGTCGTCACGCTTGAAGACATACTTGAAGAGATTGTTGGAGAGATTGACGATGAAACCGACGTCTCCGTCACAGGTGTCAGACCGCAGAAGAACGGTGGGTATGTGATTCAAGGGTCCGTCACCATTCGCGACCTCAATCGGGAATTTGAATGGGACTTGCCGGATGAGGAAGCGGCGACAATTGCAGGTCTGGTCATCGCCGAGTCCCGCACAATCCCCGACCCGGGGCAGACTTTCATTTTTCACGGCTTTCGCTTCGAGGTGCTTCGCCGTCACCGGAACCAGCTTGTGCAGCTGCGCGTAACGCCACCGAAAAACGAGGACGACGAGGACACGGCCACAGAGGAAACCGCCGCAGCCGAGGCCTAGCGCGGCCTTCAAGGCACCTATTGACCCCCGGCAGCGATTGGCGCGACACTTTTGATCGTGCAATAGATTTCATCTTTTGCGGGGAGGGAGCGTTAATATGGCTCGGAAAATTGTCCCAGACGTCATCAGCGGACAAACCCTGATAACCATTGACCCGGACGACAGTGCGCGGCATGCCGCACAGGTAATGCATGAGAAACGCATCGCAGCGGTTATGGTAACCGAAAACGATACATTGGTCGGGATCATAACCGAACGGGACATGACGGCACGTGTTGTCGCCGCAGGCCGCGATCCCGACACGACCAAAGCCAAGGATATCATGACCGCCGATCCGGACTGCCTCAGTCCGAACGACGCGCCAGCACAAGCTCTTAAGATGATGATTGAGCGGAGCTACCGCCATCTGCCCGTCACGAACGGTGCTGAAGTTGTGGGCATGGTCTCTGTTCGAGACCTTTACGCGATCTACAACATGGAGCTTGAGGAAGACCTTAAAGATCGCAATGCCTTTATCTATGGTGAGAATTACGGCACAGGCTAACGGCTAGAGCCCCAGCTATGCGGCTCACGCATAGGGGGTCAACCGGCCCTGCCATTCCCCTTTTCAACCTCGTCCTGTAGGACAGGACTCCGACGCATAAACTTCGGACTCCGCCTGCCATGCCCCTGCCCTCGCCTGATTACGAACGCGAACTCCTGCACACCCGCACCATCGAATGCCGGGGATATCAGCGCCCCGACGGGATGTGGGATATCGATGGGTGGATGACGGACATCAAGACCTACAATTTTCCTAACCGCGATCGTGTAGAAATCAAAGCCGGCGAACCCCTACACAGCATGGGTCTTCGGGTTACCGTCGACAGCACGCTGACAATCCGCGATTGCGTTGCGGTGACCGACTTCAGCCCGTTCAACCTCTGCGGCAGCATTACACCGAATTTCAAGAAACTCATTGGCCTTAGAATTAGTCAGGGCCTCACCAAGAATGTTCAGGAGAGATTGGGGGGCACCCAAGGCTGCACGCATCTGGTCGAACTTGTGAAGCCGATTGCCACAACCGCTTTTCAAACATTGGTTGGCAAACGGATGGAGAAGTTGAGCTCGGCGCTCAAATCCGGCTCGATTAAGAAGCCGCCGATCTTGGACACCTGTCATGCATGGGCATCGGACGGGGAAATCGTGAAACGCGAATTTCCGGATTTCTATACCGGCGGTTAGCTGGCAACACCTGCCTCTTCGGGAGTCTGGGTTGTGAGGGAAAGCGCGTGCACCCGTTCGTTCAGTTCATCCGCCAGCACACTGTAGACCGCGCGCTGCCGCGCGACACGGTTCATATCCGCAAAGGCTGATGAAACAACGCGAACGTTGAAATGCGTTTCTCCGCCACCATCGGGATGCGCCCCCGCATGGCCGGCATGCCGGTGAGAGTCGTCTTCAATTTCCAGCAGGACAGGCGCCAGGGCTTCGGTTAGTTTGCGTTCAATGCGTTCGTGGTATTCGCCCATGTCGTCCGTATGATCCTTGTAATTTTTCGTTGTCGCTCTACATGCTGAGCAAGCACACTTCTCTCCAATAAGCAAGATTGCCTGGAATACAGGACGTCTTAGATACTTGTCGCATGGTGCATTCACCTCACAAACCCGAACCGTTTCCGGGCGCCCAGCCTGCCGGCGAGCCGGGATTAAGCCGCTGTCAGTGGCGCGGCTGTTCGGAGCATGGCGTTCACCGCGCTCCGAAGGACAGATCGCTCTCCGAGTACTACCTTTTTTGTCTCGAACACGTACGCAGTTATAACGCCCAATGGAACTACCATGCGGGTATGTCAGACGAAGATTTAGAAGTTGAGTTCCGCAGCGCCGCCACCTGGGACCGCCCGACCTGGAAGATGGGCGACCGTCATGCGCCCGGCCGCCCCTGGCATCGCGTCTATGACCCCTTTGATGTTTTTCCCGAAGCAGAAAGTGACAATACTGGGAGAAATCGCGCCGAACTGACCGATCAAGCGTCAGATGAATGGCGGGCGAAACGGACACTGGGCCTGTCGGGTCCAATCACTTTTGACGATGTTAGAAAGCGCTACAGAATTCTGGTCAAAAAATACCACCCGGATGCCAACGGCGGGTCTAAAGAAGCAGAGAACCGGATGAAGCAGATCAATGTGGCCTACCATATTCTGCGCGTGGCGCTCTCCAGTCAAAATACGGCCTGAGCCAACCCTCCAAAGTTGAGAACGCAATGGATTTGAATTTGAAGGATAAGGTCGCGCTCATCACCGGTGCCAGCCGCGGCCTGGGCGCTGCGACCGCTGCGGTCTTGGCAGCTGAAGGTGCGAAACTCGTGTTGTCAGCGCGGGACAACGACGCACTTAGGAGTCAGGCGTCAGAACTTGAAAAGGCTCACGGCACACCTTGCCTCATCGTTGAGGCCGACTTGACCCAGCCCGAGTCCTGTGACGCCGTTGTAAAAACCGCTCTGGATCAGTTCGGCCGCATCGACATTCTGGTTAACTCAGCAGGGGCGTCCCAAGGCGGTCTGTTTTGGGAACTCAACGATCAAGTTTGGCACGACAGTTTTGAACTCAAGGTAATGGGGACAATCCGTATGTTGCGCGCCGTGGTGCCAGCCATGCTGGACCAAAAGTATGGGCGGATCGTCAACATCGTCGGCAATACGGGCTTGCAGCCGTCACCGCGACTCTTGCCGGGCGCATCGGCCAACGCGGCGCTGCTGGCGATCACCCGGGGGCTCGGCGAAGAATTGGCCCCCCACGGGGTTGTCGTAAACGCTCTCAATCCCGGCCCCACGCGCACGGAGCGCTGGACAACACTTATGGACCGGCTGGCCGAAAGCAGCGGCCGCTCTGTTGCCGAAGTCGAAGCCGATTACACCGATCAAATTCCCATGGGCCGGCTTGGCGAACCTGAGGAAATTGCCCGGATCGCCGCGTTCCTTGCCTCGGATATGGCCGCAAATATGACGGGCTCAACGGTGACAGCGGATGGCGGCTGGACCAAAGGCCTTGGATGACCGGTGAGCCCTGTGGCCAGCCCTTTACAAGGGGACCGGCGCTCGGGGTATAACCCGAGCTTAAACAAGGACGGATAGATGGCCCCTGATTCTGCACCTATACCCGGATTGCCGGACACCTCGGTTAACGTCAAAAAAGTGTTCGGCATCGACAGTAAGATGACCGTGCCCGCCTTCAGTGAGGGCGATGAACACGTGCCGGACATCGATCCGGCTTACCAATTCGACCGGGACACCACTTTGGCGATCCTGGCCGGATTTGCGCATAACCGCCGGGTCATGATTCAGGGCTACCACGGCACCGGAAAATCAACTCATATCGAGCAGGTTGCAGCGCGTCTGAACTGGCCGTGCTTGCGGGTGAACTTGGACAGTCACATCAGCCGGATCGATTTGGTCGGTAAAGACGCGATCGTCCTGCGCGACGGGGTTCAGGTTACGGAATTCCGCGAGGGCATTTTGCCGTGGGCGCTTCAGAATCCAATTGCACTGGTGTTCGACGAATACGACGCCGGCCGCCCGGATGTGATGTTCGTCATCCAACGTGTCCTTGAAGTTGAGGGACGCCTCACCCTGCTCGATCAAAATAAAGTCATCCGCCCCCATGAGGCCTTCCGCTTGTTTTCGACCGCCAACACCGTCGGCCTTGGCGATACGACGGGCCTGTACCACGGCACCCAACAAATCAACCAAGGCCAGATGGACCGCTGGAACATCGTCGCCACGCTGAACTATCTTGAACACGACGCGGAAGTCGACATCGTCGCCTCGAAAGTGCCCGACTATAAGTCTAAGGAAGATAAGGACGTTCTGTCTGCCATGGTGAGCGTCGCGGACCTGTCGCGCGCTGGATTTATGGCGGGCGACATATCGACCGTCATGTCGCCCCGCACTGTCATCACCTGGGCGGAGAACGCAAAAATTTTCGCGGACATCCCCTATGCCTTTCGGGTGACTTTCCTGAATAAGTGCGATGAGACCGAACGCCCCATCGTTGCAGAGTATTTCCAGCGGTGTTTTGGCGAGGAACTTCCTGACTCCGCCGCCCAGGCGGTCGCCTGACCGGCGGTCCGGCGATGTCCTCACGCACGCCTTCTCCCGATAAATCGCGGGAGACCCCAAAGCCGGTTGACCGCACTCCAGGCCGTGTCGAAGCCTTTAAGACGGCGACCACGGCGGCTGTGCGCGCATTGTCCGATCATCCGAATACCACGGTGTCGTACACGCCAATTGCGACCAATCAAAAAAGTGGTGCGCAAGGAGAAGCGGTGCGCCTTCCCCTTCCCCCGGCGAAGTTGACGCGGGAGAACGTCGTTCGGCTGCGTGGCTCGGCGGATGCCAGCGCCATGCGCCTGCGCCATCACAGCGAACCCGTCCACCAGCGCCGCATGCCACACGGCAAAGACGCGATCGATGCCTACAACGCCATGGAGCAAGCCCGCGTCGAGGTATTAGGTGCGCAATCCTACAAAGGGGTTTCGTCCAACCTTGGCAATGCCCTCGAACAGCGTTTGGCTCTCGAGGGGTATCAAATGGCGCGCGCCTCGGTCCAAATTCAGGTACCAGACGCGCTTAAAGTGATGATCCACTCCCGGTGCGACGGCGTTGAACTGGGCGAAGCCGGCCAACACGTGCTGGATATTGCCGATAGGGAATATGGCGATGCTTTGGAGCCGTACATCGCCCGGCTTGCCAATACATTAGACGATCAACGGGCGTTTTCCGACATCCTGCGCGAGATGATCGAGGTTCTGGATCTGGAGACGGACGACGGCGGCCGTGATCTGGATGAAGACGAAAGCCCTGATATCGATGAAGACTCCGACTCAACCTCGGAAGCAGACGAAGGCGAGTCTGAAGGCGAAGATGAATCCGATCCCGATAGCGGTGATATGGAACCTGAGCAGGGCTCTGCCGAGGAGGACGTCCAACCGGCTGAGACCGACGAAGAAATGTCGGTGCCGTTCGCCATGGATGCCGCCGAAGAACCGGGAAACGATGGCGAACAACCGAAGCCGCAATCCGGGCATAACCGATCACGCGAAGATGACCGCTACCGCGTCTTTACGGCGGAATTTGATCAAATCGAAGATGCCGGCAATCTATGCGATCCGGAGGAATTGAGCCGTCTGCGCACGCAGCTCGACCGGCAACTTGCGCATATGCAGGGCGTGGTCTCGCGTCTAGCGAATCGTCTGCAGCGCAAACTGATGGCGCAGCAAGTCCGGAGTTGGGAATTCGATTTGGAGGAAGGTCTGCTCGACACCAGCCGCCTCGCTCGAATCGTCGCAAACCCGATGCATTCACTGTCGTTTAAGCGCGAGCAAGAGATGGAGTTCCGGGACACCGTCGTGACCCTTCTCATCGACAACTCGGGCTCAATGCGCGGCCGTCCGATCACGATTGCCGCGATGACAGCTGATATTCTGGCGCGCACACTCGAACGGTGCGGCGTGAAGGTGGAAATTCTTGGCTTCACAACCAGCCAATGGAAGGGCGGGCAATCGCGCAAGCAATGGGTCGACTCCGGCAGGCCCTCGCAACCGGGACGCCTAAATGACCTGCGCCACATCATCTACAAGGCCGCGGACACGCCCTGGCGCCGCGCGCGCCGCAACCTGGGCCTGATGCTGCGCGAGGGCATTCTGAAGGAAAACATCGACGGCGAGGCTTTGGCTTGGGCACACAGCCGCCTTGCTGCCCGGCCGGAAGCACGGCGCATTCTCATGGTTATTTCTGACGGCGCGCCAGTGGACGACTCAACGCTGTCCGTCAACCCGGGCAATTATCTGGAGAAGCACTTAAGGGATGTCATCCGGTTCATCGAAACGCGGTCTCCGGTCCAGCTCCTCGCGATCGGCATTGGCCACGATGTGACACGATATTATCGCCGGGCCGTGACCTTGATGGACGTGGACGAACTTGGCGGCGCAGTCATGGCACAGCTCACCGACTTGTTCGACGACAACGACACCCAAGGGCTGTCGGCTCTTGCTCCTATTGTCGCTTAGCGCGCCGGCGCATTACCTGCGAACAGGTCACTATCGGCTTTGAACGAGTCCGCGATGAAATCGAATACGGACCGTATGCGGGCCGAACGTCCGATTTCAGCATGAGTCACAAGCCAGACATCGATGTCGTAGCCGAGTTTGTCGGGCAGAACACGAACCAGATTGGGATTTACGTCGGCCAAAAAACAATCAACCATCGCCAGTCCAATACCGCTCGCCGCCGCGCGCAACTGACCGACGAAACTGGTGGATCGATGAATGATACGATCGTGTTCGAACATGCGTTCCAGGCGCTGAACATCCTCGCGGCCTGTCATGCCTTCATCGAAACCGACGTGAAAGTGAGCTTTAAGGTCGGCGACACGTTCGGGTGTTCCATTTTCCGCTAGATACTCAGGCGTTGCATACATACCAAGGGTGAGGCTGCCGATTTTCTTAGCCACCAGATCGGGCTGCTCAGGCCGGAACATGCGCAAAGCGATGTCCGCTTCGCGGCGGACCAGGTTCAGAGCTCGATTGTCGACCAGAATTTCGATCAGGAGGCGTGGATAAGCTTTGTGAAACTTGGCGAGTTTGTCCGGCAGCCACTGCGTTCCCAGGCCCTCCGTGCACGACACCCGAACCGAGCCGTCCAAGGCTTCCCGGCCGGCGTCTGCCCGGCGCTCAATAGCCAGCGCCGTTTGCTCCATCATCCTGGCATCGGCGAGGATGCTTTCTCCGGTCTCAGTTAAGAGCAGTCCCTTTGGGGTTCTGAGAAATAAAGTGGCGCCGAGCGTCTCTTCCAGATCGGCGATCCGCCGGCTCAATGTCGGCTGACTGACCTTGAGCTGCCGGGATGCGCCGGACAGGCTGCCTGTTTCGGCAACCGCTAGAAAATCCCTAATCACCGACCAATCCATTGTTTAGTCCCTTAGTCTACCTAGCCGTTCAATTAGCTATTCATATATTTTGTATATAATATGCGAATAATGATAATTCCATCCATTATTTTAATATCCTATCAATGTCCTCGGTTCGAGATTGAAAAGGAGGACCACATGGCGACGGAACACACATTCAGGACAGTTTTAGCAACCCTGATCATCGTATTTGCCTGGGCCCTGGCCGCGGACACATTGGCCCGGGAAGCGGATCCGGAAGGTCCCGTCTGGCTCTGGTCGGAGGCTGCACCGAAATCCGCCTCTGCCGCTCAGGCTTTTAGCGAAGGCGATTTAGGGCGGGGCATCCGGTTGTCAAAAACGGCTTTGAAGAAGGCGGAGAGCCAGCATGGCCGTTTTATCGCCCATCACAACATGTGCATCGCCTACTCAGCGCAAGGACATGCACGGCAAGCGGAACGCCACTGTCAGCAATCTCGCTTCCTGGCAGCTTCGAACTTCAAGGTCATCGGAGCGGATCAAGGAGAACGCGCGGCCGACGTTCTGGACCGCAATCTTGAGATGATTGGACAAAACCGCTTCGGTCAGTGAAGCGCGTTCAACTTATGACACAGACAGCCTCCGTCGCAGGCGCTCCCTGCGGCGGAGGTCTTGCGTTGTGATTTTGCTGCGATATTCGAAGGAGGCTGACCAATGCCTGCTATTTCAATCGACCCTCTAATGCTGTGGCCCGTCATCTGGGTGGCTGTTTTAACAATCCTATCGGGCATTCAACTGGCACGGATGCGTCGGTCATCGGTGATCAATCGCGCCGTCCCCCTCTCTTTTTATCGGGTGTACCGCAAGGGCGAAGAGCCAGAAAAACTAGCGGCGGCGACCCGTCACTACACCAACCTGTTTGAGACACCGGTGCTGTTCTACGTCGGGTGTATAAGTGCGGGACTTTTAGGCCCGGCGACCTGGACGGTACTGGTGCCCGCGTTTGGATTTGCGGTTTTGCGCACCTGCCAAAGTGCGGTTCACTTAACATCCAATGATGTTCTAAAAAGAGCCTACAGTTTTTGGGCGAGCGCGGTTTTCTTGATGTGGCTTTGGGGCGCTGTTATCGCCCGCACGTGGAGCCTCACGCTCTAAAAACGAAAAAGGCCCGCTGTCACGGGCCTTTCCACATTTGCGATATCAAACCAGGACTAGGCTGCGGCTTTGTCCAACGCTTTCTTGACGCTGCGCTTGATCTTGACCGCTTCAGCGGTCAGGTCGTCATTGCGCGTCGACAACAGGTAAGCGTCCAACCCACCCCGCTTCTCGATCGTGCGCAAGGTGCTGGCCGCCACACGCAGCCGCACAGGCTTATCGAGCGCCTCGCTCATCAGCGAAACAGCCTGGAGGTTAGGCAGAAAGCGGCGGCGGGTTTTATTGTGGGCATGGCTGACGTTATTGCCCGTGAGAACCCCTTTGCCGCTGATAGAACAGCGTCGAGACATGGTCGAACTCCTGTGGCGTAAACCGGCGCCCCGTGGCGCCAAGCATCGACGAAGGCGGGGTTGTAAACGGCACCCCCAGCGCCGTCAAGGCCGATTCGGCCCTATTTTGGCGGTTTTTCTGACTTTTCCGGGCTTTTTGGGGCGGGGTCGAGCGGCTCACGCGCGCTTTCGCCCTCCTCAAGCAAGCCGCGCATGATCGCCAGGGCGATGTATCGGCGCGCCGGATGAGCGAGGGTTTCATCGACAATTCCGGCGGCGCCTTTGAGTTTAAGAGCGCGGTGAACCATCTCCCGGGCTTCGGCAGGAGATTTCTGTTCGTGCGCCGATCTAGCTTCTGTCACCAATCCTTCCACATCAGGGCGTTGAAACGGCCCAGCGTGATCGACTGCAGCCTTGATCTCTGCCTTGCGTAGGTTTTTGGCCTTGAGGGCTTTGATGCGCCGGGCCTGGGCATCTTCGTTCGACTCAGGGGGCTTCGATGCAGCACGCCCCCGCTCTTGAACGACACTTTTACCCCGTTTCTTTCTGCCGCCGAACAGAGACTTGAACACCGCACCCACCGCCGGTCAGGGTTTCAAACTTTAGGCTCCCGCCGACGCGCCCGGAAATAGGTTTGGCTGAGGGCCGAGACGATCCGCGATGTCCGGATCATCGGCTGGCACCGGTGCCGGAGCAGAACTCTCAACCGGGTCTTCCCCGAACGCATCTTCTGCAGCACCAGAGAACAAAGCATAGACTTGGGCAAGCGGCCCCTCGTCCAAGGTCTTGCTGAGCACTTTCATGCCAGACTGATCCCGTGCCTCTGCCCTCATAGCATCGACTTGCCGCAAGAAAGTCACTGCGGCTTCTTTGGACTGCGGGTCGGACGCAATCGCCGACCGGAGGCGGTCTGAAAAATCACTTTCACTCGCGGCACGCTGGGTAAAGGGCCGCATCAAAGCGTTGCGATCCCCGGCACCATGGCGCGCCCAGGCGAGGTCCAAGTCGTCCCCGCTCAACACGCCGAGACGCTCGGCGACGACGGCGACCTGACTCGCGAGATCGTCCAAAGCAACAGGAACCAGAGTACTCGCGGCGTCGCGCTGAGACGCCGCCTGAGATTCAATCAGCACCCGGCTTTGGGCCTCGCCCTGCTCCAGACCACGGCGCAGAGAATAGCCCATGTCTAAAACGGCGCGCCGAAGAGTCGTCAACTGCCGCTGCTGGGCCATGACGGTTAAGGTGAGCCACAATACCACGGGCGGTCCTGCAGCGGCGGCCAGTAGTGCCGCGAGGTCGCCTGGCTCCAGCGACAACAGACCATCCCATCCCAGCCTGGTGAGGTAGGCGAAACACAAAATCAACCAGCCGGTCGTCACCGCGACGGCGATCACGAAAACGCCCCAACGGAGGATCGTTTTAACAGCGTTTTCCATCGTGGGCCTGCGGTCCAAAAGTTCTCGTTGAAGCACGTCGCAGTATACGAAAGACCAGCCTGCTGGGCCAGGGACGAACCCACCGTTCCATGTTAAAACCGATACGGTGAGCTATCTTGATCGCATAAACCGCTGCAACACCTATGACCTGTCGAACTTTGTCGCACTGATAGTCGACGGCAAAACGGTTGGCTGGATCCGAAAAGCCCTCATTGAAGAACTTACGTCGTCAAGCTCGCCGCTTACGATTTTGGGAGAGGCCATCAGTTTCGCAGCGCGTTATGCGACCCCCAGTGATCGCACGAAAGCGATCGCCGCCGTCGCGCCGCGATGGGTTGGCCGCGGCCTGGTTCCTAAACTGCGCGGCGAAATCTATCCGGTCCGCGAAACATGGTCCGACCCAGATTACTTTCGGATCGACCGGGCACTCACGCCGTTACTCGGCACACGCGCATACGGTGTTCATCTCAATGGATTTGTTGAGCGGGCCGACGGGCTGCACGTGTGGGTCGGCCGCCGCAGCGCTGATCGTGGTGTGGAGCCGGGCAAGCTGGATAACTTAGTTGCCGGGGGACAGCCGGCGCATTTGTCTATCGCCGAAAATCTGAGAAAAGAATGCGAAGAGGAAGCGGGCATGCCCGCCGACCTGGCAGACCGGGCTTTACCTGTTGGAACAGTAACCTATTGCTTTGAGACCGACCGCGGCCTCAGAGTCGATACGCTGTTCTGTTACGACTTGCCTGTGCCTGAGGATTTTCGTCCGTTGAACCAGGACGGTGAAATCAGCGGCTTCGAGCTTATGCCTGTTCAGGAGGTGCTTGACCTGATCCGGGATGGGACGGCCTTTAAATTCAACGTTTCTCTGGTCGTCCTCGATTTCGCCATACGGCGTGGTCTACTTTCCCCGGACACCGAGCCTGACTTTGAGCGCATTTTGGCGGGTCTGCACGCCCCGCCCCCAAGCCTAGGCTGAGCTTGGCAATTTCCGGGCGTTGGCAGACTCTGTTGACAACCAAGTCCTGGTTCACAAGGATGCGCGCCGCATCGCCCGGGGTAATGGGCCGGAGAAACCATGCATTTCTTAGAGTTCGAAAAGCCGATCGCGGAACTGGAAGGCAAAATCGCCGAGTTGCGTCACTTGAGTGACGGCGATGGTGTGAATATTGCTGAGGAAGTAACGCGGCTGGAGACCAAGGTCGAAAAAGACCTTAAGGCCACTTACTCCAAATTGACGCCCTGGCAAAAGACACTGGTCGCCCGTCACCCGGACCGGCCCCATTGCCTCGATTACATCGAAGCGCTGATTACGGATTTCCTGCCCCTCGCCGGCGACCGTGCCTATTCGGAAGACCATGCCATTGTCGGCGGCCTTGGCCGCTTCCGCGGCCGATCGGTAATGGTGGTCGGTCAGGAAAAAGGCAAGGACATGGAGACCCGCCTGAAGCACAACTTCGGGATGGCCAGGCCGGAGGGCTATCGCAAGGCACGGCGGCTAATGGAACTGGCAGACAAATTTAATGTGCCGGTCATTACGTTTGTCGATACAGCGGGTGCCTACCCTGGGGTCGGGGCGGAGGAACGCGGCCAGGCGGAAGCGATTGCGCGCTCGATCGAAACCTGCCTGGATCTTCGTGTGCCATTGATCAGCATCGTCATTGGCGAAGGCGGGTCCGGCGGTGCGATCGCATTGGCCACCGGCAACGCGGTGATGATGCTTGAGCATTCCATTTATTCGGTGATCTCACCGGAGGGATGCGCGTCAATTCTCTGGCGCGATGGAGATCAGGCCAAAACGGCTGCTGAAGCCTTGCGCCTGACCGCTCAGGATTTGGATAAATTGGGCGTTATCGACGCGATCATTTCCGAACCGGTGGGCGGCGCCCACCGTAAACGCGAAGACGCGTTTTCAGCTGTGGGTGATGCGATCGCCGAAAAACTGGATGGCCTCGCAAAGCTGGAAGGCGGACAGCTGCGGGCCCGGCGGCGCGAGAAATTCTTAGCCATGGGCCGCATCCAGGACAAATAACTAGACGCTGTGACTCTAACGCGTGGCCGAGCGGCCTGTTCTCTCAAGCCAGAGCTTGCGGAATGCGGACTCCATGGCGCGCGCGAAAACTGATGCATCGCCGAGCGTCGACTGCGAGACCTCCTGACGCAGGCCGGACCGCAAGGTGTCTAGCTGTTCCGAAGATGATGCGAGGCCAGTGGCGATACGCACGTATTCCGCATCGGTATTGGCGACCCAATCCTGCCGTCCAATTTGGGAAAGTAAGCTGGCCCCGACCCGCGCACTCGGCCGGTCTCCCATTCGCGTAACGACAGGAACACCCATCCACAACGCTTCGCAGGTGGTGGTGGTGCCGTTGTATGGCACCGCATCAAGAGCGATATCGACGCAATTGAAATCTTCGAAATGACGTCCATAAACACTGTTCCACAGGATGACGTCGAGTTGGCTGGACGTGAGACCGAGACGTTCAAATCTTTCGAGAACCTTGGCGCGTGTTGGCTCATCCATCAGGCCACGTGCTTTGAGCACCAGCCGGCTGCCGGGATTCGCTTTTATCACCGCGGCCCATAACCGCATCGACGACTCAGAGTATTTGGCCAACGCATGAAAAACACCGAACCGCATCCCTGACGCGTCTTGCGCGTTCTCTCGCAATGGGGTGGGGGGTTGCACGAGTGGACTGTAAGTGTGGTACCCGCCCGGAAGGCGGACCAGGGTTTCTGTATGGAGCGCATCGGAGGCGCCTTTGGGATCAGCGATCATATCCGTCAGGCGTGCGTCCACCACTTTCAGTCCGGTTGAGAACGGGTACCCCAGCCACGTGACCTGAACAGGCGCAGGCGCGAACAGAAAGACAGACAACCGATTCCCGGACGTGTGCCCATTGCAATCGACCAGAATATCGATGCGATCTGCGCTGATCCGGTGTGCCATGTCTTGGTCCGTCAGCGCCGCGCAATCGCGCCAGTGGTCGGCAGCGCGCTGAAACTCTACAGTCGCCGGATCCTTTTGATGAGACGTGCTGTAGGCGAACACTTCCACGGAATCGCGGTGATGTGCACGGATCAGAGGAAGCAGAAAACAGGCACAAGAGTGCACCCGGAAATCGCTTGAGACGTAACCGACCCTCAGGACGTGTTCGGGGTCCGTAGACCCGATGTGGCGGTCCGCACGGGATATATCGGCGCCAGGCCAACGCCGATGTCCCGCGGCCAACTCCTGCGGAGACAAGGTTTCGCTGTACAGGCTGCGCATCAAAGCCGTGCTCGCCAACACCTGGTCGTCCGGATGTCTAGCCCATGCGCGCGCGCAATGATCGGCCCCGTCGTCCGGGCGGCCCATATCTACTAAGGTCGCGCCGAGATTGGCTTCAGCCCCGGGCAGAGCGGGATCAAGCTCCAAAGCTTTGGCGTGTTTTTTGTAAGCTTCGGACAGCTTTCCCTGTCTGGCGAGCGCGTTTCCCCAGTTATCGAGCAGAGGTGCCGAAGTCTCACCCAGCGCCTGTGCACGCGAGAAGGCATCGCACGCATCGGCATAACGCCCCAACGAATAGAAGCAGGCCCCGAGATTACCCCAAGCAAGTGCATGCCGGGGATGAGCATCAAGAGCGCTTTCGAACAGGCCCAGCGCGGTTGGGAGGTCACGGCGCTCCGCCGCCTGGATGCCTTGGCCCATCAATGACCCGGCTAATATTCTGTCTGGAAAAAGCCAGCGAAGCGCACGCTTACTGCGGCGCCCGAAACTTCTGGATGAAGCAGTCAGATGGCCGTCCAACGCCAACTCACTCTCCCGGACATCTACTGAAGGGCTTTGACGCCTGGCAAAGTTTTACCTTCAAGCCACTCAAGGAACGCCCCACCCGCCGTCGAGACGTAGCTGAAGCGATCGGTAACCCCGGCCATGTTCAGAGCGGCCACGGTGTCACCACCTCCGGCGACTGAAACCAGATCACCTGCCTGCGTATAATCCGCTGCGGCAACCGCAACACGTCTTGTGCCTGCCGCAAATTCCGGCACTTCGAAAGCACCAAGCGGTCCGTTCCAAACAACCGTCTTGCAGGCCTTAAGGCGCCGCTCGAGATCGCCAATCGTTTTCGGCCCGACATCTAGAATCATCTTATCTTGCGGGACCGCGCCGACGTCGCAGGTAGAAATGTCAGCGCCACCGTCGAACTTATCAGCGACCACGGCATCCAGCGGTAAAACGATTTCGCACTTAGCGGCTGTGGCTTTATCCAAGATTTCGCGCGCGGTATCGGCGAGGTCATGCTCGCACAGAGACTTGCCAATCTCGACACCCTTGGCGTTCAGGAACGTGTTTGCCATGCCACCGCCAATGATCAGAACGTCCACCTTTTCGATAAGGTGTCCTAAGACCGCGAGTTTGGTAGAGACTTTCGCCCCACCGACAACCGCCGCGACGGGGTGCGCAGGGTCCCCCAACGCAGACTCGAGCGCCTCCAATTCACCCTGCATGCTGCGCCCGGCAGCATTGGGCAGCAAATGGGCGAGCTGCTCCGTCGACGCGTGCGCGCGGTGCGCGGCGGAGAAAGCGTCGTTGACATACATATCGCCCAGGTCTGCAAGTGCGCGTGCGAAAGAGGCATCATTGGCCTCTTCGCCCGGATGGAACCGGAGATTTTCGAGCAACGCGATATCTGAGGATGCTAAGGCGTTGACGACTGCTTCGGCCTGAGGTCCCACACAGTCATCCGCAAACGCGATTTCCTGCCCAAGAGTTTGAGACAAAGCCATCGCAACCGGCCGCAACGACATATCATCTACGCGCTGCCCCTTCGGCCGTCCGAAATGGGAAAGAATAATGACGCGGGCATCCTTATCGGAAAGCTCACGAATGGTGGGAACCACCCTATCAAGCCGTGTCGAATCCGTGACGACGCCATCCGACATTGGAACATTTAGGTCAGCGCGCACAAGAACGCGCTGACCGCTCACGTTCAGATCATCGAGTGTTTGGTACCCACCCACGGCGCGGGCCTATCGTCAGATGAGCTTACCCATGGCCACCATGGTATCGAGCATACGGTTCGAAAAACCCCACTCGTTGTCGTACCAGGACAGAACACGGGCGAAATTGTTCTCGAGCACTTTGGTTTGGGTCGCATCGAAAGATGAACTGGCCGGATTGTGATTGAAGTCGATCGACACCAACGGCAACTCGTTCACCGCGAGGACGCCTTTGAGCGGGCCGTTTGCGGCGTCCTTCATGGCGTTGTTGATGTCGTCTTCCGACACGGACTTATCCAGCACACACTTGAGGTCGATCATGGATACGTTGGGCGTGGGCACGCGAATGGCGGAGCCATCCAGCTTGCCGTTCAATTCGGGCAACACCTCACCGACGGCCCGGGCCGCGCCCGTCGAGGTGGGGATCATGCTCACCGAGGCTGCGCGGGCGCGCCGCAGGTCCTTGTGCAACGTGTCTACCGTGCGCTGGTCACCCGTGAATGCGTGCACGGTCGTCATGTATCCGTGGTTCAGACCAAAAGCCTGGTGCAAGACATGGGCGACAGGTGCCAGGCAATTCGTCGTGCATGATGCGTTGGACACGACCAGATGGTCTTTTGTCAGCTTGTCATGGTTCACACCATAGACGACCGTCAGGTCTGCCCCTTTTGACGGCGCGGACACCAAGACCCGCTTTGCGCCCGCATCGAGGTGAACTGCGGCTTTGTCGCGGTCCGAGAAGATACCGGTACATTCAGCGACGATGTCGATATCAAGATCACCCCACGGCAGGGCACCCGGGTCCCGCTCAGCAAGCACCTTCACGGATTTTCCGCCAACGGTGAGGGTGTCACCAGAAACGCTCACATCCATGTTCAAGGGGCCATGGACGGAGTCGAACTGCAAAAGGTGGGCATTGGCCTCAGCAGACCCGAGGTCGTTGATCGCCACCACCTCAATGTCGGACCGGCCCGATTCCATAAGAGCACGGAACACCATCCGCCCGATCCGGCCAAACCCATTCATCGCCACACGCACTGCCATTTTTGCCTTTCCTCCAGATTCCATGCCGATTCAGCCGCTTGAGCCCCAAACGGCCGCTTAAGATGGCCCGGGGATACACCACCAACGGCCTAAATCCAAGCACCAGCACGCCTTGGGACAGAGACCTTAAAGCGTCGCTTTCGCTTGCGTTCCTTGGCACGGCACTTATGTTCGGGGCTTGAGCACGGTCCAGAAACAGGACGTGGTCGGCCCGGGAGATGGCCTATAGCTGTCGCCCTGCCATTTGGGCCGATTTAACGAACAAAAAGTGCGCGTACAGGAGAGGCATGAGCTCATCAGTAGACACCGCCCCGGCAGGCCCGGAGGCTAGCCGAAGCTTTGAGAACCTGATTGCACCCCTGGTGCCGGTTCTTCAGCAACTGACTCGCCTGGTCGTCCTTCTCTTTATGGTGACGACCCTCTTGTTCTTCATGCTTCGCCTGGCTGGCGACCCCGCCCTGGTCTTGGCGGGCAACGACGCAACACCTGAACAGCTTGCAGCCATCCGCGCCCAGTACGGCTTGGACAAGCCGCTGATCATTCAGTACCTCAACTACATGGGGAACCTGATTCAGGGGGACTTTGGGCGTTCCCTGGCCAGCGGCGAACCGGCCATGGAAAAAGTGTTGAACATGCTGCCGGCAACCCTGCTGATCGCCGGCCTCGCCATGGCTATGTCGATCTGCGTCGCAATTCCTCTTGGGGCGTGGCTCGGGTTCCGCCCAGAGCGGGCCGACCGGCGCGGCGTTTCCGGCATCATCTTTATTTTCCAGGGTGTACCGGGATTTGTCACAGCGCTCATCTGTATTCAGATTTTTGCGGTCAATCTGAGATGGCTGCCGTCTTTGGGAATGGAATGGGGAACCATTTTCGATTGGGCCATTACGGAAAGTTTTTCCATACCAATCCCGCTTCCGTCCAAAACTTGGATTTTGCCGTCGGTCAGTTTGGCCTGGTTCTTGATGCCGAGCTTGACCCGCGTCGTTGCCGCGAACACGGCGGAAGCCATGCGGGAAGATTATATTCGCACGGCCCGGGCTGGCGGGGCGCCGGGGCATGTTCTGCTTCTCCGGCATGCGCTCCCCAACGCGCTCCTGGGTGCCGCCGCGCTCATCGGCACGCAGTTCGCGTTTCTGATGGGCGGCGCCGTCATCACCGAAACTATTTTCTCATGGCCTGGAATTGGCTGGCAGCTCATTGAGTCTACTCAAACTCTTGATTTCCCCGTAGTGCAGGCCCTGGCTTTTTGCATTGCCATGTTGGTGTTTCTTGTTAACGCCGTAACGGAGTTGAGCTTCCAATTCTTAGATCCGCGGTTGCGGACGAAAGGGAGCTGAGCGATGTCAGAGGTAAAAGTTAGCCAAGTCGGCGGATTGCTCGGGGGATCTGAAGGCAAGACCTTCAGCTGGAGCAAAGTACGCCAAGTCGCCAATCCGGAAATCGTCATCGCGTTCACGTTGTTTACCGTGCTGATGATCCTCGCCGTGTTCGGTCAGTTCCTCATGACCCATGATCCGATGCAAGGGGATCTGTTGAAGCGGTTCACGCCGCCGGGACAAGAGGGCTACATTCTAGGCAGCGATCACCTGGGCCGCGACTTATGGTCGCGCATGGTGGAAGGATTGCAATGGTCCATGGCCTGCGCGCTGCTGGCAAACATCATCAATCTCGCGATCGGATCGACCCTCGGCCTCTTGGCCGCAGAAAAACCGGGAATGCTGCGCACCGTCATCAACCAGCTGGTGTACACACTGCAAGCGTTTCCTGCGCTGGTCATTCTCATCTGCGTCGTCGTGGTTGTCGGCCAAGGCTTTTGGACACTTGTGTTCACTTTGGGCCTTCTGGCTTGGGTGGTGTACATGCGCGTTGTTTACGCTGAAGCGTCCAGCCTGTTTCAGCGGGAATATGTACAAGCGGCGCGATTGGCTGGCGTGAGTCGCTGGTCAATTATGTTCCAACACGTGCTTCCAGGCGTGCGCGCCAGCTTATTCGTTATTTTCGCGTTTCACTTTGCGGGTTTGCTCATCGCCGAAAGCGCTCTGTCCTTCTTAGGGCTTGGAGCGCCCTTGGGCGAACCGACATGGGGCAACCTGCTTGCAGAAAGCCGCCAATACATGATGCGCGCGCCTTGGATGCTCTTGGTGCCTGCGGGATCAATTGTCACCGCCGTTGTCACCATGAACCTTGTCGGCGACGGCATTGCCAGCCTGTCGCGCAAGCAAGGCCGAGGCATGGAAGCTTAGGGCCGGGACCTAATAAGAAAGTTGAGACGGAGAAGGTATGGCGAAGTCAGTTGTACGTATTGATGACCTGCGTCTTGAGTTTTTGAGTCAGGCCGGGTCTTTCGAAGCCCTCAAGGGTATCTCGCTTGAAATTGGTGAAGGTGAAATCGTCGGTGTCGTGGGTGAATCCGGCTCTGGCAAATCTGTAACCGCTATGAACCTTCTCCAGCTCCTTCCGCGGTCGAAGGTCCGGGTTCCAACGGGGGTCGTGTCCGTCTTGGATCATAAGGTTCAAGACATGTCGGAGCGCGACCTGCAAGATTTACGCGGCGGCGAAGTCTCCATGATCTTCCAGGAACCGATGACGGCGTTAAACCCCGTGCTGCGGGTCAAAGACCAGATTAATGATGTCATTCTGCGCCACAAAGACATGACTGAGGAAGAAGCGGAAGCGCTATCGCTAAAACTTCTCGCAGACATGAAGATTTCCGATCCGCGCCGTGTTTATGAGTCATTCCCGCATGAATTATCCGGCGGCATGCGCCAGCGCGTGATGATCGCCATGGCGTTCTCCTGCTCCCCCAAGCTCATCATTGCGGACGAGCCGACAACAGCACTCGATGTCACAGTGCAGGCTCAAATTTTGTCATTACTGCGCGAACGTGCGCAGCAGACAAAAACGTCTGTCCTTCTCATTACGCACGACTTGGCAGTCGTGGGGCAACTCTGTGACCGCGTCTACGTCATGTACAAGGGCGAATTCGTGGAAACCGGTGCGACGCGAGATGTTATTGGTAAACCGCAACACGTCTACACCAAAGCACTGCTAAACTCGCTGCCAGAAGGCAAAGCACCCAAGAGTAGGCTGGCCACGGTTGCGGCGGCCATGCTCGAGGGCGGCACGACGGATGCCGAGGCGCAGCCGGCCAAACAAGTGCAACGCGTCGACCGCACGGGCCAGACAGTGCTTGAGATCAAAGACGCGACGGTTCGCTACCCCAAGGATTTTAACTTCTTCGGCCGGCCAATTTCATTTCACACAGCCGTCGACCACGTGAACGTAAACATCAAAGAAGGGGAAACGCTCGCACTGGTCGGAGAATCGGGCTGTGGCAAGACGTCTTTGGCAAACGCTGTTGTGGGACTAAATCGCCTTGCGGACGGCGAAATCCTGTATCGGGGGAAGAATATTCTTCAGCACGACGAAGCGACCCGCCGCGAGATACAGATCGTGTTTCAGGACCCACAGTCGTCACTGGACCCGAGATGGCCGGTCTGGAAAATCATGACCGAGCCACTGACTGTGGGCACGGGCCTCTCGCGATCGGAATTGCGCGACAAAGCAGCCGAACTGTGTGAGATGGTGGGGCTGGAGCCTCTGCATATCGACCGCCTCCCCCACGAGTTCTCGGGCGGACAACGCCAACGTATTGCCGTTGGACGCGCGCTGTCCGTGCGCCCAAAACTGTTAGTGCTTGATGAGCCGACCTCTGCGCTCGACGTTTCTGTTCAGGCCCAGATTCTAAATCTGTTGCTTGACCTCCAGGACGAGCACGGCCTGACCTACCTGTTCATTTCCCATGACGTTGCCGTTGTTCGTCACATTTCTGACCACGTGGCCGTGATGTACCAAAGCAAGGTTGTGGAGGCTGGTGAAGCGGAGCAGGTACTCACCGCACCAAATCACGAATACACCAAAACACTTATGAACGCCGTTCCGAGCCTGGAGCGAGTCTTCGCGGCATAGTTCATGCCTTTTGAGCATTTGGAGCCAATTTGCCGTCTTGAACCTTTTATTCGAATGCAATTAGCTTAGTTGAAATTATTTCCCAACATACTCGTCCTCGATAGAATTTGATTCTATATCCCTCTAGCCTATTGTCGCTCATTTGCCACATCTGATGACTGAGTCGGGTTTTCCCGAACAACAGCATTGCATCGGTTCTGCGTAACCGTATTGATTACTCCTGGGAGAGTTGAGCTTTTCATTTTCTGGTTGCGAATCACTCGCAACGGTCTATAAGTTATTGCGAATCGTTCGCAACTCGCCGCGTGAAACGGATATATGTCAGGCGTTGAGAATTGAGGGTGCCTGAGAGTTACGGAGGCTTAGGCCTGTTAGGGGCCGGTAAGCGGAGAATGATCCGAATTGCCGGTCCGCTTAAGATAAAGATTGGGGAAATCACTATGAGAATTCGTACTTCATTGCTTCAGACGTCTGCGGTCTGTGCCTTGGCTTTGGCCATGGCTGAACCTGTGTCTGCCCAGCAAATGGTCCTTGAGGAAATCGTCGTCACTGCCCGTAAGCGTGAGGAAAGCCTACAAGACATTCCGCTTTCCATTGCCGCGTTCTCGGTTGATCAGCTGCGCGACAAGGGCATCGACAACGTGCATGAACTCGCTGAAGCGACGGCCGGTTTCGCGATGGACCGTGGGTTTGGACGCTTTTTCGACCGCCCCGTCATTCGCGGCCAGTCCTCCATCCTTGGCGGGTCAAACGCCTCCTTCTTTGTCGACGGAGTTTTCGTCAACGGGTCCATCGCCTCAACGACCATCGACTCTCTCGAACGCATCGAAGTCCTGCGTGGCCCGCAGTCAGCCATCTTTGGCCGCGCAACCTTCGCAGGCGCCATCAACTACATCACAAAGCGCCCCACCGATGAGTTCGAAGGCGAATTCAACGCCCGCGTCGGCAGCCATGAAGACTACAAGGTGGCGGGTTGGCTGAGCGGCCCCGTTGTTGAAGACAAGTTGTACTACTTTGTCGGCGCCGGATGGGACTATTACGGCGGCGAATGGGAAAACAACCTAGAGCCCGATCCGCCGGTCCGCCAACTCTTCCCCTCACCTTTTGCGCCGTTGTTTGTGACAGGCCCGCAACGGGGAGACACGTCCGACCTGGGCGATGAGGAAAGCCAAGACGTAACGCTCAAGCTGTTGTTTACGCCAAGCGAAGAGATGGAAATCACCCTCAAAGGCAGCTTCCAAAGCATCGACGACGGACACTATGCGCGGACTCTTGTCGGCCGGGACGAGCACAATTGCTTTGAGCCCGTTGCTGGGACCGCGACCGAAAACTCACCGGGGTATATCTGCGGTGAAATTGAAGCCCGCGACCCCAACACGGGCGATCAACGCCGTGCCATGCTCAACATTCCCGACCTTACGGATGGCGTAACCGGTTTGTTTGGCGCGACCGTTCCGGGTGTTAAACCGGGTCTACAGCGTGACACCTACCGGTTCCTGGCTGAAACCCGCATCGACGTGGATGATTGGGAAATTGTCGCGCGCGGCGCTTACAATAAGGAAAACGAAGACACGGCCTTTGATGGCGACACCATCCGCGACCGCGCCATTTCGGGCTTAGGCATTCTCCAGGCCGCCTTCGAAGACCGGTTGGAAGACTACTCGGCCGAGTTCAAGGTTCTCTCTCCGCAAGACCCGAATCTGCGTGGTTTGGCTGGGGTGTATTATTATCATGAGACCAACAAAGACCGGAACAGGTCGTTCTCAGCGTTCGCGCAACCGTTTGCAGCCGATGGCAGCGATTTCGACACCAATAAGCTCGACAACATCGCCGTCTTCGCTCAGATGGAATATGACATCACCGAGCAACTAACCGTCGCTGCCGAAGGGCGCTACAACCGCGACAAAATTGACACCATTGGCTCTGGCGGCTTAACCGCAGACGCGAAGTTCACCAGCTTCACGCCGCGTGTGACCGTCGACTACCAATTGAGCGATGACACGCTGCTTTATGCCTTGGTGGCGAAAGGCAAGAAGCCGGGCGACATCAATGGCCTGTTCTTTGGTGAAGATATTTCCGAAGAAAGCCGGGCCGCGGGCCTTGCCGCCGGTCAGGACACGGTTGATGAAGAAAAAGCCTGGACGTACGAGCTCGGTACCAAGAACACCTTCTTGGATGGCCGGGCTTCGTTGAACCTGTCGGCTTACTACATCGACTGGACCAACCAGCAGCTGACGGAAATCATCAACATCATAGACGAGAACGGCGCGGACACGACTGCGGGAATTCTGGTCAACGTCGGCGCTTCGGAGATCTGGGGTGGTGAATTGGAAGCCTTTTGGGCGCCCACTGATGAGATCAGCCTGAGCTTCAATTACGGCTTGGCCGATTCAGAAATCAAAGTGTTTAACGATGCCGACATCGCCCTCATTACCGGCAATGATGATCCAGATCTGCTCAACGGCGGCAACGCTAGCGGCAACCAGTTGCCGAAGCAGCCCAAGCACACCATTTCTACGTCGGTTACCTACCGTGATGCTTTGACATCCGACGTCGACTGGTTCTTCACCACCGATCTCAACTGGGAGTCCAAGCGTTATACGGAAGCGGGCAACTTCTCCCACACGGGTGATCTGTACCGCATGAACATGCGGATTGGCGTGGACGCCGGTAACTGGCAACTGACGGGCTTCGTCAACAACGTGCTCAACGATCTAACCGCCAACAACATCCTGCGATTTAGGGATTATCGTCCGGAATTCGGTGAGCGCACCGGCATTGGCGCCAATGAGCGCTACCGCGGGTTCTTCTTCAACCAGCCCCGGGGCCGCGACTTTGGCGTGACGGCGCAATACAGCTTCTAAAACAGCGCCAACTTACATGATCAAAAAGGCCGGCTGGAAAGCCGGCCTTTTTCTTAATCAGATCAGGCTTTTGGTGACGCGACTCGCTGGTCACTGCCGTCCTTCACGTGTAGCTTTCACGTGTGCAACCACCCGTTCGTCACATCCGTTAGTATGTCGGATAAGGCGATCTCATTTCGGACACAATATTTCCTAACAATTTGCATCGTCGGACAGGGTGCGTGACACAGTAGAATGTGTATCTGTATTTACTTTTTTTGGAACCGCAGCAGTCTGGTTTACTTTTAACTGCTTAAATTGGGAAAATTTCTCATGTTATACTTGGGCGAATACTTGAGAAATGCTTTGGCTGACCTCTGTCACGCATCCGTTACACTGGGTTTATTGATTTTTAAGAGTGAATTGCTTAGCTTCACGCCTACTGAACTCCTCTCTGGTTTAGCTGAATGAGGACCTCATGCTAGCAGCTGAACCAAGCTTCGAACGCATAGCGCTCAACCGCGTCACCTTTGGTGCGCGCGACATCGATGAAGCGTATGTCCAATCTATCGGTTGGCAAGCGTACGTCGAGGAGCAACTCAATCCGCCGCCTGGGGACGATGACGCACTCGCCGCGCATTTGGCCGCCCAGACCATGCACATTTCTTACCGCGCCGAGGAAACCCCACAAGGGGGATGGCCCGACGTCGACGAAGACCGTCCGCTGAACTATCTCAGCGCGGACACCGAGACTCTGTTCAACATTGCCTTGCAAGCCGGACAAACGGTCTCGTTCGCCGAACAGGGGAGGAGTCAGCAGGAGATCGCCGCGGCGAGTTGGATCCGTGCCGTTCATGCGGAATATCAAATCCGGGAGTTCATGGTCGACTTCTGGCACAACCACTTCAACATCGGCAGGCAGGACAATCCATTCGGGTCCGCCACCCTTCCCGTGTATGACCGTGAGCATATTCGGCCTTACGTGTTCGGCAATTTCCGGGAAATGCTCGAAGCAAACGCGACGTCAACGGCGATGTTGCTGTACCTCGACAACGCCGTAAGCGTGGCGAGCCTTCCCAACGAAAACTACGCCCGCGAGCTCCTTGAGCTCCACACGATGGGCGAAGATGTATACCTGGGAGTCGAAAATCCTGCAGCCACGTCACCGGTGGGCTTGGGCAACAACATCGGGGTCAATGCAACCGGCTTCTCCGATGCTGATATCATTGTCGCCTCCGAGGCCTTGTCAGGCTGGACCGTGGAGTTTGGGCAGCAGATTGACGTGGCCGGGACCCGGTCGGCTGTCACCGGCGAATTCATCTACAACCCGTTGCAGCACAGTCCAGACGCGGGATCATTTATGGGCATCGGGTTGCAAAACCTCGAAGCTCCGATGGAGCAAGGCCGCAAGGTTTTGGACATTGCTGCTGGTCATCCCGCCACCGCCGAATTCATTTGTTCGAAGCTGACGCGGCGGATCTTTGGGGATGCGCCGCCACAGGCCGTGACCGACCGCGCGGTCGAGGCTTGGACCCTTCATCAGGACGCACCGGATCAAATCAAGAAAGTGCTAGAGGCCATTCTGCTCGATGGCCCGGAAATCGGAGAACTTCCTCAAACCAAGATTCGGCGGCCATTCGAGCGCATTATGGCCCTGTACCGGACAACGGACACGGTCGTGAATGCGCACCCGTTCATGAGCGCTCTTTTCGACCCACTGCACGATGGTTTGTTCACCTGGCCCGCGCCAAATGGCAGGCCGGATGTGAACGGGTATTGGCTTTCAACCTCATCGACGCTGTCAACCTGGAACTACGCCATATTTCTGTTTTACTTGGATGAGTTCGTGTCTTCGTTCACGGACCAGACTCCCGCAGACGCACAGAACTCTGCGTTGCAGACCGTGGAGTATTGGATCGGCCGCATGATCGGGTATGAACCCGAGGGCGACATCGTAACCGCTTTGGCCGACGACGCATCTGGCAGCGCCGGAGTTCTGACAGCGCTTAATTTTGGCAGCGCGACAGACTTAGAGAACGCCTACGCACGTCTCGCTGCTCTTATCTCAACTTCCGAAGCCTTTTCCTTCCGCTAGGAGACTCGTTATGAAACTGACCCGTAGAAACCTTCTGATTGGCGCATCTAGCGGAGCCTTCATGGCAACCGCGGGGCCCGGTCTTCGCGTCTCCCTCGCCGCCAGCGGCACAAGTGACGAAATACTGGTCGTGCTCTTCGCGCGCGGCGGTATTGATGGCTTGCAAATGGTCGCTCCCGCCAATGAAGAAGCCTACCAGCTGGCCCGCCCGACAATTGCTGTCGCGACCACAGGCACCGCCCCGGCTCTGCCGTTGGCTAATGGATTGAGCGGCGTCGACCTCTTCCTCCATCCCGACGCACCGGAGTTGGGTGATTTGTATGCCTCTGGCGATCTTGCCTTTGTCCACGCGGCCGGTGTGCCGACCGAGAACCGCAGTCACTTCAAGTCGCAAGACATGATGGAGCGCGGCATGGCGGACAGCGAGACGAACCTGACGTCAGGTTGGCTCACACGTCATATTGAAACGCTCACCGCGGACCGGCCCCTGCTGTCAACGATATCGACGGGATCCAGCAATCCCATTTCGTTGCTGGGATACCCGCAAGCGGTCAGCATTCCGGACGTTAACAACTTCAATGTCGCTGGCGGAGACGTAAATGCAAACGTTATCGCAGCGCTGAATTCTGGCTCGTCCGCCTATCAGCAGGTTGCCCAACAGACTCTTGAGGCGATCAACACTGTGCAAACCAAACTCGATGAGCTCGAAGGCACCGAGGAGACGGATGGGTCCGAGGAAGGTCCTGCGTACACCAACGGGCCACTTTCTAACGCGCTTCGCAATCTTGCGTCACTGATCAAGATGGACGCGGGCCTCGATGTCGCTGCAGTCGACCATGGCGGCTGGGACCACCACAACAATTTGGTTAATGAGTTCCGCAATCAGGCGACCGAGCTATCACAATCGCTTTCCGCGTTCTGGGAAGATATTGCTGCTTATCAAGACCGCGTCACCGTTGTGATGATGACCGAGTTCGGACGGCGTCTAAACGAGAACGCAAGCAACGGAACCGACCACGGCTCAGGATCAATTATGATGGTGCTGTCCGGCAACGCTAACGGTGGCCAGATTTATGGCACCTGGCCCGGCATCTCCGGATCCGATCTGGAAAATGGCGATTTGGCGGTAACCACCGACTACCGCCAGGTCATCGCTGAGGTTCTGGCCAAACGGCACAACAGCCCCAGTCTCGAGACGGTATTTCCGACCATTGAATATGCACCGCTCGGCGTCCTGAACGGCGACGACAGTGCGGTCACCGGCGTTGCGGTTGCCAGCGCCAGTCAAGTGAGCGGGAGCTAGCTAAGAAAGAGCACTTACACGCCTCCTATCTGACTCTAGGGGGCACCACAGTTTAAGCCCGCCGCCAGGGGTAGGAGGCGAGCAGGCAACAGAGGAAGACCAACCGATGTTGCCCACGGAACCGTCCTTTGAGCGCCTAGCCCTTAACCGCGCGACCTTTGGAGCGCGGCCAGCCGATGTTGCCTATGTCGAGCAAGTAGGTTGGGACGCTTGGGTGGACGAACAACTGTCCCCGCCACCGGGAGACGATCCAGAAGTTGCTCAGTATATCGCCGATGCGACCCTGCATATCTCGTATTCTGCCAAGGACAACAAGTTCGGCGGATGGGAGGCGGTCAATGAGCACCGGCCTCTAACCACGCTGAATGCATCGGCCTTGGAACTTTGGGACATTTACCAACAGGCAAACAAGACACTGCCTGGAAAAGAGACCTTCCGGGTCGTCGAAGAAGTTGTGGCGGCGACTTGGATTAGGGCGGCGCACTCTGCCTATCAAGTCCGCGAGGTGATGGCTGATTTCTGGCACAACCACTTCAACGTCGCTGCGAAGGAGTCCCCTGCGCTCCGAGTAGGAACGGCCGCTTACGACCGTGATGTTATCCGAGGGCATGTGTTTGGCAACTTCCGCCAAATGCTTGAAGCGAACGCGACGAGCGTGTCCATGTTGGTGTACTTGGACAACGCCACCAGCCAGGCTTCAACCCCTAACGAAAATTATGCCCGCGAACTCCTGGAACTGCATACCCTCGGCGAAGAGGCATACCTTGGCACGACGGCCCCCAACAGCGTCGCCAAGAATTCGGATGGAACCGCAATCGGCTTCACCGATGAGGACGTCATAGAAGCGTCCCGCGCCCTCTCCGGATGGACAATTGGGTCGGGTCATCGCTTAGGAAAAGCAGGGACCCTACCCCTTACCGGAGAATTTCATTACGAGCCCTTGATGCACAATACGTCAGCGGACTCTTTCATGGGACATTCGTTGAGCGGCCTGACAGAGCCCATGGCGCAAGGCCGTAGGGTCTTGGACATAGCGGCCCATCATCCCGCAACCGCTGAGTTTCTGTGCACGAAAATTTGCCGGCGTCTTTTTGGGGACGCACCGCCCGCTAACGTGATCGAGGCAGCGGTTGAAACCTGGATGGCCAACCAAGAAGCCAGTGACCAATTAAGGAAGGTCATGGAAACCATACTGCTGTCGTCAGAGATGGGGGACCCCGCGGTCAAGGTTAGACAACCCTATGAAAAGAACATCGCGTTTCTGCGTGCCGTTAGCGCGACAGTCATTCCGCACCGGAGCATGTTTAATCTGCTTAAACAAACGCCGGACCAGATTTTTACGTGGCCGGCACCCAACGGGCATCCTGACGTGAATGGATACTGGTTGTCGTCCACCGCCCTTAGAACGCAGTGGAACGGCTTGCTCACAATCCTTAACCGTCCGCTGGCCGACGTATCCGTCACCGACCAGTCAATCGAAACAAACTCGTTACTGGAGCTGATTGAAGATTGGGTGGGCCGCATCATCGGATATGACCTTCCGACTGAAAAGATGGACGCCCTGATTGACTATGCGATGGGTCAAAACGGCATTCTCACTTACGTTGGGCAAAAGAATTCGTCTGCGACAACGGTGGAGCACCACCTGCGTCGCCTGGTAGGACTGATCGCCACTGCAGATGAGTTTGCTTACCGCTAGTCCGCGTAACGCTGCACGAGGTCTCCACGCACGGCATCAAGCGTGCTCACCCAGTCGCCGGGCGCGGGCTGACGGTAGATGGACACATCCGGATACCAGGGCGAATGACTGCGGGCCACACCCCAGCGCCATTCCGGAATTGCCGGAACAATCACCCAGGCAGGTTTTCCCTGCGCACCTGCGAGGTGAACCGCCGTATTGGAAATGGAAATCACCAGATCAACAGCGCCGATCTGGGCGGCGGCGGCTTCAATATCTGCCATCGGATCAATGGCGTCATCGAGCCAGACCGACCCGGATGTGGCGTCGACTTCAGCTTTTACGTCTCCGTATTGCAGCGAGACGTAAAACGCATCAAAAGCGCCGATCAAGGGAGACCATTGCTGCAAGGGAAGTGACTTCTCGTCGCCGTATGTGGGGTTCATGCTGGTCCAGGCAATACCGACAATGGGCCGGCCATTTGCCAGCTCGATGTATTTGGACCTCAGATGTGTAACGTGCCCCTGATCGAGCTTCAGGTACTCCCGTCGTGGCTCGAATGAGTCTTCGGTGCGCCGCAAGATGCGTCCCAACGACCCAAGCGCGCACTGTGCCCGCATTGTGGCAACGTCCTCGTAGGGAACCTCGTTAAACGCGAACACCGGACAGTCAAAGCTTCTCTTAAAGAGGGGAACAAGCCTCGGATCGACCTCTAAGATTGGCTGCACGCCAGACGCAATGACGTCGCTGATCTGGCTGGCAAACTGAATTTGGTCGCCAAGGCCTTGCTCTCCCCACAGCAAGACTTTTCCGTTGCCCGGCTTTTCCCCGGCCCATTGGGGTAAACCGCGGTCATGGGAGTCAAACTTAAAATCTTCGACCCGCCAGCGTGCTTCGTAACCCTCCCACCCCTCCGCCCACTGCCCTTGCAGTAGGTTCAGGCGGCTCCTGTTGTAGATCGCTGCAGGGTGGTGGGGATCGATGGATAGAACACTTGCATAATCCTGTGCGGCGCCGCTGAAGTCACCGAGGCTCTGCTTTAACTCTCCGCGATTGTTCAACGTCTCGATGTGAGAAGGATCTGATTGCAGCACCGAATCATAGTACGCCAGGGCTTTCTGATCATGACCAGCGTTGGCCGCGATGAGACCCAGAGTCATAGTAGTCTTGAGCCAGTCAGCACTGCCTATCGCCGATAGTTGGTGCGCTCGGGTTAGAGCGAGAACAGCTCCATCGATATCCCCACTTAGACGTAAGGTGTCGCCCTTGTTAAAAAGGACGGCGGTATCATCGGATTTTATAGCAAGCGCCGCGGCGAAACATTTCAGGGCCTGGCCATATTGGCCGAGCTCTCGAAAAGCGAGGCCCCGGGTATTGTGCCCCTCGACCAAATGAGGGGTCTGACTGAGCGCGCACTGCGTCATCTCCAAAGCGGCGGCTGCGTCCCCATCGGCGATTGCATAGCGGGCGACATTGATCATGACCGACGGAAGAGACTCGTCCAATGCGTGCGCACGGGTAAATGCATCTCGGGCTGACCCGATATCACCGGCTGCTTCGTGGGCCATGCCAAGATCGTTCAGTATTGCTGCATCGTCTGGGCGGCGCTTTGCCGCCCGTTGAAGATAAGGAACTGCATTTGGCGCCTCGCCCATACCAATCATGACGGCGCCCTTTAGCCAAAGAGCGTCGGGGTTTTGCGGTTTCTTTTTGAGAACAGAGTCGTAGGCGGCCAAAGCACCATTCAGGTCCCCAGACTTGTGAAGGTCGAGGCCCTTGTTGAGAAGAGCGGTTAACTTTGGAGACAGGCCAGCCACAAAATCTTACCTTTGGCTACGCGGAGACGGAGGGTTTATACGCGCCCTTTCAGCCCGAATAAACCTGCAAACTGCGGTTCTAATGTTCGATGTTTAGACGTCATCAAGCCTCTGCGACCTCACCCTCCGGCAGCACGATTTGCGGCTCTGAGTTAAGATCAAGTGTCGAAGCAGGTCCGATTTCTTGATATGAAACAAAGGCTTAAAATGAATTCCGGGGCACGGGTACGGGCGTTGTCGCGCGTACAGGAAGTTAACCGAGAAAACAGGCATAGAGAGAACTCTGCAAATGGGATGGCAGTTTTGGATTGATCGGGGCGGAACGTTTACCGACGTTGTCGCGCGCAGGCCCGATGGAACTCTTACCAGCACAAAACTGCTATCTGAAAACAAGACCGCTTACGAAGACTCAGCCGTCGCCGGCATACGGCACCTTCTTGGCGTCGGAGACAAAGAGCCGTTCCCCAATGACAAGGTCGACATCGTCAAGATGGGAACGACCGTCGCCACCAATGCCCTCCTTGAACGCAGAGGTGAGCCCACGGTTCTGGCAATCACCCAAGGATTTGGCGACGCCTTAACTATAGGCACCCAGCACCGCCCCGACCTCTTTGCGCTCAATATCGTTCGGCCGCCTCCGCTTTACAGCCACACCGTTGAAATTCGGGAACGCGTCTTGGCCAACGGCGACATCGACACCCCGCTGGATGAAGGTGCCGTGGCGGAGGCACTCCAGGCCGCTTTTGACGACGGATATCGCGCGCTGGCGATTGCCTTGCTCCATGCCGACCGGTACCCGGAGCACGAAAGGCAGGTCGCCGACATCGCCCGCGAGATCGGATTTTCTCAGGTCTCCGCGTCGCACGATGTCATCCCTCTGATGCGCCTCGTGAGCCGGGGTGACACGACGGTTGCAGATGCCTACCTATCACCGATTTTAAGGCGGTATGTCGATCAGACGATCACGCTTACCAATCAGACTCCCGTTCTTTTTATGCAGTCCAACGGGGGACTAGTTGAAGGGCAAAAGTTTCGAGGAAAGGACGCAATCCTTTCGGGACCTGCGGGTGGCATTGTCGGCATGGCCGGAATCGCCGCTGACGCCGGATACGACAACGTCATCGGGTTCGACATGGGAGGCACATCCACGGACGTGTCTCACTATGCAGGATCCTATGAACGTACTCAGGACACCACCATTGGTGGCGTTCGCCTGCGTACGCCGATGATGAACATCCATACTGTCGCTGCCGGCGGCGGGTCGCGATGCATCTTTGACGGCTTGCGGTTCAGAGTTGGCCCTGAGAGTGCCGGCGCCTCACCTGGCCCGGCGTGCTACCGCCAGGGTGGCCCCCTTACGATCACGGACTGCAACGTGTTGTTGGGCCGCATCCAACCAAACCATTTTCCGCGGGTTTTCGGCTCTTCCGGCGCAGATCCGCTGGACACCGCCACACCGAAGAAACTTTTCGAACAACTGTCCGATGAGGTGAATGAGAAACTCGGCGAGTGCAAACCGCCGGAAGCATTGGCGGAGGGCTTTCTGGCCGTGGCCGTCGAGAACATGGCCAACGCCATCAAGACCATATCCGTTCAGCGAGGATACGACGTCGCGGAGTATACGCTTGTCAGCTTTGGCGGTGCCGGCGGACAACATGCGTGTGCTGTGGCTGATGCACTCGGCATGAGCCGCATTCTCATTCACCCTTTTGCCGGCGTGTTGTCTGCGTATGGAATGGGGCGCGCAGACCTACGTGTTCTCAAACAACAGACGATAGCGCACCCCTTAGAGAAGCCTTACTTCGCGAAGTTGAACAACGCCCTTTCAGGTTTGAGAGAGCGGGCGCGTGCTGAGTTATGCGCGCAGGGCGTGCCTAAGGACGAAGTAGCGACCACGGACACACTACTTTTGCGATACGAGGGATCCGACACAACGATCGACGTGCCCGCCGATAACTTGAACGCAGCAGCGGCAGACTTTACCGACAGACACGCCAAACTGTTTGGGTTTGTTCAGCTGGACAAAACGCTGGTTGTCGAGGCGATAACTTGTGAGGCTGTCGGTGGTGGAGACCACACCCCGCACGCTTTCAAAACAACGCGACCGGAGAGCGACAGCCTGCCGGCGGCAGGTCACGTTCGTCTTTGGGCAGGCGGTGGCTGGACGGAGGCTCCGGTCATACAGCGCGACGCAATGCCGCTCGGCGACGTTCTGAAAGGCCCGGCACTGGTTATCGACGCCAATTCAACGACATTCGTTGACTGTGGATGGCAAGCTGAAAGCACGCCCGGGGGAAATCTGGTGCTGACGCGCCATGAGTCACCAGAAAAAACCGTCGCCATTGGGACGTCGGCAGACCCGATCATGATCGAGATTTTCAATAGCCTATATATGGCGATCGCGGAGCAAATGGGCGCGACGCTGCAAAACACGGCGCATTCCGTAAACATTAAGGAACGGCTGGACTTCTCGTGTGCAGTCTTTGACCACCGAGGCGGTTTGGTCGCCAACGCACCTCACATGCCGGTTCATCTAGGGTCGATGGGCGAAAGCGTTCGAGCCGTCATCGCCAAGCACAGGGCCACAATGACCCGTGGCCAGGCCTTCATAACCAACGCCCCTTACAATGGGGGAACCCACCTGCCCGATGTTACGGTTGTCATGCCGGTTTATCCGGAAGGTGAAGACGCACCAGCGTTTTTTGTCGCCGCGCGCGGCCACCATGCCGACATCGGCGGCCTGACGCCGGGCTCGATGCCACCGGACAGCACGTCCATTGAACAGGAAGGCATTCTGTTCGACGCGGAAATTGTCCTCGACAAAGGCGCGCTGCAGGAGGGGATGATTCATCGCACCCTGACGGATAACGCCTACCCGGCGAGAAATCCGCAGCAAAATCTAGCCGACATCCGTGCGCAGATCGCGGCTTGTGCCAAGGGATCAGACGAACTCCTGCGGATGATCGGAACCTATGGCCTCGATACGGTTAAAGCCTACACCCAGCATGTTCAAGACAATGCGGAAGAGGCAGTTCGGCGGGTTATCAGCGTGTTGAAGGACGGGGCCTTTCGCGGAGCAACCGATGAAGGCGGCACGGTTGCCGTCACCATTTCCATCGACAAGGACAACCGCGAGGCGCACGTCGATTTCACCGGCACGTCCGAGCAACGAAAGAGTAATTATAACGCCCCAGCGGCGATTTGCCGTGCCGCTGTGCTCTATGTGTTTCGCACTCTTGTGGACGATCCCATCCCGATGAACGAAGGCTGTTTAAGGCCCATTAATATAACAATTCCCGAAGGGTCGATGCTCGACCCAGTACATCCGGCTGCGGTTGTCGCGGGCAATGTCGAGACGTCGCAGATTATCTGCGATGCGTTGTATGGCGCCCTCGGTCGCCTCGCGGCGAGCCAAGGAACAATGAACAACCTCACCTTTGGCAACGCCACCCACCAATACTATGAGACGATCTGCGGCGGCAGCGGCGCTGGCCCTGGCTTTAGGGGCGCAGACGCCGTTCAAACTCACATGACGAATTCACGGCTGACCGATGCCGAAGTCCTCGAGTGGCGATACCCCGTCGTCGTCGAGACCTTTGGCGTTCGCCGCAATTCGGGCGGTGAAGGGGCGCACCGGGGCGGTGACGGCGCCGTGAGGCGCATTAGATTCCTCGATGACATGAATGTCTCAATTCTGTCAGGCCGCCGCAAAACGGCGCCGCATGGTTTAGCCGGCGGGCACCCGGGACTCCCCGGCCGGGCTTGGATCGAGAGGCCGGATGGAACACGCAAAGACATGGAATTTTCAGACCGGGCGGACCTCCGGCGCGGCGATATCATTGTCGTTGAAACTCCAGGTGGCGGCGGCTACGGGCCGCCAAAGTCTGATGATTAGCCGGCGCAGAGCATGGGGCCAGGCATGGTAAGTTGCCCCGCCGACGATGGGTTTTATCTGCCCGCGGAATGGTCCCGCCACGCGCGAACATGGGCCCTTTGGCCCCGTGACGAAAACCTTCAGCCGTTCGTTTCAGAGCTCGTCACGGCTATCCAAAAATATGAGCCTGTGAGTCTTGCGGCGCCTGCGAGTGAAGCGGGCATGGCCGAACGTCTGTGTCGGGGCGCGCAAATCTGGAGAGTGGATTTCGGCAGCGGCCAGTTGCGTGATTTTGGCCCAACTTTCCTCGTTGACGGAAAAGGTGGCGAAGCCGCCGTTGATTGGCCTGTCTGGGACCCTGGCAACGCGACGACAGACAGGATGGCATCCACCTCATTTAGTCATGAGTTGCTGAGCGCCGTCGAGGTCCGACGGTTCAGGGCTCCTTTGACCATCGAGGACACGAACTTTTGTACGGATGGAGAAGGAACACTTTTGTGCCTTGCCCATGCAGTTCTCGACGGCGCCCGAAACCACGGGCTGGAGAAACTTTCTGCCTATGACATGTTGTGCCGCTGGCTCGGCGTCTCTCGTGTCATATGGATCAATGTTGAGTTCAGCGGCCCAGAAGCAGGCCGGGACGTTCGCCAGCTCTGCGGGTTTACGAAACCTGGGCATGCCTTGGTCGGGGAGTTGCCAGACGGACCCAACAAAGATGTTCTGGACAAAGTCGCACACAGACTTCAGACAGCCCGCGATGCATCGGGCAAAACCCTATCGGTGACACGCATCCCAGCCCTGGAAGTCGATGGCCACCTGGCGTCGTATACGTCCTTCTACGCCCTCAATACCGCTTTGTTGGTGCCGCAGTATGGAGACAGCAAATGCGATGAGACCGCGTGCGAGATTTTGTCGGGTTGCTTCCCGGGGCGCACGATCGAACCGATCGACTGTCGCGAGCTCGTAAAGAGGGGGATAACACTGTCCCGTATGGTGCAGTACCAGCCCGCACGCCTGCTGGATCGCTCAAAAGCGACACTGCTGCCAAAATCATCCTGGCAGAGACCAGTGCCGGATTGTGTCGGACTGCTTGAAGAATACATTGCCCAGGCCGAGGACGACTCCTGAGGACGCACTGCCACACCGCCTAAGGTGCCGGTGCGATAACCAAGTAGACGAGCCACACAAAGACTGCCACCGCGCATAGGGCAAACAAGAGGCGCCGGCCTTGAGAGGGCGGTTTTGGAGCTGGAGTCACATCTTTTGTCATATGCGGCGCCTCTCGCCTTCTGCCCATCCCAACCGCCGCTGAGAATAGCACACAAGCCCTTGCCAAGGGGATGCGGGCACCGTAGGACATCAACGGGCGAAAGCTAAGAGAATGTGGCGCACGTGACCGAGTTTCTTCCCTATATCAAGCTGATTATCGGACTGGTCCTCCTCAGCGGCGGTGCGGATTACCTTATTCGCGGCGCTGTAGCGGTGGCCCGCCGGTTCGACATCTCCCCTCTGGTGATCGGTTTGACCATCGTCGCGCTTGGCACGTCGCTGCCGGAGCTGGTGGTTTGTGTCCGTGCCGCTCTGGCCGGCGCAGCTGGCATCTCGGTCGGCAACGTGGTCGGCAGTAATATCGCCAACATTTTGTTCATTCTCGGTGCCGGCGCCTTGGTATTCCCCATTTCCGCCAACCGCTCGCACTTCTTACGCGACAGCACCATCATGGTTGGTGCGACGCTGCTTTTTGTCGGGATAGCGCTGACGGGCTCATTTGCGTTTGGCCCCGGACTGGTCATGGTCGCGTTGCTGTTCGGCTTCCTCATCTTTTCTTACATGCAGGGTAAAAAGCATGGCGCAAAAGACTTGAGCATGATCGATATAGACGAAGCCGATGTGGAAAAAACAGTCGCCCCTGGCCTTGCTACCGTTTGGATTCTCGGCGGGTTGGCGGCCGTCGCTTTCGGCGCAGACCTGCTGGTCGACGGCGCCACCACAATCGCACGTCGCCTCGGCGTCGGTGAAGAGGTCATTGGCCTTACCATGGTTGCCGTCGGAACATCACTACCGGAACTGGCGACCGTGGTCGCCGCAGCCGCACGCAAGCATACGGACCTGGTGGTCGGCAACGTAATGGGCAGCAATATTTTCAACATCTTAGGCGTCATGGGTGTAACGGCAATCGTCGCGGACGTTCCGGTGACCGCGCAGATTCTGTCCTTCGACATTTGGGTCATGACGGCCGTTGCCATACTGCTTGTGCCGTTTATGTTGTCTGGGAACGTGCTTTCGCGCCGTGAAGGCGCCATCTGCCTGCTGGTCTACGTCGGATATATCGCCGTTCAGTACGTCGGCGTAGATCGCCTTTTAGCATGACAAGCGGCCACCCCAGAGTTGCGCTTGTAACCGGCGGCGCCCAACGCATTGGGCGCGCACTCACCGAGGCACTGGCAAATTCAGGCTGGGCTGTCGCAATCCACTACCGTGACAGTGGCGACGTTGCGAACGAGCTCGCGGGCCGGATCAAGGCAGATGGTGGTCGGGCTGTTACATGTAACGGCGACCTGAGCAATGAGGCCGAGACGGAAAGCGTTTTTGAGCAAGCGCAGAGTTCCCTCGGGCCAGTTACAGCGGTGATCAACAACGCTTCTGTTTTTGATGCCGAAGAGTGGCGCGACGTTACGTCCGAGTCATGGGACAAGCACTTCAGTGTCAACCTTCGTGCACCTTTCATTCTCAGTCAGCTTTTGGCACGCAATCTTCCAGCTGCGGAGGCCGGAAATATTATCAATATCATCGATCAGCGTGTCCTGAACCTGAACCCCCACTACGTGTCCTACACGTTGAGCAAAGCTGGGCTATGGACCATGACGCAGACGTTGGCCATGGCCTTGGCACCCCGCATCCGCGTTAATGCGATCGGGCCTGGACCGACCCTGCCAAACCCGCGGCAATCTCGTGCTGCCTTTGATCAGCAGGCTACGGCGACGCCGTTGGAACGCCCGGTTAGTCCGGATGAAGTTGCTGCTGCTATGTGTTACTTGCTGGGCGCAGTGAACGTGACCGGCCAGTTCATCGCGGTGGACAGCGGCGAGCACTTGGGATGGGCGCAACCGGAAAAAGGGAAGGCATACGATGGCTGAGGTTTCGAAAAGTGCGGTCATCAAGCCTTTGCGCATCGCCAGCGCACAAGACGCCCTGCGTCATGTCTTCGTGCGCGATCTGGTGATTGCTTGCAATATCGGGGTGCATGCCCACGAAAAAGGCCGGCAACAGCGCGTCCGGATCAATCTTGACCTGGCCGTTCGCGATAACCGAAATCCGCTCGATGACCGGATCGAAAACGTCGTGTGCTACGAAGACGCCGTGACCCGTATTCGCGCTATTACCGCCGATGGCCACATCAATCTGGTCGAGACCCTGGCGGAACGCATCGCCCAGGCCTGCCTGCAACACCCGGACTGCCAAGGCGCGCGAGTCCGGGTGGAAAAGCTGGACGTTTTCGACGACGTCGAGAGCGTGGGCGTCGAAATCGAACGGGTCGCCGACGAGGCTTAGCGGCGCGAAGTCTTAGCTCATTGATTTAGCTGCAGAATATCTGCCCGAATCTCTCTCAGCCTGCAGTTCCATGACCGAGTCAAGTAAGTTGTACACACGTGCTAGATTTCGTCGAGTCAGTGAAGGTGCGGTGCAGCATTAAGCAAGCCGATTTTCGTCCAACCTGACCACACCCGGAAATATTGAGCTATTACATAGACTTATGCGGATATCGGGATGCGGCCCTGAACACGGCTGAAAACGCGTAGGATATTGATTTCGCTCTAGATTGTTCGCTTAAGCCCACATTCCCACAGAGTTTTCCACATCTGACCTTTGACTTTGACCATTTATTGAACGCGCCGGGTGGCTGTTGACCAAAAGGTGCCAGAGTGCGAAATCGGCGGCATGACGACGCCTGACCCCGCCCCCCGCGCCGTAAATACACCTGAGTCCGGTAGCAAAGACTCCGGCAATGGCCTTGAGATCTTGTCGGAGGCCGTGAAGACGTTGCCGGGTAGCCCCGGTGTCTATCGCATGCTGAATGGGAAGAGTGAGCCACTTTATGTGGGTAAGGCGAAAAATCTCAAGAAGCGCGTGGCATCTTACACGCGGATAGACCGCATGCCCATGCGCCTCCAACGCATGGTGTTGGAAACCCGCCATCTTGAGGTCATAACCACACACACGGAAGCCGAGGCCCTTCTGCTTGAGAGCAATCTGATCAAGCAGCTTAAGCCGCGTTACAACATCCTACTGCGAGACGATAAGTCTTTTGCATATATCAAAGTAACTGGTGATCATCCCTTTCCACGCATCGTGAAACATCGGGGCAAGCGCGCGGCGCCGCATACATACTTCGGACCCTTCGCCTCCGCGGGCGCAGTCAATCAGACGCTCACCACGCTCCAGAAAATTTTTCTGCTCAGATCATGTAGCGACACTGTGTTTTCGAATCGAAGCCGGGCGTGTCTGCTCTACCAAATCAAACGCTGCAGCGCACCTTGCGTGGATAAGATAACAACCGCTGAGTACTCAGATCTTATTGAACAGGCGGAACTTTTCCTGAAGGGCGACAGTGCAAATATTCAGAAGGCACTTTCGGAAAAAATGGAAGAAGCCGCTGAGGAACTGGACTTCGAAGAAGCAGCAGAATACCGCGATCGCATTCGCGCGTTGACTCATGTTCAAGGACACCAAGATGTCAACTCGCGATCACTTGAAGACTCAGACGTAGTTGCGATGCACCGCAGCGGTGGACAGAGCTGCGTCCAAGTCTTTTTCTTTCGCGGCGGACAAAATTTCGGAAATCGGGCGTATTATCCGGCTCATGGCGCTGAGGATACTGACGGCGCCATTCTTGAGGCGTTCTTGGGCCAGTTTTACGAGACCACCAGCGCTCCAAAGCAAGTGCTAGCCAGCCAACTTCCGGACAATCGGAAAATTCTGTCAGAAGCCCTGGGCATCCGCGCCGGATACAAGGTGGAGATTTTGGTTCCGCAAAAAGGTGACAAACATAAAATCGTTGAGAATGCTCTTTTGAATGCCAAGGACGCGCTCGGCCGCAAGATGGCTGAGAGTTCCGCACAACGCAAATTGCTCGACGGCGTATCCGAAGTATTTGACATGGGGGTGCCGCCGGAACGCATCGAAGTCTATGACAACTCCCATATTTCAGGAACCAACATGGTCGGGGCCATGATCGTCAGTGGTCCGGGCGGGCTAGAGAAGAATGCGTACCGCAAGTTCAACATAAGTTCTGACGACGTCGAGCCGGGTGACGACTATGGCGCTATGCGGGAAGTATTGCGGCGACGTTTTTCTAGAGCGCAAAAAGAAGACCCAGACCGGACACGTGGGCAGTGGCCCGACCTTGTTCTGATAGATGGCGGCGTGGGGCAGCTCTCCAGCGTCGAGAACGCACTGGCCGATTTGGGGATTGATGACCTGGCGGTCGTCGCGATTTCCAAGGGGCCCGACAGAGATGCCGGACGTGAGGAGTTTCATGTGCCCGGGCGAGCGCCGTTTACCTTACCGCCGTCGCACCCGGTCCTATATTTCCTGCAAAGACTGCGCGACGAAGCGCACCGTTTCGCGATTTCCACCCACCGGGCGAAGCGATCGAAAGCGCTGACGCGGTCAGAGCTGGACGAAATCCAGGGAATTGGGGGCACCCGCAAGAAAGCTCTTCTGCACCGATTTGGGTCAGCGAAAGCCGTCGCGCAGGCTGGTATTGAGGACCTTTCCGCCGTGAACGGTATCAGTGCAGGTCTGGCCAAAAGAATCTATGATCATTTCCATGCGGATGGTTAACAGCGGATTTCGGCGCAAGCACCGAAACTGGAACGAGTCTCAGTGATCAATTTACCCAACATTCTCACACTGTCTCGCATTGCGGTTATCCCGGTCGTGATCAGTTTATTCTATTGGGATACGCCGGCGACCCGGTGGGTGATGTGCGGACTTTTTACCGCAGCAGGAATTACGGACTTCTTCGACGGCTATCTTGCCCGGAGGAGCAACCAGGTATCGCCTTTGGGGCGATTCTTGGACCCCATTGCCGACAAGCTGTTGGTGGCCGCTTTGCTGCTGATGCTGGCCGGTTTTGATCGCATGTCGGTGTGGGCCTACTTTCCGGCCGTGATCATCTTGATGCGAGAACTTCTGGTGTCGGGCTTACGGGAGTTTCTGGCTGAAACGCAGGTGAGTGTTCCGGTTACCCAGCTGGCGAAGTGGAAAACGACGGTCCAGATGTTCAGCCTGGGCTTCCTGATCGTCGGCACAGACTCCCCAAATTGGATACCAGCCCAGTTGATTGGCGAGATCGGATTATGGCTGGCTGCGCTGCTGACCCTTGTCACCGGTTACGATTATCTAAAAGCCGGTATCCGCTACATGCTCGAAACCGAAACGGCCAAAGGCTCTAATCATGACGGTGGCGCGGAGAGCTGATTATGCCGGCCATTGACGTTCTCTACTTTGCTTGGATCAAGGAGAAGATTGGCGTCGGGCAGGAGCAGGTTTCTCCACCTGGTACTGTGAAAACAGTATCTGACCTGCTGGATTGGCTGGCAGACCGCAGCGCTGGCCATCGAAGCGCCCTATCTGACCGTGCGCGCATTCGCGCCGCACTAGATCAAACCCACGTTCCGCTCGACTCTCCCATCGAAGGCGCGGGAGAAATCGCGTTCTTCCCCCCGGTTACGGGCGGTGCATCATGATCCGAGTCCGCCAGAAACCGTTTGATCCTGGAGATGAAATCAACGCGTTCTGCACACACAACGCCAACTCCGGAGCGATCGCAACGTTCATTGGGCAAGTCCGTGATTATGTCTCAAGCGAATCTGGCACAGGCTCCGTATCCGAGCTCATCTTGGAGCATTACCCTGGCATGACCGAGAAGGAACTGGCCCGGATCGCCGATGAGGCCGCTTCACGATGGTCTCTGGACGATACGTTGGTGATCCACCGCTTTGGACCTTTAACTCCAAGTGAAGCAATCGTATTGGTATGCACAGCCTCGGCGCACCGGGGCGACGCTTTTTCAGCCTGCGAGTTCATTATGGACTGGCTAAAAACCAGCGCACCGTTCTGGAAAAAAGAAGTCTCGCCCGATGGCAGCGAGTGGGTCGAAGCACGCGAGTCAGACGATCACCGCGCCGCGGAGTGGAACGCTAAATAATCTACCCGAACTAGGCCGCAGACGACTCTGAGCTCAGAACCTTACCGACAGTCTCATCATAAGACGTCATCAGCGCTTTGCAGACTTCGCCGGGTGTGAAGGTGTAGCTGCCGATTGCGCCGACCGGCGTCACCTCGGCCGCGGTTCCCGTCAGAAAGCATTCATCTGCATCGGCCATTTCTTCCGGCATGATCGCCCGCTCAATGACGTTATATCCGTGCTCTTTGGCGAGCTGCATCACCGTCCGGCGGGTGATGCCGTCGAGAAAGCAGTCTGGTGTCGGCGTATGAAGTTCACCGTTGATGACAAAGAAAATATTTGCCCCCGTCGCTTCAGCCACCTGTCCGCGCCAGTCGAGCAACAACGCATCGTCAAGTCCTTTTTCCTCAGCCGCGTGCTTCGAAAGCGTGCAAATCATGTACAGCCCGGCCGCCTTCGCAAACACGGGAGCCGTTTCCGGCGCGGGACGGCGCCACTGAGAAATATCGAGCTTGATGCCCTTCAAACGCGCTTCGGGTGAGAAGTAGGACGGCCACGGCCAGACTGCGATTGCAACGTTGATTTTGGACCCACGGGCGGTCACACCCATCAGCTCACTGCCACGCCAGGCGATGGGCCTGACGTAGCCATCGGTGATGTTGTTGGCGCGGATCGCTTCATAGGTCGCTTCATTGATCTGATCCCGGGTGAACGGGATGTTCATGTCCAGCGTTTCGCCTGAGAAAAACAGACGATCCGTGTGTTCTTCGAGTTTGAACACACTGCCGTTATAGACACGCTCGCCCTCGAACACGGCGGACGCATAGTGCAGAGCATGCGACAGAACGTGCAGCTTCGCGCCGCGCCACGGTTGGAGTTCGCCGTTGAACCAGATATATCCGTCTCGATCGTCAAAAGGCTGTGTGGCCATTGGATTTCTGCCTGCGAAAAGAGTGCTTAGGGGCTGAAACGTGACAGTTTCTTCAACGCTTGAGCTTGATGGCTATCATGGAGCGCAATATATGTCAATAATACTGACATATATTGCTTTTCCAGGGTCCGCCCATAAAGAGATATAACCAGGACTATGGTTGAAGCAAAACCCGGCACAAACCTGCTTTTTCTGAGGGATGAAGACCTCAGGCAGGGCATAGAACTGCTATTTTTCGCCTACCGCGACTTTACGGCGGAGGCAGATTCAATCCTCGCCAAGCAGAAGTTCGGCCGCGCGCACCACCGGGTGATTTATTTTGTCGGTCAGTACCCGGGAATCAGCGTCGGCGATCTGCTGGATATCCTGAGCATCACCAAGCAAAGCCTGTCCCGCGTGCTTCGGCAATTGATCGATGACGGATACATCGATCAACAGCCGGGAAAGACAGACCGGCGCCAAAGGCTCCTCACACTCACCAGCAAGGGACAAGACCTGGAGCGGCTGCTGACCAGCGAGCAGCGGGCGCGCATCGCCAACGCTTACAAACAAGCGGGCGCCGAGGCGGTTGAAGGATTCCGTAAAGTCATGTTGGGGATCATGGAAGAGTCAGCGCGGCAAAGATTTGACGAAGAAAAGCCGTAGAGATTCATCATGGCTGCCGATACGTCAAAGAACTCGATTCCGCCCGCACATATTCTGGTTGTCGATGACGACACGCGTCTCAGATCCCTTATTCGAAGGTACCTGAAAGAGCAGGACCTCATGGTAACGGCGGTGCCAACCGCTAAGGACGCACGCCAGATTTTGAGGTCATTGCAATTTGACCTCATCGTTCTTGACGTGATGATGCCCGGCGAGGACGGAATGAGTCTCGCGCGCGCACTTCGCGAGGGCAGCATGGTTCCGATACTCATGCTCACCGCCATGGACCAGGCTCAAGACCGCATTCGCGGCCTCGAACACGGTGTCGACGATTACATGAGCAAACCGTTTGAACCGCGCGAGCTGCTGCTGAGAATCAATGCGATCTTGAGACGCGCGCCGCCGTCCGAGGACGATCAAATCCACGAGCTGCAATTCGGTGAGTGCCGTTACGATCTGGCGCAAAACGCGCTTACGCGCGGCGGTTCCTCCGTTCACCTTACTTCGGCAGAGTCCGACCTCCTGCGCGTCTTGGCACAGAACGCGAATTCGCCGGTCCAGCGCGATGAGCTCTGCCGGATCGGTGCCGGGACATCCAATCCAAGAACGATTGACGTTCAGGTAACCCGCCTGAGACGTAAAATCGAGAGCGACCCCAGGCAACCGCGCTATTTGCAAACTGTACGCGGTACGGGATACCTCCTGCGAACTGATTAAGGCTTCGGCGGAACAATGGCGGACAGAACAGCGACAACAGAGACGACGCCGCACCGCACCGGTGACTGGAAGCACTGGACTGACGTCTCAACGTGGTTGCCCGCTACACTTATGGGGCGATCCGCCCTCATCATCGTTGTGCCGCTGATCCTTGTTCAGGTCATTTCCACTTTCATATTTTACGATAACCACTGGGAAACGCTGTCGCGGCGGCTGGCACAAGGCCTGGCAGGCGACATATCCCACATACGCGTGTTTATGCGGGACAACCCCGGCGAAGAGAATTTCGCGTGGATCCAAACAACAACACGTCAAACGATGGCTTTGACGATTTCGTACAAAGCGGGTGCAGCGCTGAACGCAGGACAGGTTGTGACCGGTGATGGACCTTTTCCGGATGTCTTAACCCGCGAGCTTTGGCGGGAACTGAAACGTCCGTTCACCATCGATTTCCGCGACCCGGACGGCAATATTGAAATCAACATGCAGCTAACGGACGGGGTGCTGCACGTGATCGCACCCCGCAAACGTCTGTTCAGCTCCACAACTTATGTTTTCGTGATCTGGATGGTGGGGTCGTCTCTCCTACTGTTCGGTGTTGCGGCCCTGTTCCTCAACGTCCAAGTGCGCGCGGTACGAAGGCTAGCTAGGGCCGCCGACAGCTTTGGCAAAGGGCGCGACATCCCCAACTTCAAGCCTGAGGGCGCGATGGAAGTGCGCCAGGCCGCACGGGCGTTCACCGCCATGAAGAACCGAATTCAGCGGCAGATCGACCAGCGCACCGAGATGCTCGCCGGCGTATCCCATGACCTGCGCACCCCGTTGACGAGGCTGCGCCTTCAAGTTGAGATGCTCGACGGGATCGCCAAAGAGGACACGGACGCCCTCAAACAAGATATAGACGACATGCAGCGCATGCTTGATGGCTACCTTGCCTTCGCGCGCGGGGAGGGCGACGAAACCCCTCAGAAGATTGAACTGGCTGCATACGTGTCAGATCTTCAAAAGAGGCTTGAACGAGACGGTGTCGATGTTCGATTAAACGAGAACACGCTCAATGGGACGTTTACCGTCAAACCCATGGCGCTGCAGCGCTGTCTGTCCAACCTGATTGCCAATGCGCGCCGCTACGGCAAGCAGGTGGTTGTCACGGTTCATCTGGCCGGCCCCCACCTGGAAATCATTGTTGATGATGACGGGCCTGGCATACCACCGGAAGAACGGGAAAGTGCGTTCAAAGCTTTCTATCGGTTGGAGAGCTCCCGCAATCCGGAAACAGGTGGGGTTGGCCTGGGCCTGACAATTGCCCGTGATTTTGCCCGGTCGCTCGGCGGAGACATTGTCTTGGCAGACAGTCCGCAAGGCGGGCTGCGCGCGGTCGTCCGCTTACCGACTTGACGCTCAGTCCCGCGCTTTTGCGCGGCGGGAGACCGCCAATTGCAAACGCTCCAGACGCGAAAGCATCTTGTCCAAAGCAGACATCGTCGCCGCCATATCCGCACTCTCGTCTTTCATCCAAACGCGAAGGACCGAAAGGTAGCCCAGCGTCAGGACTGGCCCCCGTGCCACATCAATCATGTGATGCGCCTGCAATCCGGCCGCACTCAAAACCACGTCCATCGACCTTATCAGCGTCGGAACGCGACACACGGCCAACAGCGGCATGCGCTGATAGTGCGCAAGTAGACTCACCAGCCCGGACCGGTGCTGTTGCAGCACATCGAACCGGATCATAAGGACCTCAAACAGACGATCCCGGGGAGAGTCCGAGTTATCGATTTTGTTGACCTGCCGCAGCATAGCGTCGTCAATGTGGCGGAAGATTAACCCGGCGATCGCTGCTTGAGTCGGCGTTACACGCAGGACCTCACCCAGGTTCTCTTTCAATCCTTGAGCAACGCGGTGAGGAGAAACCGACGCCCAACCGTCTGTGGCCGACAATCCAAGGGCAGCCTCTACGATACGGGCGGGCAACGGGGCGTTAGGTTTGCGCCCCTTCCCGCTTTTACTCGACCGCTTCTGTGTCATGAGTGCCTCTATCTGCTGCTGGAATATGTGTGGTCGTTACCACCACCAGCGGTGTCATCAGCTGGTAAGATTTCTCGAACGCTCAGCTGCCGCCTGGATCGCCTGGCCGACCAACTTCTTAACACCCTCAGGTCCCATGAGAATGTCGAGTGCTGCCGCGGTCGTGCCCCCAGGACTAGTCACATTCTCGCGCAATGTAGCAGCAGGTGTCGGATCGGCGGTCATCAAGGCACCACTGCCAGCGATTGTCGCCCGGGCGAGTTGATCGGCAAGGACCGGCGGCAACCCCGCATCAATTCCGGCCTCCATCATCGCCTCAGCAAGCAAGAAAACATAGGCTGGTCCACTTCCGGACACGGCCGTAACTGCGTCCATCTGGGCCTCGTCCGCGATCCATGCGGTTTCGCCCACCGCACCCATCAGCACCTTACTGACCCGCTTGTGGGATGGACCCGCGCCGGGGCTAGCGAACAGAACACTCATGCCCTGACCAACGGCGGCGGGTGTGTTCGGCATGGCGCGCACAACGGCCGCTTGCCCGCCGAGGAGTTGCTCGAGCTTAGACACCTGCAGGCCTGCCACCACCGACAGATAGACCGCGCCGGAGGTCGCAAACTTGGCATAGGCCGGGATCACATCGTCGGCCACTTGGGGTTTCACCGCGAAGACAATGACATCGGGCGTGAAGTCACTTGGAATCTCTGCCGCATCAGTCAGGACGCAGAGCGCATGATGATCCGCCGCAGCCGCAACGCTATCCCGTCCCGCTGGTTCGACCACCATGACGTCAACGGGATTCAGGCCGTGCGCGAACCATCCCTTGAGCAGGGCGCCACCCATGTTGCCGCAACCAACGAGCAGGATTGTGCCTTCGATCATAACGGCACAGTACCACAAAGAGGTGCCCGTTACGCCGCCTCTTTAGTGAAAATTGGCCGTTTCAGGAGGGGTCAGGCTTCGCCGACCGTATCCAGCAGAGCGCAAGAAATGGCATCGTCTGGTGTTCGCCCGCCCCAGATGACGAACTGAAACGCCGGGTAATAACGTTCGCACTCGCTGCGCGCCAAGTCGACCAACTCATCAATATGTGCGGCGTCGATGCGCCCGCCGTGACAATGAATGGTATGGCGAAACATGGGGATGCCTTCATCGACCCAGATCGCGAAGTGACCGATCCACAACCGCTCATTCAACTTGGCGATGAGTTCGTAAATGTTGTTCAGAACCTTAGGCTGCACGCGCATGTCCAACGCGCACGAAAAATGCAGAGCATCGAGTTCTTCTGACCACGCAAAAAAGAGGCCGAAGTCGCACCAGGTGCCTGGCGCTTCAACGGCCATTTCCTCGTCGTTGCGGCGGTCGAAAACCCAATCCTTAATCGTGATGACTTCTTCGATGCGATCCAGCGGATTGACCGAGGATGTCGGCTCACTGACGGAGGTGGTGCGCATGGAATTCCCCTCAATTGCCCCGGGCCCGTCTCGCGTCTCGGGCCCTCCAAGTGCTAGCCCGTGAATCAAGATATAGTAGGTTTTGGGGGGCGGCAACACCAAAAGATAGCGTTTCCGCCGAGTCGCGGGGTTACGTCAGGTTTCTCCAAAATGGCCGCGCAGACCTGGCCTGTGGACGAGTCCAGAACAGTGAATCAGATCAAGGCTTTACGGTGCGGGCCGTGCGCTTCTTTGAACCGGCTGCTTTCTTCTTCGCTGGCGACTTACGCGCTGAAGATTTTTTTGGCGCTGTGGTTTGAAGGGCTTCAAGAGCTTCCAATTTTCCTTTGAGGCGTTCCTGCTCGGCGCGCGCCTCGGCCGCCATTGCCTTAACCGCTTCAAACTCCTCACGTGTCACGAAGTCGTTGTCCGCCATAAACCGCTCGACACGTTGACGCACCAAAGCTTCTATCTCTTGCTTGAGATTGCCCAGAGCGCCCAGCGCACCACCTGCGACCTTGGCAATATCATCAAAAATCCGGTTTTGACTTTGCATGTCACGCTCCTTCCTTAAGGATAAGACCAATATTGGGGCTCTTGCGGCAGAGTTCAAGCCATCGCGGCGTGCCGCAAACATGGGTCACGCCTGGAATTAAAGCCATCGGGCCTGTATTGAACATACCTTCTACGGGCAAATGGTGCGAAGCATGCTGGTCATCACTGGAGCGGCCGGATTCATCGGCTCGAATTTGATAGCGGGGCTGAATCAGACCGGCGATCAGCCCATCGCCGCGGTCGACATAATCGACAGCGATCTCAAAGCGGCCAATGTGGCTGACTTTCAGCATGCGACTTGGATCGAGCCAAATGACATTCTAGAGCACTTGGTCCGCGTCGCCGGTCAGGTCACGGCAGTTGTTCACCTGGGCGCTGAGACGTCGACAACCGCAACCGACCGGGAACACGTATTCGCCGTCAATGTGAGCTTGAGTCAGGACCTGTGGCGATGGTCGGCGAAAAATGACGTGCCCTTTGTCTACGCGTCGTCAGCGTCGGTTTACGGCGACGGTTCCCAAGGCTTTCAAAGCATCCTGTCGACTGAGGCCATGAATGGCCTGGCCCCGCTCAACCTTTATGGGGAAAGCAAACTCGCATTCGATCAATTTGTTGCCGGCGCGATTGAGGCGGGCGACAAGACACCACCGCAGTGGGCCGGATTGCGGTTCTTCAATGTCTATGGGTCGCGGGAGCGCCACAAAGGCACGCAAGCGAGCGTGGTGACACAGATGTATCCCGTCGCCGCGCGGGGTGAGCCGTACGCCCTGTTCAGATCGCACAAAGAGGGCATCGCGGATGGGAAGCAAAAACGTGACTTTGTTTTTGTTGATGATTGCTGCCGGGTCATTACTTGGCTCCTAGCGAATCCGCATGTCTCGGGCTTGTTTAATGTGGGCACCGGACGGGCCCGGACCTTCTTGGACTTGGCGAACGCTGTTTATGCTGCGGCTGAACAGCCTTTCGCAGTGACGTGGCGGGATACGCCGCCTCACCTGCAAACTCACTATCAGTACTTCACAGAGGCCGACCTCACACCCCTGCGCGACGCCGGATACACGAACGCGTTTACGAGCCTTGAAGAGGGTGTCACGATCACGGTCGATCGTTACAAGGCGCAGACCGGCGCCCTGCCAACCGGCTGATTAACATGTCGCTTTTTGCCCTGCCCTTTCCATCAATAGACCCGGTTTTATTTGAGATCGGACCGTTTGCGATCCGCTGGTACGCCCTCGCCTACATTGCGGGGCTGTTCGGCGGCGTGTGGTATGTCCGCCGGCTTGTCACCCATCGCCCGGCCTTGATGACGCCGCGACAGGTCGATGATTTCCTGATTTGGGCCTTGCTTGGAATCGTTCTGGGCGGACGTCTGGGATACGTCCTGTTTTACAAACCGGCCTACTACCTCGCCAACCCAGCAGAAATACTCATGACCTGGGAAGGTGGCATGGCCTTCCACGGCGGGCTGCTGGGCGTCATCGCCGCCATCATTTTGTTCGCCCGCAAATACAAGATCGAAAAGTGGTACCTGTCCGATAACGTCGGCTGCGCCGTCCCAATCGGCCTGGGCCTTGGGCGATTGGCGAATTTCATCAACGGTGAATTATTTGGCCGTACCGCGCCGGATTTGCCGTGGGCGTTTGTGTTTCCGAGCGGCGGCCCTGTCCCGCGCCATCCAAGCCAACTGTATGAAGCTGCTTTGGAGGGACTGGTGCTGTTCATCGTGATGCATCTTTTGTGGCGGCGGGAGTGGGTGCGCCAGCGTCCCGGCATTCTAACTGGAACATTCTGCGCGGGTTATGCGGTTGCCCGCATTATTGTAGAGTTTTTCCGTGAACCGGACCGGCACCTCGGTTTTATTGCTGCCGGCATCACGATGGGACAGGTGCTTTCACTTCCATTGCTTGCGTTCGGCATCTGGGTGATCTGGCGATCCAGCAAGAAACCTCCTGTTCAGGGGTCCGCGTCGTAGGTATGCCGCCGAAACTGACAGGGGCCGCACAAGACATTGCCAGTCTGATCCAGAAGGACGGCCCCATCAAGGTGGCCGACTACATGTCGCTCGCCGTCGAGGCGTACTACCAAAAGGAAAATGTATTCGGAACAAAGGGCGACTTCGTCACCGCCCCTGAGGTGTCTCAGGTCTTTGGCGAACTCATTGGCCTCTGGTGTGTCACCGCGTGGCAGCAGTTGGGTGAGCCGCGCCTTTTCAATCTGGTTGAATGCGGGCCAGGCCGTGGAACCCTGATGAGTGACGCTTTGCGAACGGTCGCGGAGATCGCTCCGAAGTTTGCGCGGTCGGCGGACATCCACCTACTGGAGCGGAGTCCGGCCCGGCGGCAAGAACAAGAAAAGACCTTGGCCGCCTATGATGTCACTTGGCTGGACACCCTGGAAAACCTGCCGGAGGGGCCGTCTATTTTCGTCGCCAACGAATTTCTGGATGCACTGCCCGTGCGCCAATATGTCAAAACGGCTGACGGATGGTGCGAGCGCCTCGTGGATATCAAAGATCAAGCCTTTGTCTTCGGCTGCGCGTCTGAGCCGGTACCGGTTGCCGACGGCGCCTTTGACGATGCCGCGCCAGACACCCTGCTGGAAGTCTCCGATGCCGTCACCGCTTTTGTGACGGACGTGGCGGAGCGCTGTATGAACGCACCCGGAATCGCGCTGATGATCGACTACGGTCATACCCGCTCAAGCACGGGTGAAACACTACAAGCCGTTAAAGATCATAAGTTTCATCCGGTCCTCAGCGACCCTGGCGAGGCTGATCTTACCGCTCACGTCGACTTTGCCGCAGTCGCGCAGGCTGCCCGGAGCGCAGGGGCTTCGGTTTTTGGACCGACAGAACAGGGGCTTTGGCTGCGCCGTATTGGGGCGACCGTGAGAGAGGCTCAGTTGTGCGATGGCAAATCCGCCGAGGAGGCGGACGCGGTCCGCGCAGGTATACGCCGACTGATCGACCCCGAACATATGGGCGACTTGTTCAAGGTTCTGAGTATCGCCCCGTCGGGTGTTTTGACCCTGGCCGGCTTTGAGGCGGAGACCTAACGGTGTTGACGGCGCCAATCTTCGACGGTCTTACAGGTATCCGGCATGGTTTCTTCACGCGTTCGGGCGGAAAATCCCGGGGGGTGTTTGCCTCCCTGAACTGCGGGTATGGGTCCGGCGACGATCAAGCGAGCGTGCGGTGGAACAGAGGTATCTGCGCCGCAAGCTTGGGCGTAGATGAAAGCCGTTTACTGACCGCCTACCAACGCCATACCGCAGATGCAGTTGCCGCAGCCGAAGCCTGGGCGCAGGACAAGGCCCCGGTGGCCGACGCGATCGTCACGACAACACCTGGCCTCGCCGTCGGGGTCTTGACGGCTGACTGCGCACCGGTGCTGTTTGCCGATCCGGTGAATCGTGTCATCGCCGCAGCGCACGCCGGTTGGAAAGGGGCGCTGACAGGTATTTTGGAGACAACAATCACGGAGATGGAAACCGCAGGTGCGGCGCGGCAAACGATCCGTGCTGCTGTAGGACCTTGCATTGCGCAACGGTCGTATGAAGTGGGGCCGGAATTTCAGGCGCGTTTTATTTCGGAGCAGTCTGCCGACGCAACGCATTTCGCCCCGTCCGCCAAAGACGGCCATTGGATGTTCGACCTGCCGGGGTTTGTCATGTCGCGGCTCAAGCAATCGGACATTCGCGAGATCGCCTGGATTGAAGCAGACACGTACGTAGATCGTGACCGGTTCTTCAGTTATCGGCGCACCTGCCATCGTGGCGAAACGGACTACGGGCGTCAGATATCGGCAATTGCGTTGGCAGGATGAGCCCCTTGAGCAAGTCACACCGCATACCGCGCCGGACGGTGGTCTTAACCCTTGCCGCGGCGTTGACGGGATGCGGCAATCTCCCCCAGCCCTTCCGGCGCGCACCGAACTCCACGAACCCCTTGCTCGCCAATCCAAGTGGCGCGGGCGTCGGCGTTGTTCCCGTCGCCGGACTGGACCCAGAGATTGGGACGAAAATCGCAGATCGCATTGCGGCCCTTCTACAGGGGGAAGACGTACCGGCAGAGTCCATCGACCGGGTGGGCCTGTTGGGATTCACGTTGGAGGGAAACCTGGATACATTGCCCAGCGGCGGCGGGACCGGCACATCCATCGATTGGCGGTTGATCAACCGGCAGGGTGAAATCGTTCAGCGCTTTGACCAAGTTCTTCCCGTGCCGATGGCCGACGTTACGGGCGGAGCCGACTGGGCGCTGGAACAGATAGCAGCTGATATCGGCCAGAGGGTGCTCACCCTGATTGCACCGGCGCTTGACGTTGTCATTGAGCCGCTGGCTCCGCCGCCTTGGCAGGGCGCGGCGGTTCTGATTCGCCCCCCGGCCGGCGCCTCCGAAGAGGACAATATGGTGTTGGCCCGCGCTCTGGCCAGGCGGTTCGGCCAGGCGGGACTGGTGCCGGCGGAAGGCCGCATGGATTTCATCGTGACGGGCAATGTGATCATTCAGCCGTTCGACGGTGAACTTGATGATATCTCCATTGCCTGGTCGGTTTTGACTCCCGACGAACAGGTGTTGGGCGACGTCCGCCTGGACAATCGCGTCCCCAGAGAACAGCTCCGCACGTCCTGGGCGGCCATCGCGGAGGCCATAACCGACGCCGCCCTGCCCGGCCTCCTGGACATCATGTCCGCAGCGCTTTCCTCGCGCTAAGACCGCCTCCCCGACGTTTACAGCCGTGTGACAGATTGATAGGTTCAGCCCCGTCGCTGGTCGTCGGGGAACAGCGGGATGGCTGGGGAAAAGGCCATCAGCGCAGAGGGGTCTTCAGGAATGAAATTGTTGGCCGGTAATGCCAATCGTCCGCTCGCGGAAGCGATTGCCGCCTACCTGCATTGCGAGTTGACCAATGCCTCGATCAAACGCTTTTCCGACATGGAAGTGTTTGTCGAGATCAATGAAAACGTCCGAGGCGAAGATGTCTTCGTCGTTCAGCCGACGTCCTATCCCGCAAACGACAACCTGATGGAACTGCTGGTGACCCTGGACGCGTTGCGCCGGGCGTCGGCGGAGCGGGTGACCGCCGTCATTCCTTACTACGGCTATGCCCGCCAGGATCGCAAGACGGCGCCGCGCACCCCGATTACGGCTAAGCTGGTGGCCAATCTGATCAACCAGGCCGGCGCCAGCCGGGTCCTCACCCTTGATCTACACTCCGGCCAGATTCAGGGATTTTTCGACATTCCACTGGACAACCTATACGCCCAGCCAGTGTTCGCCGATGACATCAAGGACCGCTACCAGGACAACGGCGGCCCTATGATCGTCTCGCCCGATGTGGGCGGCGTGGTTCGCGCCCGGGCGATTGCCAAACGCCTAGATACCGACCTGGCGATTATCGATAAGCGGCGGGAGCGCGCCGGGGTCTCAGAAGTGATGAATATTATCGGGGACGTCGACGGCCGGGACTGCATTCTGATCGACGATATTGTCGATTCCGCCGGCACCCTGTGCAATGCCGCCACCGCGTTGATGAATGACGGCGCAAAATCGGTCTCGGCCTACGTCACCCATGGCGTGCTGTCCGGCGGAGCGGTGGGCCGGGTATCGGCCTCTCCCATGACGGAGCTGGTCATCACCGACAGCATCCAGGCAACCGAGGCCGTGCGCCTGGCCGACAATGTGCGGCAGCTGTCGATCGCGCCGCTGATGGCCGAGGCAGTCAAGCGAATCAGCTCGGAATCCTCGGTTTCCAGCCTTTTTGACTGAGTTTTCGAGCCCGCAGAACGGGCCGACAAAGGCTTGAGCCCACAGACGAATCCCTGTATTACCCCCGCTTCGCGGACGTTCTCGGCTATCTGAGGCCCGCGGTCCGGCGGCGACACCCCTGGAGGCCTGCCGGAAATCACATTTAAGGAGACCAGAAATGGCCGATTCAACTGCCCTGACCGTTCAGGGCCGCGACGGGGCCGGCAAGGGGGCAGCCCGCGCAACACGCCGAGCAGGACTTGTGCCAGGTGTGATCTATGGCGACAACAAGGAACCGATCCTGATTGCCATAGAGCCGCGCGATCTGATTGCCCAAATGCACAGACCCGGTTTTTCAACCCACATTTTTGACATCGAGCTCGACGGCAAATCGCACCGCGCGATGGCCCAGGATGTGCAGATGCATCCGGTCCGCGACGTGCCCATTCATGTGGACTTCCGCCGGATTGGCAAGAACACGGTCGTGACCGTGGAAGTGCCTGTGCATTTCTCGAACGAGCTGGCTTCGCCGGGCATCAAACGCGGCGGTGTGTTGAACATTGTGCGCCACGAAATTGAAGTGCGCGCCCGCCCGGATGATCTGCCCGAGCAGTTTGACATCGACCTGACCGGACTGGATATCGGTGATTCGGTGCACATCAGCGCCCTCACCATGCCCGATGGCGTCGCCCCGACCATCACGGATCGCGACTTCACGATCTGCACCATCGCGCCGCCCACCGTCGTGGCAGCGGCCGAGGAAGAAACAGACGAAGACGCAGAAGAGGGCGAAGAAGGCGCCGAGGCCAAGGACGCGGATGGCAAAGCCGCTGAAGATGGCGACGGCGACGAAAAGTCCGACGACTAAGTACACTCCGGGTCTGGCCAAGGCGTCAGACCCGGACTCCTCTATCTGGTTGCGCTTGACTGCCCCGCACTGACTCACGAGAGAGGCCGCTATGCGCCTGCTTGTCGGCCTGGGCAACCCTGGGTCCGGATACACCAATAACAGACATAATCTTGGCTTTATGGCAGTCGATGCCATCGCCGAGCGGCATCACTTTCCGCCTTGGCGCAGCAAGTTCCAGGGCGTGGCAACCGATGCACAGTTGGGCGGCGACAAGGCCGTGCTGCTCAAACCATCGACATTCATGAACGAGTCCGGACGGTCCGTCGCAGAAGCAGTTAAGTTCTACAAGCTCGAACTTGACGACGTGCTGGTGCTATTCGACGAGATTGAGCTGGCACCCGGAAAAGTCCGCATCAAGAAAGGTGGTGGACACGCCGGGCACAACGGTATTCGCAGCGTCGCCTCACATATCGGCAAGGACTTTTGGCGGGTCAGGCTTGGCGTCGGCCATCCGGGCGACAAAAACCGGGTCTCCGGATACGTCTTACGCGACTTTGCGAAATCCGATGCGTCATGGGTCGATGCCCTGGTATCCGCGGTTGCGGCAGACGCTGACCTGTTGGTCAAAGGCGAAGACAACCGGTTCATGACCGCTGTCGCTCAAGCCATGCAGCCGGTCGACACACCTCCGTCCCCGCGCGATTTGCGCGACGCCGCAGAGGATAGAGAGGAAAGATAAGGTTATGGGTTTCAAATGCGGAATTGTTGGCTTGCCCAATGTCGGCAAGTCCACACTCTTCAATGCCTTGACGTCCACCGCGGCGGCCCAGGCGGCAAACTTTCCATTCTGCACGATCGAGCCGAACGTCGGCCGGGTTGCGGTACCGGATGACCGCCTCGACAAAATAGCGGCGATTGCCAAATCGGCAGAGGTCATCCCCACCCAACTTGAGTTCGTCGATATCGCCGGACTGGTCAAAGGCGCCAGTAGGGGCGAAGGGCTGGGCAACAAGTTTCTCGCCAACATCCGCGAGGTCGACGCGGTGGTGCATGTGTTGCGCTGTTTCGATGACGGCAACGTCACCCACGTCGACGGCTCGGTCGATCCCGTCCGCGACGCGGAGACCGTAGGGACCGAGCTGCTGCTGGCAGATCTCGAAAGCATGGAAAAACGCGTTGACCCGGTGGCCAAGAAGGCCAAGTCCGGCGACAAGGACGCGAAAGAGGCCATGGCGGTCATGGAGCCGGTTTTGCTGGCCCTTCAGGATGGCAAGCCGGCACGCACCGCAATGCCGGAAGACGAAGCGGCCCGCAAACACTTCCGCCAGCTGCAGCTGATGACCGCCAAGCCCGTGCTGTACGTCGCCAACGTGGAAGAAGACTCCGCTGCCACGGGCAACCCCCACGCCGAAACGGTTGCGGCCAAGGCAAAAAGCGAAAACGCCGTCAGTGTGGTGATCTCCGCCGCGATTGAGGCCGAGGTGGCCTTGCTGGATGACGCGGCTGAGCAGGCCGATTTCCTCGAGTCTCTCGGACTTGAAGAGACAGGCCTGTCGCGCATTATCAGGGCTGGATACAGCTTGCTCGATTTGCTGACCTTCTTCACCGCCGGCCCCAAGGAGGCGCGCGCCTGGACGGTGAGCCGTGGCGCCAAAGCGCCTCAGGCGGCGGGTGTCATCCATACCGACTTTGAACGGGGCTTCATCCGCGCGGAAACCATCGCTTATGACGATTTCATCTCCTTAGGCGGCGAACAGGCGGCCAAGGATGCGGGGAAGATGCGCCAGGAAGGCAAAGAGTACGTCGTCAAGGATGGCGACGTGATGCATTTCCTGTTCAACGTCTAAAGAGTCACATCCCACCAAAAGAAAACCGCCGGCGCGAGGGCCGGCGGCGTTTCACTTTTTGGTCTTCTAGGCAGGGCCTAGTGCTTAACGTCAGCCCAGATGCGGCGCTTCAAGAAGTACGCCAGGATGGTGAAGACAAATGTGAAGAGCATGACGCGGATGCCGGTCTGCTTGCGGACTTCCAGCTTGGGCTCAGCCGCCCAGTGCATGAAGGCAACGACGTCCTTGGCCATTTGCGCTTCGGTGGCCGGCGTGCCATCGGAATACTCAACAAGGTCATCGAACAACTGCCGGGCCATAGCGATCTGATTGCCATCGAAGATCGTGTTGTAATACATGCCCGGCATGATCTCGTCTTCGAGCTCCGGCGGCGGGTCCTCATAACCGAGAATCAGATTGTAGACGTAGTCGGGGCCATTGGCCCGCGCCTTCGTCAGCAACGACATATCGGGCGGCAACGCTCCGCCATTTGACGCCCTGGCGAACTGCTCGTTCGGATAAGGATTAGGAATGCGGTCTGCCGGAATGGCCGGACGGTAAATCGGGTCGCCAAAGTCGTCACAGCACTCTTCGACTTCATACAATGACGCCAGATATTTGACCTGGTCTTCAGAGTAGCCGATCTCCTCAAGGTTCCGGAACGCAACGTAATCAAGCCCGTGACAGGCGGCACACACCTCTGTGTAGACTTGAAAGCCGCGCTGCAGCTGCTGGCGGTCAAACCCACCGAAAATCCCTTGCCACGACCATTCTTGCGGATCGAGCTCGGCTTGTTCTCCGGCAGCCAGAGCCGGGCCAGCGGGCATAAAAGTCGCGAAAGCGAGGGCAACGACTGCGGCGAAAGATAAAACACCAGTTCTCATGATCTCTACTCCGCAGGTTTGGCCACAACGGGCGTGCTTATGCTTGTTGGCAAGGATCTAGGGGTCTCAATCCACCCCACCACCGGCAGAAGCACCAGGAAGTGGAAGAAGTACCAGAAGGTGCCCACCCGGCTCAGGATTAACGGCAGACCCTCGGCTGTCTGGGATCCACACCAGCCGAGCACGATGCAAACCACGAAGAAAATCCAGAACAGAACACGGAAGATCGGGCGGAAGTTGGCGGACCGGATCCGGGACGTGTCCAGCCACGGCAGCACAAACAAGATCAGGATCGAGGCGAACATCAGAACGACGCCGAGGAGCTTGTTATCGACCGAGCGCAAGATGGCGTAGAACGGCAGGAAGTACCATTCAGGCACGATGTGCGCCGGCGTCGCCAGCGGATTGGCCGGGATGTAGTTGTCCGGATGGCCAAGCGAGTTCGGCGCCCAGAACACCACGGCAAAATAGATCAGCAGGAAGACGCCAAGGCCGAAGGCGTCTTTCGCCGTGTAGTAAGGATGGAACGGGATCTTGTCCTGCGGTGCGGCTTCGATACCGGTGGGATTGTTCGAGCCCGGAATGTGAAGCGCCCAGATATGTAGGACCACAACACCGACGATCACGAACGGCAGAAGATAGTGCAGGGCGAAGAAACGGTTGAGAGTCGGGTTGCCGACCGCAAAACCGCCCCACAGCCAGGTCACGATTTCATCGCCGATCACAGGGATCGCGGAGAACAGGTTGGTGATCACAGTCGCACCCCAGAAGCTCATCTGCCCCCAAGGCAACACGTACCCCATGAAGGCCGTGGCCATCATGAGAAGCAGAATGATGATTCCGAGCCACCACAACACTTCACGCGGCGCTTTGTACGACCCGTAGTACATACCGCGGAAAATATGGATGTACACGACGATAAAGAAGAAGCTGGCTCCGTTGGCGTGCATGTAGCGCAGCAGCCAGCCGGAATTCACGTCGCGCATAATGCGCTCGACGCTGTCAAAGGCATAATCAACATGCGGCGTGTACGACATGGCCAGCAGGATGCCGGTGAGGATCATCACCACCAGCATGAAGCCGGCCAGCGAGCCGAAATTCCAGAAGTAGTTTAGATTCTTCGGCGCGGGATACTGCGTCCCGACCGAATGATCGATAAAGGAGACAATGGGCAGGCGCTCTTCAAACCAATCAAAGGCGCGGGCGCCCCAACCTTTCTCAGTACTCATATCCGGGGCGCTCCTTACCCGATGCGAATGTTTGTTTCGGAGAGGAAAGTGTACTCAGGCACTTCGAGGTTCGTCGGCGCAGGTCCCTTACGGATGCGCGCGGACTTGTCGTAGTGAGAGCCGTGACACGGGCAGAAATAACCACCGAAGTCGCCGCGCGCCTCAGTGGTTTTTTGCCCCAACGGAATACAGCCGAGGTGGGTGCAGACACCGACGACGACAAGGTACTTGGGATCAATGACGCGGTCTTCGTCAGCCTGCGGGTCTGGCATGTCTTGCCAGCGCTCTGACTGAGCCTCTTCGATCTCTCCCGGTGTGCGATGACGCACGAACACGGGCTTGCCACGCCAGCTGATGGTAATGGCCTGACCTTCCTCAAGCGCGGCGAGACTGACTTCCACCGATGAAAGAGCCAGGGTATCCGCAGCCGGGTTCATACTGTCGACGAGAGGCCATAAAGATACAGCCGCGCCAACCGCACCCGTTGCTACCGTGGCATGAAGAAGAAAATCCCGCCTGGACTCGTCGGGCGTCGGAACCGCCTGATGCTCTGCCGTGTCCGTCATATGTCAGACCTCTTGAACTTATTTCCGCACCGGGAAAGATGCGCAACACCGGAGCTTCCAAGACATGTCCTGAAGTCTACCCCGCAAAACGGACTAAAAAAGCCCGAAATGTCCCGTCCCGCTTTCCCAACCAATACGAAACTCTAAGGAAAACAACGGGATGGGGTATAGGATATTTTATACGCCGTGAAAAGGCCTTTACTGGCCGCGCATCGCCAAGACATGAGGCCTAATAACGCTTTGATCACACTCGCTCTTTTTCAACCCGATATCCCTCAAAATGCCGGGGCGATCTTGCGCTTGGGCGCCTGTTTCGGCCTGCCCGTCGAGATCATTGAACCGTGCGGTTTCGTACTCGATGACAAGCGGTTGAAACGCGCGGCCATGGACTACGCTGATGGGGCCGATTTGAAGCGGCATACGTCTTGGCAGGCGTTTCACGGTGCCCCGCGCGCCGGACGTATCGTGTTGCTCACGACACGGGCGGCGACACCTTGCCACTCATTCTCATTCTTATCAGGCGACGTGTTGCTGTTCGGTCGGGAGAGTGCCGGGGTTCCCGACGATGTTCATGAGGTTGCGGATGCACGGATCGTCATTCCCATGGCGCCGGGGACCCGCTCTCTCAATGTCGCCCAGTCTGCCGCCATTGCCGCCGCCGAAGCCTTACGGCAACTGGGGCATTTCACGCCCCATGACAGCGGCACATGAGAGCAGCACATGACAGCCGCGTAATGTGTCTGCAATGTCTGTGTAAGGATTGGGTTTGTAGGGTCAATATCAGCAAAGTCAGACGATGACGGATCCCCTCCCGTCGCCAGATATTGCTCCGTCGCTCAGCCCCGCCCCTCCAGAGGCGGGGCTTTTTTCATCGACTATGGTTTGGGCTATGGCTTGAGGTCATTGGCGGCGCGCAGCAGGTCATCGCGGGACAGGGCGAATCCACTCTCAACCCACTGCCGCTCAAGGCCGTCCAATGCCCTGCCAAGGACAGTCCCCGGCGCAAATCCGACATCTTGGAGGTCACGCCCAGTCAGAGGAAAAACCGGCTGCCGCCATGTGCGGGCCGAAGCATAATTTTCACCAGCCTCGTCAGGGTCGCACTCGGACAGTCGCGCGGCAGCAATCAGGACTGCGTCTGCCGCAACCTTATAGTGCGCATAGAAAAACGAACGCCACGCCGCCTCATCTTTACCTACCGGACATGCGTCTGCAGCGATCATGAGGTCCTTAAGGACTTTCGCATCGCGCTTTGACATGTGGAACCGGTGCGAAATCTCTTCATCATGTTCGGGCAATACCGCACACCATCTGCGATGCCACCGGTCTTGGTCGTCCGCCGGCCCGCTCTCGGCAACACGGTGTTCGAGATCGATGAGCCGTGCCAGCGAACCGATATCCGTGCGGCCAGAAAAGACGGCGTCAAGCACACCCGTCTCGCTCATCAAAACCACAGCGCGTCGAGGGTCTGGCGCAGACAACAGCTTCACCATTTCGTTGCGCACGCGGTCCGCCGATAAACCCGAAATGTGGGATGCAAACGTCCGGCAAGCGTCAAGAGTGGCGGCGTCTGGATCGCACCGGCCATAGTGGGCCAGGAAACGGAACAGCCTGAGAATGCGGAGGTAGTCCTCCTGAATCCTGTCAGCGGGTGCGCCAACGAAGTTCACCCTCCCAGCCTTGGCGTCTTCCACCCCGCCAAAGAAATCAAATATCTCTCCGGCAGGAGTCATCGACATCGCGTTAAAGGTAAAGTCGCGGCGCGCAGCATCTTCCTGCCAGTCGGCGGTGAACTCGACAGATGCATGGCGTCCATCGCATGCGGTGTCCTTGCGCAACGTCGTGATCTCGAAGCCCTGTCCGCCGGCCACAGCGGTGACGGTGCCGTGCTCAATGCCCGTGGGCGCGGCTTTCAGGCCTGCTGCTTCGAGTTTCTCGATCGTGACGTCAGGAAGATCCGGGGTGGCGAGGTCGATATCTGTGACATCGCGCTCCAACACCGTGTCGCGCACGCAACCGCCCACCGCCCGAACATCCGTCTGCGGCGCGCCGAGCGCGGCCAAAACTTTTTGCAGCGATGGGTCTTGAAGCCACGGCGCATCAGGAAAGCGGTCGGCCACGATCGGCTTACTTTTCCTGCAACTGCCCAGGAATGATTTTGCCGTCTTCGTAGCGCGGTGGAGTGTACTCCGCATCTGGATTGGCGCCCCGGTTTAGCGCGGCGAACGCAAGCACGCCAAGCGTCAGGACCGCACCCAACAGCAGCATCAACGGCCACGGACCTTTTTCAAGATTTGGCGCTTCGCCGCCGTGTTTGCGCGCGTGGACGGTCCGGTACCACACCCACAGCAGATACACCGTAAGCGGCAGGAGAAACGGCAGAACATAGGTGAAAAAGACACGAGCCATTAGACGCTCAAGACCTCAGCCATATTGACGATCATTCCCGCAGTCGCCCCCCAAATATAATACGATTCATAGGGCATAGCGTAGTAGGCACGGTCGAGCCCGTTCACCACCCGCTTGACCTTCTGATGATTGGCCCGGTCGAGCAGGAAATCCAAGGGCACCTCGAAGATGTCGGCCACCTCGCCAGGTTCCGGTGTGAAGTCGTCGGGCGGCCGCGCGACAAAGCCGACGACCGGTACGACCTCGAATCCGGTGATCGTGAGATAGGGATCGAGCCGCCCGAGCACGTCGACATCGCCCGGATGTAAACCCACTTCCTCGTGCGCTTCCCGCAGCGCCGCTGCCTCTTCATCGGCGTCACCTTCGTCGAGCCGCCCGCCAGGGAATGCAACCTGGCCCGCGTGCTTAGCTAAGTCATCCGTGCGGCGGGTGAGCAGAACATGCAGGCGTTGACCGCGGCACAGCAGGGGAACCAACACCCCCGCTCGTGTGCGTTTAGCCCGCACGCCGGCAGCGCCGGCGCCCTTGGCATAGGGAATGCCGCTGGACGGAACAGGGCCGAAGCCGTGGTCTTCAAACTCGGTAAGCCCACCCTCGGCCAACAGCGCCTGGCCGGTGACAACGTCGCCGCGCTCCTGCGGCGTTCTGCGCCGTGCCAAACGTTGACGGATATCATCCGGGCTCAACATGTCAGGCGGTATCTCCGGGAAGGTCCCCAATGGGAAAGAACACACCCCGGCTCCTTACGCCGAGCACCGCACGGCCATTTTGCTCATCTTCTTCCGCCAGATCGATCAGATGGTAAAACACCGAACGGGCCAAGCGCGCCTCCAGGCCCTTCTCGACGTGAACATATGGCGATGGCTCTCCAGTGGTTTCGTCCACGTCGACCCGGAGCGCGTGATCGGCTCCAAGCGGGACGTGATGATCGAGATTGGTGCGGAAATCGATCTCCTGGGCCGCGCCCTCGCCCGCATGCATCACCTCAACCGCGATGTACGGGACATCCTCGACTTCAATGCGGCCGTTTTCGACCGGTGTGGTCAGCCAATAGGAGCCGTCGTCGCGGCGGTTGAGCACGGTGCTGAACAGTTTGACCATCGGCTTCCGACCGATGGGCGAGCCGCGGTAATACCAGGTGCCGTTGCGGTCGATGCGGATGCCGAAATCACCGCAATCTTCGTCCTGATTGGGGTGCTGGTCCGCCCGGGTGCCGGATACCCTCAAGGATGTGAGGGCATTGGCCGCAGAATCTTCTTCTAACTTACCCACCGGAGCCTCCATACTCGGGCGACGGCATAAGAAATCCTTGTTCTGGAGATATTTAGGTGACCGACACGATAACACAACGGACGGATCCGACAGCGGAGGTCTCGGTCGAAGACGTGGAACGCGTCAGCGCCATGATGACCCGCGCCAAGGCGGCTGTGGAAACCGTCATTCTGGGTCAAAGCCTGGTGGTGGAAGAAAGCCTGATCACCCTGCTGGCCGGCGGCCATATCCTGCTTATCGGCGTGCCGGGGTTGGCGAAAACAAAATTGGTGCAAACCCTAGGCACAGTGTTGGGTTTGGAAGACAAGCGGGTCCAGTTCACACCTGACCTGATGCCCGCCGACATTCTGGGCTCGGAGATTCTCGAGGAGAACGAAGAGGGCAAGAGGTTCTTCCGCTTCGTGCGCGGCCCGGTGTTCAGCCAACTGCTCATGGCCGACGAAATCAACCGCGCCAGCCCGCGCACCCAAAGCGCCTTGTTGCAGGCGATGCAGGAACGCCGGGTGTCGATCGCCGGGCAGTACCATGACCTGCCGCAACCGTTCCACGTGCTTGCGACGCAGAACCCGATCGAACAGGAAGGCACCTACCCTCTTCCGGAAGCGCAGCTGGACCGCTTTTTGATGCAAATTGACATTTCCTATCCGGACGGCGATGCCGAACGCGAGATCATCATCGCAACCACCGGCACACGGGAGTCCGAACCGGAACAGGTGATCACGCCGAGTGAGCTGATGGACGCCCAAGCCCTAGTGCGGCAACTGCCCGTGGGCGACAGCGTCATTGATGCGATCTTGAAGCTGGTGCGAGCTGGGCGGCCTGAGACCAGCGACATCGACGAAGTTAAAGACTGGGTCGCCTGGGGTCCGGGACCGCGGGCCAGCCAGGCCCTGATGCTGGCGGTCCGCGCGCGGGCTCTGCTGGACGGACGCCTGGCCCCTTCGGTCGATGATGTGCTGGCACTGGCCCAGCCGGTACTCAGGCATCGCATGGCGTTGAGTTTCACCGCCCGCGCCGATGGCCGCAGCCTGGATGACGTCATCAACCGCCTGCGCGACGCGGCGGACAACGGCTGAACTGACTGACTCGTGCCTGTTCACTCCCACGCCCTGCAGCACCGCGCCGAGGTCGCAGCGTCAACGCTGCCGCCGTTGCTGATCGACGCCCACCGCGTCGCCGCGACGGTGTCGCTGGGCAGTCATGGGCGGCGGCGCGCGGGACCGGGCGATACGTTCTGGCAATTCCGTCACTACACGCAAAGCGACCCCGCCTACAGCATCGACTGGCGGCAAACGGCAAAGTTCGGCCCGGTGTTCGTGCGCGAGCAGGAATGGGACGCGGCGCAGACGGCGGCGATTTGGTGCGATGCATCACCGTCCATGTCCTTCCGGTCATCCAAGAAGCTTCCGGCGAAGGCGGACCGCGCATCGATCCTCGGTCTTGCCCTGGCCTCCTTGATGCTCCAAGGCGGTGAACGGGTGCGGCTGCTCGGCGCAGAGACCAACGCATTGTCAGGCCGGATCGCGATGCTGGAGATGGCCCACGCGCTTGAGCGTGAGATCGCAGAGGCGCGGCCGGTGGAAATTCCGCCCGTGCCCGTCTCGCTGCCCAAGCATGCGGCGGTGGTGTTGATCAGCGACTTTCTGTTTCCGCCGGAACGCCTTGAGGCCGCGATCGCAGCCTATGCGGGGCGCGGAGCACGGGGTCACATTCTGCAGGTCCTCGACCCGGCGGAGGAAAGCCTGCCCTACAGAGGGCGTATCCGCTTCCAGGGCTATGAAGACGACGGGCAAGTGTTGATAGAACGCACCGAAGACGTGCGCTCTGAGTATTTGACGCGGCTGAAGGCGCACCGCGAGGCCCTGACCGTCGCCGCGCTACGCGCAGGCTGGACCTTTGGCGTTCATCACACCGACCGGCCACCGCACACCGCATTGGTTGCCCTGCACAACCGCTTGGCCGAGCCCGTATGGTGAGTCTGGGCGCCATAACCTTTGCCTTCCCTTGGGTGCTGATGGCCCTTGCGGTGCTACCCCTCGTCTGGCTGTTGCTGCGGGTGACGCCGCCGGCGGCGCGGCGGCTGTCGTTTCCGGCCATCCGCCTGCTGCTGGGACTGACCTCACCGGAAAAGTCCTCTGCCCGCACACCCTGGTGGCTGATGCTGCTGCGGCTGACGTGTATCTCGCTCATTATCATCGGCCTGGCCGATCCGGTGATGAACTTGCGCCAAGGCATGCGGCAAAGCCCGCTCGTGCTGGTGCTGGATGACGGCTGGGCCGCAGCAGCGGGATGGACCGCCCGCAAGACCGCGGCGACCCGTATTCTCGAAGGCGCCATGCGGGATAGCCGCCCAGTCCTGCTGGCAACCACCGCACCGGACTCCGCGGTGGCGCAGGCGGCTCTGTCATTCGCCTCGGCGGCCGATGCGCTCAATCTCGTGCGCGGCATGGACAGCAAACCCTGGAGCACAGACCGGGCCGATGTGTTGGGCCGCTTGAGCGACGCCAACGTGACGCCCCCGGCGGAAGCGATCTGGATCACCGATGGGATCGCGTCGACGGCGGACGAAGAATTGGCATCGACTCTGCAGCGGCTTGGCCGGTTGACAGTGCTCACCGGGGCTACCGGCAACGGACCCTTCCTGCTCGGCCCGGCGGAGCGCACGACGGAAGGCGGCGACAACGTCATCGACGTTACTGTGCGCCGCCCGGCGTCACCCTCACTACCTGCAGCATCTTCTGCAGTTCTTGCGGTGGATGGCAGCGGACGCACGGTTGCGCGCGCAGAAGCCGCGTTTGATCCGAACCAAGCGGTTTCAACCGCGCGCTTTGCCGTCCCGACGGAACTGGGCAACCGCATGGCCCGGCTCATCGTTGAGGACGAAGGCGGCGCAGGGGGCGTACTGCTGCTGGATGACCGCTGGACTCGCCGGCCGGTGGGCGTGGTGTCCGAGAACCCGGACGGCATCATTACGCCGCTGCTGGAGGATGGCTTTTATGTCACCCAGGCTTTGTCACCGTTCGCCGAAGTGCGCAGCGGCACGCTGGCGCAACTGCTGGAGCGCGACCTGGCCTTGATCATTCTGGCCAGCGGACGCCGGATCAGTGAACCGGAAGTGGCGCTGTTGGAACCCTGGCTGGAAAACGGCGGCGTACTGGTGCGGTTCTCCGGGCCGACAATCGACGGCAATGTCGATCCGCTGCTGCCGGTGCGCTTGCGCGGCGGCGGACGCACATTCGGCGGCACGATGTCCTGGACCGAACCGGTGGGATTGTCACCGTTTCCGGACGACAGCCCTTTCGCGGGTCTCACCGCGCCTGACGACGTCCTGGTCTCGACCCAAGTGTTGGCAGAGCCCTCGTCGGGCCTGAGCGCGCGCACCTGGGCGCGGCTTAACGACGGCACACCGCTGGTGACCGCGGACGCGCGCGGCAATGGCTGGATCATTCTCTTCCACGTCACCGCAACACCTGACTGGTCGACCCTGCCCTTGTCGGGTGTGCTGGTCGACATGCTGCGCCGGGTTTTGGACCTCAGCCGCGGCGTCGATGAACCGGCAGCGACCCTGCCGCCGACCCTGCCGGCCCAGCAGGTCCTGAACGGCGCCGGACAACTGATCACCCCTCCGCCAACGGTGCTGGCCTTTGACCGCAGCGAGATCAGCAATCCGGATATCGGTCCGACCCACCCGCCAGGGTTCTACGGCAGTGGCACTACAAAGATCGCCGTGAACCTCGGACCCTCGGTCGGGCCCATCGAGGCGCAACGCTCATGGCCGTCGGGCGTTACAGTAACCGGGTTTGACGCCGTCACTGAGGAACGCAGCTTGAAACCCTGGCTGCTGTTTATCGCCTTGGTACTGTTCATTGTCGACTTTGCGGTCTCGCTGGTCCTGCGCGGACATATTGTGTGGTCACTGCCGACAAGAGCAGAGGCGCGCGCGGCAGCGATTGCGCTCATCATTCTTACGGCCGGAGCAACGGATGCGCTGGCTGCGGATGATCCCGTACCGCCAGCGACACTCGACGCGGTGCTGGAAACACGCCTGGCCTTTGTGAAAACGGGGGAAGACTCACTCGACCGCATTTCCGAGCAGGGCCTGGCGACGTTGACTCAGGTGTTGGCCGCGCGCACCTCGGCGGAGATGGCACCGCCGGCGGCGGTCGATCCGGAAACCGATGACTTGTTTCCCTATCCCTTCGTCTACTGGCGCATGTCCGCCGATCAGGCGCCACCGTCTGAGCAGGCGGCTGGCCGCATCAATGACTACCTGGGGCGCGGCGGCATGATTCTGTTCGATGCGCCAAGCCAGGTGGGCGCGAATGAAGGTGCCGACGGCCAGCAGATCGGTCAGGCCCTGAACACTGTGTTGAGCAGATTGAACGTGCCCCAGTTGGTACAAATCTCCGACGAGCACGTGTTGCGCCGCAGTTTCTATCTTCTGCCGGACCTGCCCGGACGCTACACCGGCGCGCCGCTTTATATAGAGCGCAACTCCGCCAGCAACGACGGGGTGTCGTCGATCATCATCGGCAGCCATGACTGGGCGGCGGCTTGGGCCCGGGACTCGCGTGGCCTGCCCCTCTTCCCGGCCGTGCCGGGCGGTGAACGGCAACGGGAGTGGTCCTACCGCTTCGGCGTGAACCTGGTGATGTACGCTCTGACCGGCAATTACAAAGCCGACCAAGTGCATCTGCCGGCGATCATGCAGAGGCTGACGCAATGAGCGGCATGACCTTCTCAGCCCTGGTGCCAATGCCCGCTCTCGTTACTTTGCTGATCATCGGCGGAGTAATCACCGGCTACGCGTTGTTCCGGCAATCCCGTGCCGCCGGTTTGCGGTGTCTGGCCATTTTGATTCTGGCAGCGGCCGTGCTCGACCCGCGTGCGACCTTGGAAAACCGCAGGCCGCTGGATGATATCGCCGTCGTGGTGATCGACGAGAGCCAGTCGCAACAGCTGGGCGGCCGGCCCGCGCGCGCGGCGGAAACTCTGTCGGACTTGAACGCAGCACTCGAACGCCTCAACGCGACAGAGGTGCGCACGGTGCGCCTGACCCCGGAGTCCGCGGGCGCGCGCAGCGACGGCACCCGGCTGTTCGACGCGATCTCGAAAGCCACCGCCGATATTCCGAGCCAACGGCTGGCGGGTGTGATCGTCATTACCGACGGCATCGTGCACGACGTGCCGGCGCAAGCAGATCAATCGGGACTGACCGCGCCGCTGCACGTTCTACTGACCGGTGAGCGGGATGAGCGGGACCGGCGCATCGTCGTGGTCGAAGCACCGGAGTTCGGCCTGGTGGATAGGAACGTCGAGATTCAAATTCGCGCCGAGGACACCGACCTGCCCGACGGCACCCCTATCGCCGCCAGCCTGCGCGCCGACGGCGGGGCGATGCAACAGTTCACCATCCGCGCAGGCGAGACCCTGGAGTTTCTGGCCCCGCTTGAGCACCCGGGCGCCAACGTGTTCGAGCTGGAACTCGAGCAAGCCGACGGAGAAATTTCACCGCGCAATAACCGCACACTCATCACCGTCAACGCCATCCGCGACCGGCTCAAGGTCTTGCTGATCTCGGGTCAGCCGCATGTGGGCGAACGGTCATGGCGCAACCTGCTCAAGTCCGACCCCAACGTCGACTTGGTGCATTTCACCATCCTGCGTCCGCTGTCGAAGGACGACGGCACGCCGCTCAACGAACTGGCGCTGATTTCGTTTCCCATCCGCGAGTTGTTCGAGGAACAGCTTTACGATTTCGATCTGGTGATCTTCGACCGCTACAGCCGCCGTGGCCTGGTGCCGTTCCAGTTCATGATGAACATCGCCAGCTACGTACTGGATGGCGGTGCGGTCATGCTGTCGGTCGGACCTGAGTACGCGGATTCCTTCTCGCTGTTCGACAGTCCGCTGCAAAGCGTCCTGCCCGCTGCACCGACGGGCGTGGTGTACGACCGTCCGTTCCGCCCAACCTTGAGCGATACAGGCAACCGGCACCCGGTGACGGCGGCGCTGTCGCCCCCGGGTGAGACCACCCCATCTTGGGGCCGCTGGTTACGGCACATCGACGTGCAGGCCTCGGCGGGCCAGGAACTGATGCGCGGCGCAGAGGACCGTCCGCTGCTGATGCTCGACCGCGTCGGCAAGGGCCGGGTCGCACTGCTGCTCAGCGACACCATATGGCTGTGGGGCAAAGGGTTCGACGGCGGTGGACCGCAAGCGGAGATTCTGCGGCGCCTGGCCCATTGGCTGATGAAAGAGCCGGAACTCGAAGAAGAGTCGCTCTCGGCCTCGGTGCAGGACGGCATCATCGAGGTGATGCGCACCAGCCTGGAGGAAAACGTGCGGCCCGTGACCATCCGGGCGCCCGACGGCACAGAGGAAACGGTGACCCCGGAGTACGCCGACGGCGGACGGTTCACCGCGCGGGCGGCAGCGGGTGACGAAGGTTTATACCGCCTCAGCGACGGGCGGTTGAGCACCGTGGTTGCCGTGGGTGCGGCCAATCCGCTGGAAAACCGCGACGTGATTTCGACCGACGAAAGGCTGGCCCCGGTCGCCGACGCCACCGGCGGCGGGGTGTTCTGGGTCGGTGACCGGGGCGTGCCAACCGTGCGTCACGTGGCGCCCGAACGCATCGCTCACGGGCAGTCGTGGATCGGCCTGCGCGCCAACAACCAGTATGTCGTCGACGGCGTGCGCGAAATTCCCCTGGTGCCGCCATGGCTGGCCCTGCTGGCCTTGCTGACTCTGCCCCTGCTGACGTGGTGGCGCGAAGGGCGATAAGCGCTACACTGCGTGGATGAAAACACGCTCTCTTGGAAATTCAGGCCTGTCTGTCTCTGCCCTCGGCCTCGGCTGCATGGGCATGTCGGTGTTTTACGGCGCCGGCAACGATGACGCGGCGTCGATCAAGACCATCCACCGGGCCTGCGATCTGGGCGTCACTTTTTTCGACACAGCGGAACTGTATGGCAACGGCCACAACGAGGACCTGCTGGGCAGGGCGGTCAAAGACCGGCGCAGCGATGTGGTGCTGGCCACCAAGTTCGGCCTGCGCCTGACCGACGAAGGCGGCGTGACACCGGCCAACGGCAAGCCGGACTACATCCGCGCCGCCTGCGATGAAAGCCTCAAGCGTCTAGGCGTGGATGTCATCGATCTCTATTACGCTCACCGCGTCGACCCTGAAGTGCCGATCGAAGACACCGTGGGCGCGATGGCGGAGCTGGTGAGCGCCGGCAAGGTCAAATACCTGGGCCTGTGCGAAGCGGGTGCGGCGAGCATACGCAAAGCTCATGCGGTGCATCCAATCGCCGCGATCCAGACCGAGTATTCGTTGTGGAGCCGCGACGTCGAGACGGGCGTGCTGCCCGCCTGCCAAGACCTCGGCATCGGCTTCGTGCCCTACTCGCCGCTCAGCCGGGGCTTCCTGACCGGCGCGTTCCAATCGGCGGACGATGTGAAGGTTCAAGGTGACACCCGCTCCTTTATGCCGCGCTTCACGCCGGAGCACTTCGACGCCAACAAGGCGTTGGTGGACAAGCTGGGTGAGATCGCAGCCAACAAGAACTGTACCGTCGCGCAACTGGCCATCGCCTGGGTGTTGGCACAGGGCGAGACCATCTTACCGATTCCCGGCACCCGGCGGATTGACCGGCTGGAAGAGAACCTCGGCGCGCTGGATGTGACGTTGAGCGCGGATGACCTTGCGGACATCGACGCGGCCAGCCCGGCAGAGGCGGTCTCTGGCCTGCGCTATCCCGAGCGGGCAATGGCGACGGTGAATCTGTAGGAAAAACATGGCGGACATAACGGCCAACGGTACAGAACCGAAAACCAAGGCAAAGAGCGCGAGCCGCTTTCAGCCCGTCATCCGCACGGTGCATAAGTACGCCGGCCTGGCGGCGCTAGCGTGGCTGTCGGTGCTGGGCATCACCGGCTGGATTCTCGATCACCACGACTGGCGCTGGACTCATCAGTGGTCGGTGCCGAGCTGGGTGACGTCGGCGCGCATCGACCGGCTGGTGCCCGGCACGATCATGCGCCACATCGAAGTCGATGCTCAGAACCCACAGCGCTGGATCGGCGCGTCGGAGCGCGGTTTGTGGCAGACGGACGACGGCGGCGAGACCTGGCGCGACATTCCCTTTGAGGGGATGCGCGGCCACCCGCAAGTATTCCGCTTCGTCCCGGCGGGCGACGGCGGTCATGACCGGATTTACCTGGCCACCGACGACGGCATCTGGACCGTCTCGGGAGACGGCGCACCGGCGCAGCGCTTTGCCCTTGAAGGTGAGATGATCAGCAGCCTTAGCTCCGGCAGCACGGATACGGAACTGGTCGGCATTGCCCACCACGGGGAAATCTTCCGCCTTGATGTGAACGCGCCGGCGGCCGTGACCTGGATCGATCTGAGCGATGTGCAGGTCAGCAACCTGCCGGAGACGGTGACGCTCAACCGTTTCGTGCTCGACCTGCATGTCGGTGAAGGTCTGCTGCCGCAACCGTGGTCGATCCTCATCAATGATTATGGCGGCATCGCCATGGGCATCCTCGGCGTGACCGGTTTGCTGTTCTGGTATCTGCCGCGGCGCTGGCGCGGAGAAAAACCGAAAGGCAAACTCAAGCGTCGGCAGAAGATTCTGCGCTGGTTGTATCGCGGCCACGGGCCGGTGATCGGTGTGTTGGCGATTGTGCCGATCCTTTATCTGAGTTTCACCGGCATCCTGGTCGATCACATCTTCTGGCTGATCGACTACGGCAAGACGGTGCCGCTGCAGCGCGAGAACCTGCCGCCGATCTATCAATTCAAAACCCTGAACGGCGAGATCACGCATGTGGTCGCCCACCCGGACGAGCCGGAGCGCTATTCAGTGGCGACACGCTTCGGTGTGCTCAACTCTACCGACGGCGGCCGGAGTTGGGTGGGCGATGACAGCCTGCCGGCAACGCTGGGCACCGACGCGGGCAACGTCAATCTGTTCCGCGAGGGCGAGTACGTGTTCGTCGGCGTGGGCTCGAAGGGCAACGGTTATCGCCGCATCGGCGACGAAACCTGGACCTTCGTCGAGATGCCGGCGGATCACCTGGCCATCACCGATGCCTCGCGGCGCGGCGACACCTGGTATCTGAAGAATTCACGGATGATTTCGACCGGCACCCTGGAGGGCGGCTTCACGCCGTCGGGTGTAGCCTATCCGCCCGTGGAGGGGACGACGGTCTATCTGTTCCTGGCTGACATCCACACCGGCAACATCATTCACGGCGAGTTCGTGTGGGTGAACGATCTGGTGGCGATTTTGGCGATCATCCTGGCGATCACCGGACCGATAGCCTGGTGGAAGCGAAAGTGGATGTAGGCCACATGAATTAAGCTAGGCCGGCAGCCTGAAAAACACTCTCGGCGAAAAATCGAGGAACGAGCCCATGCACGCCACGGGATTGTGCGAGGCCGCTCTGAATTCATAAACGATTTCAGAGACTTATTTTTGAGTCAAACGAGCCCATGCACGCCTACTTTTCACAGATTACCGGTTAATTTGCCCCACAAATGTCCGGACATCTTCATTGAACCGGGCCGGGTCTTCCAGGAACGGCGCGTGGCCGATTTCCGCGTAGGTAATGAGCTCAGAACCTGGGATGAGCTGTTGATTACGGACGCTGGCATCGACCGGTACCAGAGCATCCTCCGTGCCGTGGATGAGCAGCGCGGGCAGCGAGATTTTGTTGGCGAGGTCCTCATAGCTGGTTTGGTTCTGGCCCATGGCGTCGCGCACGTAGGCCGGCAGCATCATGTTGTAGATCAGCGCTTCGTCCATCGTTTCCTGCGATAGCTCCACCGCAGCCAGATCGGCGACGAAGCCACGGGTGCCGGTGAGATTGGTGGCGATGTCAGGCGATCCCATCATCATCATGTTGTTCATGATCTTTGCCATTTCCGGCGGCAGGCCTTCACTGCTTGTGGGCATGGGCGGGCGCGGCTCCAGCGCCATGGCGCCGCCTGCAAACACCAGACCAGCGACGTCCGCCTCGCCGTGATGGCGCAGATAGGCCATCATCACCGAGCCACCGAAGGACCAGCCGATCAGCACCGGCTTGTCGAGCTGCTTGGCGGCGATCACGGCAGCGACGTCATCGCCCCAATCCTGGCTGGTGTAGGCCTCGGCGGCCCAAGGCTTGCCCGACGCACCATGACCGCGCAGATCGACCGCAACCATGCGGTAGGCGGCTTGCAATGCTGGATCATTCAGCTGCTCCTTCCAAGACAACAGACTTTGCGAATAGCCGTGAATGAACAACAGCGCGGGTCCATCCGGATTGCCGGTTTCCGCCACTACCAACGGCACGCCATCCGCAGCGGTGATGGCCTCATAACTCCAGTCCGCTGCCAGCGTGGGTGCGGCGAACAGAAAGACGAGGAGAGCGGCAGCGTGTTTCATGGTGTAGGTCCCGGCATGCGATGAATTTGCATCGTGCATAGCAAACCCGGGACGGCGAGGCCACATTGCCGCATCTAAAACCGTCGGCTAGGGTCTCGGCTCTGACGGGAGGCTTTGTGATGATTCCAAGACGCGGCTACGCCGACGGGCCGTATGGCCAGCTTCATTATCAGGACACCGCCAATGAGGATGGCTTGCCGCTGGTGTTGTGTTCGCAGTCGCCGCTGACCAGCCGCCAATTCGACCGCGTCTATGCGCCGCTGGCCAAGGCGGGCATCCGTGCCATTGGCATCGACACGCCGGGCTTCGGCATGTCGGACCCGCCGCCCGCGCCGCCGGGCATTCAAGGCTACGCCCAAGCCGTGCCCGCGGTGCTAGATCACCTTGGGTTGGACAGCGCGTTCGCCGGTGGCCACCACACCGGCTGCAAGATCGTCATGGAAGCAGCCATTACCTATCCGGATCGTATTCGCGGGCTGGTACTGTCGGGCCCCGGCCCGATGAGCAACGAAGAACAACAGAAATTCATCGACACGGTGCTGGAAGAAGAAAAGAACTTCACCGCCAAGGAAGACGGCTCACACCTGTCGGACTGGTTCGTCAAACGCCTGCCGTGGATTAAGGACCATCCCGACGGGCTTGATCTGTGCACGGGCTACATCGTCCAGCCGCTGATCGGGCGCGGGCCGTTCTGGTACGGCCACCAGGCCGCGTTCACCTATGATGGCGCGGCAGCGATGCAGAAACTGACCCAGCCGACCATGGCGTTGTTCAACACCGGCGACATGCTCTACCCGCTGGCGGAAAAGACAATGAAACTGTGCCCGCACTTTACCTATGCTGAGATCGAAGGCGGCGGGGTGGACATCACCGACCAGGACCCGGAAGGCTGGACCAGGATCGTCGCGAACTACCTGCACGGGTTGGCGAAGAACTAGGATTGAGATCGGTTCAATTACTGTAGCAGTTACGTATACGTACCAGCCAGGCGCCGGTGATCCCGGCGACATATGTGTGTTTATTTTCTGCCGGGTCTGGGGCCCAATTTAAGTAGGCTAATATGACGAATTGCGGGGCTTATAGCGGCTAGTCCAGCCCAATCGATATCGTCAGAAGCAGAAGCGCATGAATTTAATTCGATTTTCCGGCTGATTAATGGATTAGTTAAAATAGAACACGTTTCGCATTATGCGCCAAAGTAGTACCGTTAGGCGTATCTATTATCGATGTGGTGGCGTGTCACCAGATACATATGATCGCGGTGGAAGAGTTATATGTCGGGTTCGAGTGAGTTAGAGTTAATTGCGGAAGCGGATCTAAACACAGTCTTCGGAAAATTTCGCATCCGCGGGTATAGCTTTCGTGGTCAGGATTGCGTCTGCCTCCACATACCAGACAAACCACCAAAGAAGAACGCCCTTGTCAGGGTCCAATCTTGTTGCCTTTTTGGCGAGACATTTAACTCGCTTGACTGCGATTGCAGATGGCAAATCCACCACTCCCTGGAACGCATAGCCGAGGCCGGATCAGGCATCTTCGTATATTTGTATCAAGAGGGACGCGGGATCGGAATCTTAGAAAAGATCAGAGCCTATGAGGTTCAGCAGAAGTTCAACTGCGATACCGTTGAAGCTTTCCAGAAAATGGGGTTGGAGACAGCGGACTTACGCACCTACGATGCCGCTGTGGCAATTTTGCGAGACTATGGCACCAATAAAATCCGGTTGCTCACGAACAATCCCAATAAAGCTGAGGCCCTTAGGGATAACGGATTCACGGTATCCACGCACAAACTGCTGCCAGAAAGCCAAGACTTCAAAGACATAACTAGTCGCGTTGGTGATTTCGGAGGACTTCTGTCTTACCTTGAAACTAAACGATCAAAAATGCATCAGGATATTGATTCGGAACTGATTGCATCACTTAGAACCGCCATTAAGGATCAGAAGTAAGATGTGGTGGCGCAGGCTAGGCTTTATTAGGAGTCCGTACTTCGGAGATGAGTTGGATGTCTCAGATTTATCCGACAAGTTGTTCGTAGGCCGACAAAAAGAAGCAAAGTCACTACTAATAGATGTGTCTGAAGACAACCGTGCATTGGTATGTGTCGGTGGAATTAGTGGAAGCGGAAAGACGAGTTTTATTAACCACTGTCAGCACGTTATACAAACGCAAGAATGTAAACGCGACATCGACTTACCAAAAGTGATGCCTTGCATTACGAAAGTACAGTTACATGATAACGAAAACTACAATCTCATTTTACTAAAGATTCTATCGAGCTTAATCGCGTCTCTCTTTACCCATTGCAGCCTGGCAAAAGTGCCTAAGCCGAGCGCAGTGGTAAAAATGAAAGATGCAATCGACAGTACTGTATCAAGCGGAGGCGGCTGGGGTGGTGGCGCGACAGCGTTTGGCTTTGGAGTGAACCTTAACAGAGATAAAGCCCCTATCTTTAACGAGAGCCCGCTCAATCGAGAAGGCTCTCTGATATCAATGATAAAAGATGTAGTTCAGATAGCAGTTAATGAACTGAAATTGGATGGCGTAGGTGTAGTAATAAACAATGTGGAAACTCTCTCTCAAGAATACTTTCTTGAGATTTTGAATTATGGCCGTGACTCAATCTTTAATTTGGAGAATGTGTGGTGGTATCTATCTGGTCCAGTCAACTTGGGTCGTATAGTTGAATCTAAGGCCCCCCGACTGCGTGGCTTCGTATCTGGGTTGGGAATAGATTTGTCCCCACTGAAAGTTCAACAGGTATTAGAACTGCTCGAGTTAAGGCGTCGAGAATACGCACTGGGCGACGACGTTCAGTTACCAGTCGGCAAAAGGGTAGTGGAGTTACTGTACGGCGCCTCTTCAGGAGATCTAAGATTTCTGTTCAATATGTGCGGCAATATTGTTCGCCTAGTTGTTAAAGAAATGCCATCATTAGAAGTCAATGAAGAAATTTCGATTCAAGCTATCGCTGTGCTAACCAGGCGAAACTTAAGCCACTGTTTAGAGACTCAGTTGGAAGGTAAGATAGTTCGAGAGTGCTTAGTCCAGAAATACGACCATATAGTGGCTGATGACTATCGAAAGTTTGGATATGACGACGCAGCTTCATTCTCAGAGGGCCTCCTAAGTCTGACCCAGCAACAACTGCTTTGGATGGACTCAGATCAATTAGGAGGGGCGACTTTTTCGCCTCGGGGTTATTTACAGCTGGGTATACTATCTGATTTAGGAAAAGTAATTTAGCTCTTGATCCTCGGGTGTAAAACATAGAGAAGGCAGAGAGTTTTCATAACTGTCAGTGTCGAAATCTCTAAGAATTTCAGGTGATACTGGGCTTTGTTTTCTACAGCTTATGACTGCAACGCTCTAACTCGTTTAGCATTCAAGCTTTTTCCTCAACTCCCTCCGCGATGCCCTCGAGGATCGGGCAGTCGGGCCGGGTGTCGCCGTGGCAGCAGGTCACCAGATGACTGAGGGTGTTGCGCAGTTCTTCCAGCTCGCGGATTTTGTCTTCCACGTCTGACAAATGCTTTTCGGCGATGGCTTTGACGTCCGCCGACTGGCGCGTCTTGTCCTGATACAGCGATAGCAGTTGCGAGCACTCGTCCACGGAAAACCCCAGGCCCCGGGCGTGGCGGACAAAGCGCAGCTTGTGCACGTCGGTGTCCGAATAATCCCGGTATCCGTTCTCGGCCCGCGCGGCGGGGGCGATGAGACCGGTGTCCTCATAGTAACGGATGGTTTTGGCAGACAGCCCGGAGCGGCGGGCGGCTTCTCCGATGTTCATGGCGCACCTCCGGCCCCATTTAAGCTTCCAGTGACTGGAAGGGCAAGGGTGTCGCCACGATGGAAATAGATAAGGCCGCTCGTATGCGGCTGCCTTATAGCCTAAACCGCAGTTTTTATTGGCTTCTGCGGGCGCGAGAGGGGACAACACGGCCAGACACCTAAGCCGCCAGTTCAAGGATATCCGCCATGACCGAGTCCCGCGCCGCCGCCATCGACAGCAGCCACTTCCGCCAGATCTACGTCGGCGGGGCCTGGACCGCGCCCTCGACCGACAAGGTGATCAAGGTGGTTTCTCCGGTCACCGAAGAGGTGGTGTTTGAGGTGGCCGAAGCTGTGGAGGCCGATGTGGATGCGGCAGTGGCGGCGGCCCGCGCCGCGTTCGAAACCGGACCGTGGCCGCGCCTGACGCCGGAAGAGCGGGCGGAGACGCTGAAAACCTTCGCGGCGGAACTGCGCGGTCGGGCGGAGGACTTTGCCATCGCCTGGACGGAACAGACGGGCGTGATTCAAAAGATGGCGCAAATGTCGCCGGAGTATTCCATCGGCAATGTGGACCGGGCGATTGACCAAGCCACCAGCTTCCCGTTCATCGAAGAGCACCCGTCGAATTCCGGCGCGGCGTTGCTGGTGCGCGAACCGGTCGGCGTGGTCGCGGCCATCGCGCCCTGGAACGCGCCCCTGGCGACCATGCTGACCAAGATTGCCCCGGCGCTGGTGGCGGGCTGTCCGGTGATCATGAAACCGGCACCGCAAACGCCGGTGGAAGCCTACATCGTCGCCGAATGTGCAGAGGCCGCCGGGTTCCCGCCCGGCGTGGTCAATCTGGTGACGGCGGACCGCGAAGCGTCCGATCATCTGGTGCGCCACCCCGGTGTCGACAAGGTCAGTTTCACCGGTAGCCTGGCAGTGGGCCAGCGCATTGCCTCGGTGTGCGGCGAGCGTATTGGCCGGGTGACCCTGGAGCTGGGCGGCAAGTCGGCGGCGATCGTGCTGGACGACTATGATCTGGAAGCTGCGGCGCAAAGCCTGGTGGGCGGCATTTGCGTGCTGAGCGGACAGAACTGCGCGGCGCTGACCCGCGTGATCGTCTCGCGCGGCCGCCACGACGAACTGGTGGAGCATCTTGTCAAAGCGGCGGAGGCGGTGACCACCGGCGACCCGTACGATCCGGAGATCCAACTCGGGCCGCTAACGATGAAACAACAGTTGGAAAAGGTCGAAGCGTGTGTCGCCAAGGGCGTCTCGGAAGGCGCGACGTTGGCCACCGGCGGCAAGCGCCCGGCAGAGTTGGAACGTGGCTTCTTCTACGAACCGACGGTGCTGGCGAACGTCGACAACGGCATGTCGGTGGCACAGGACGAAATTTTCGGACCAGTGCTGTGCGTCATTCCTTGCGACGGTGAAGACGATGCCATCCGCATCGCCAACGATTCGATCTATGGACTGGCGGGTGCGGTCTACACCAACGACGCTGATGCGGCCTACCGCATCGCCCGGCAAGTGCGCACCGGGACAATGGGGCAAAGCGCGCCGTCGGCCAGCTTTGCGGTGGCCTTCGGCGGGTTCAAGCAGTCCGGCCTGGGCCGCGAAGGCGGCACGGAAGGTTTGAAAGCCTATTTAGAAGCCAAGACCGTGTTGCTGAAAGACAAGCCGTCGGCTTTCTAAGTTACCCTCATGCCTCAATGGACGTGCGGCCTGGCAGTGGAGCGCCGCCGGCGACCGAGGCGTGCAAGTGATCAACCAGGCCTTGCTCCAGCCCCAGGCGCGCCGCGAGCATGCCGAGGTAGCCCCGCTCCGCCGGTCCGTCGGGATCGATGGCCAGCAATGACGCCGCGTATATTTCTGCAGCTTGTTCCGGACCCTGTGCTCCGGCGGCAACGGCCTCCACGTCCAATGGCGCGCGCAGCTCGTCCATGACGAACGCTTTGTCGGCGGCATCGAGCGGCAACTCATCCATCTTGGCGAAGATGTTGGCCTGCTCCTGGCCGTCGATATGACCATCGGCTTTGGCGGCGGCGATCATCGCCCGCAACATGGCGCGGGATAATGACTGCTCCGCCGCGGGTGTGGCCGGAACGAAGCCTGAATCCTGCGGCGGCGGCGGCAGGGCTTGAGGTTGGGCGGGAGGCGGCTGCACCGCCTGACCGGCTTTGTAATCCTTGTAAGCCTTGTAGGCGAGCCCACCGACCAACGCCACGCCCCCGTAGGTGGCGGCTTTCTTGGCGAACTTACGGCTTTTTTTGTTGCCGACCACGAGCCCGAGCAGACCACCGGCCACTGCACCTTTGGCGAAACTGCCGCCGTCACCGATAAAGCCTTTGGCGGCGCCCGCCGCACTGTTGGCTGCGGACCCGCCCGCACCGACAAATTGATCAAGCAACCGCTTGGTATCGACCATGCTACACTCCTGACAAACCTGTGTGGTGCCCGGGGATATAGGCCTGCCCGGGCGCCTCACAAGCGGGAAAGGGGGAGCGACACATGTGGATGAAACGAACGGTGGGGGCGGCCGTCCTTGCTTTGCTCGCTGGTTCAGCGTGGGCCCAATCCAATTTGCCGCAACACACCATGGACTACAAAGCGTTGGCCCAGCAGGTCGTCGATCAATTGCAGCTGGAACCAGGCGAAAAGGTCATGGCCCTGGCCCAACCCGCCATGTTCGAAGAGTTCATCTCCCATTTCCGGTATGCCGTGATGGAAACCGGTGCCATCGACATGGGAGTCATCGATGTGCTCGATCCGCCCTATCCTGCGGAGTGGGATCCGGCGGTGATCACGAAGGGCTATGCCGACGCCACCGAAGCTTACGTTGAGATGCTGGAAGACATCGACGCGGCGGTGATGATGCCGGGCGCCAACCCGGCCCTGCCCGCGTACGCGGCATTGCAAACTCTGCTGATCGAAAAAGCCGGACCGCGCCGCACCATTCACTTTCACTGGACCGACCCGTACAGTCCCTTTGGCAACGTCACCGGCCTGACCGGCGTCAACGTGCTGCCGGGCCATCCGCCACCACCCATGCAAGTCATCGACGCGGTGTACCAGAACGCCGTACTCAACACAGACCTGGAGGCGCTGGACGAACATCAAGACCGGTTTATCGCTGCCATGCGCGATGCCGACGTTCGGGTGACGTCGCCGGCGGGAACGGATTTGACCTTCCGCGTTGGCGACCGGGACATCATTCAACAGAACGGCGACGCCTCCGCCGCGCGAATGCGGGCCGGCGCGCCCTTCCTCGACCGGGAAGTGGAAATTCCCGCAGGCGCAATTCGCGTCGCCCCGATCGAAGAGTCGGTGCAAGGGCGGGTGGTGTACCCCTACTCCGCGTGGAGCGGCATGAGTGTCCGCAACGCCACCTTAGTTTATGAAAACGGAAAGCTGGTAGACGCGCTCGCGGACGAAGGTGAACGGCACTTGCTGGCCGAATTGGACCGGGCACCGGATGACGCCAAGTGGTTCCGCGAATTTGCCCTTGGCTTTAACCCAGAACTCTCATGGCAGAAGACACCTGGCTGGATCGGCTACTTCGGCTACGGCGCCGGCGTGGTGCGCCTCGGCGTCGGCAATAACGGCCAACTGGGTGGCAATGTCAGTGGCCGCTACTTCCGGTGGCGCGATCTGTTGACCGATTGCACCGTCACGATTGACGGCGAGGTCTGGCTGAAAGATGGAACATTTGTGCGTTAACCTCCAGCGCGCTAAATACACGCCATGACTTGGCTCATTATCTATGTCTCTCTGGCGCTGATCGTCTCGTTTTTGTGCTCTGTCAGTGAAGCGGTGCTGCTCAGCATCCGCCGCTCTTACGTGCACTCTTTGGCGGAAGAGAGGCCGAAAACAGCCAAGATGCTGAGCGGACTTCTGGAAAAACTGGACCAGCCGCTGTCGGCAATTCTCAGCCTCAACACCATCGCGCACACGGTCGGGGCGGCCGGCGCCGGTAGCCAGGCTGCGGTTGTGTTCGGCGATGCCATGGTGGGTGTGTTCTCCGGCGTGCTGACACTCGCCATACTGGTGTTATCAGAGATCATTCCGAAAACTTTGGGCGCGGCGCACTGGCGCACCTTGGCACCGCTGGTAGGGCGCTCGCTGGTGATTCTGATCACGGTGATGAAACCGTTCGTGCTGATGTCGGAAAAAATCACCCGCGCCATTTCCAAGGGCAAAGGCAGTATTGCCTTTACCCGCGAGGAGTTCGCGGCGATGGTCGACATTGGCGCCAAGCAAGGTCAGTTGGAAGAACGCGAGACACGCATCTTCCGCAACATCATGAAGTTCGACCAGTTGCAGGTGAAGGATATCATGACACCGCGCAAAGTGGTGTTCGCGGTGCCTGAGACTATCAGCGTCACCGAGTTTGTCGACAAGTTCGCCCAGCAGCCGTTCTCCCGCATTCCGGTGTACGAAGGCAGCCCGGATGACGTGACCGGGTTCATCATCAAGAACGAAGTGCTGACCCGCTTCGCCAAGGGGCCGAAAGACGTGCCCGTCGCGGAGTTCAAACGCCCCCTGCCCGCAGTGCCCGAAACACTGACCTTGTCCACATTGTTTGAAACCTTGGTGGAGAACCGCGATCACATCGCCCTGGTGGCCGATGAGTACGGCGGCGTCGAGGGATTGGTGACGCTGGAGGACGTGGTCGAAACCGTGCTCGGCCTGGAGATCGTCGATGAGTTGGACAAGGTCGAGGACATGCGCAAGCTGGCCCGCAGGCGCTGGCGCGAGAGGGCCGAGACCCTGGGCATCGATCCCGACACGTTGATGGAAGCCGACAGCCAGCAGTCAAGCTAATAGCCATCGGCCGCGGGTTTGACTCCCGTGCCGGTTCGCGCAGACTCTGGGCATGGATGTTGTTCCGAATGCCTATCTGGAGGGACCCACGATGACGCGCCTAGCCGCCTGCCTACTCACCATAGCGTTTTTCACAACGCCTGCGCTGGCCGCCGATCCGGAGCAGATGAAGCGGGCGGCGTGGTCGTGGCTTGATGGCCAGACCGAGATACTGGAAACGGCCAACCAAAATATCTGGGGCTACGCCGAGACCAGCCTGGAGGAGACCAAATCCTCGCAAGAGCTGCAGGATTTGCTGGCCGCCAGCGGCTTTACCGTGGATGCTGGGGTGGCGGGCATGCCGACCGCGTTTGTCGCCACCTACGGCAGCGGCGGACCGGTGATTGGCATTCTGGCCGAATTCGATGCCCTGCCCGGGGTCAGTCAGGCCGCGGCGCCCACGCCGGGAACAGGCCCCAATCCTTTAGCGGGACACGCCTGCGGCCATTCGATCTTCGGTGTCGGTTCGGTGGGTGCGGCGCTGGCCATCAAAGAGCTGATCGCCAGCGGTGACCTCGACGGCACGGTCAAGCTATACGGCACGCCGGCGGAAGAAACCGGCATCGGCAAAGTGTACATGCTGCGCGCCGGGTACTTTAAAGACGACGACGTGATTTTGAACTGGCACCCGGGCGACCGCACCGGCGCGTCCTTCGGCAACACCAAAGCCATCGCCAACGTGAAGTTTCGCTTCACGGGATCTGCCGCACACGCCTCCGCCATGCCCTGGTCCGGGCGATCGTCACTAGATGCGGTGGAACTGATGAACGTCGGCGTCAATTACATGCGCGAGCACATCAAGCCGGATGCGCGCATTCATTACGTCATCACCCAAGGCGGCGGGCAGCCCAACGTGGTGCCGCCGGATGCCGAGGTCTGGTACTACATCCGCGCCGATAAGTTCACCGACGTGGTCAGTTACTTCGAGTGGATCAAGCAGATCGCCGAAGGCGCGGCGCTGATGACCCGCACCACACTGGAGCCGGTGGAGATTCAATCCGAACTGCACGAGATGGTTCCCGTGCGGGTGCTGGCCGAGCAGACCCACAAGAACCTCACCGCCATCGGTGTGCCGGTGTGGGAAGAGACCGAGCTGGCCTTTGCCCGCACCACCCAACTGGAATTCCAAGACCCGTTCGGCCGCACCATCACGGATGAAACGCCGGCGCTCTCGGCGGTCATCGAACCATTACCGGACCAACCGAGCCCGGCACGCGCCTCGACTGACGTCGGCGACATCTCCTGGTTCGTTCCCGTGGGCGGACTTCGGGTGGCATCCTACGGCTATGGCCTGCCGACCCATTCCTGGCCGGTGGTGGCGGCCACCGGTACGACCATCGGCACCAAAGCACTGGTGACCGCAGCCAAGGCGATGACGGCGACGGCGGTTGACCTTTACACCGATCCGGACCTGATGGACCGCGTTAAAGCCGACTGGCGGACGTACCGCGGCGACGCCCCGTTCCAGACCCTGATTCCCGAGGGGCAGATGGCCCCGGTGAGCGTGAGGTAGGAGCGGGCTAAGCCGCTTTGCTTTGCTCCAGCGGCAGCTGGGTGGTGAACTTGATCTCTTCCATCGCAAACGACGACGACACGTCGTGCAGCGGCACCTTCTTGATGAGATTTTTGTAGAAGCGGTCGTAGGCGGCGGTGTCGCGCACGACCACGCGCAGCAGGTAATCGATGTCACCGGCCATGCGGTAGACCTCCACCACCTCCGGCATTTCGGTCACCGCCTTGGCGAACTTGTTGAGCCACACCTCGTCATGCTGCTTGGTGCGCAGCTGCACGAACACGGTGAGACCCAAGTCCAGCTTCGGGCCGTTGAGCAACGCCACCCGGCCTTTGATCACCCCGGCGGCCTCCATCTTCTGGATGCGCTTCCAGCACGGGGTCTGCGACAGGCCGACTTTGGCGGCGATATCGGCGATGGAAAGCGAGGCATCGGCCTGCAACAGGCCGAGAATCTTGCGGTCGATGGGGTCCATAACGGCAATCCTGTAGATGGTGCGGTAGAAAGCTGTTTCCCGGCCGAGGGCTGAAATGCCTGTTTGGCCGATCTGCGGCGTTCATAGAAGAATATTTTCCTATTATGCAATCAATATTTCGAGATTTAGAGGATTTTTTTCTATTTTTCAGATATCTATCCATCTGGCGGGGTTGCCGTGGGGCCGCTGAGCCCTTACATCCGCAGGCCTCAGGGCGCGCGGACCGAGTCAAAGCCCAGCACACTCACTGCCAGACGAGAAAGACCGTGATGGCTGATCTGATGAACACCTTGCGCTCGATTCAAAAGCGCGACCCGGCGGCGCGGTCCCTGCTGCAGATTGCTGTGCTGTATCCGGGCGTGCGCGCCTTGGTGTTCCACCGCCTGGCCAATTTCCTGTGGCGGCACGGCCTGCAGTTTCTGGGGCGGTTTGTCTCGGAGCTCAGCCGTCTGCTCAGTGGGATCGAAATTCATCCGGGTGCCCGCATTGGCGAGCGGCTGTTCATCGATCACGGCCTGGGCGTGGTCATTGGCGAGACGGCGGACATCGGCGATGACGTGACGCTCTACCATGGCGTGACCCTCGGCGGTGTGTCCCCCGATGACGGCCGTGAGGGCAAGCGTCACCCGACCATCGGCGACCGGGCGGTCATCGGCGCCGGCGCTCAGGTACTAGGGCCGATCACCGTGCACCGCTGTGCGCGCATCGGCGCCAACGCGGTTGTCACCAAGGATGTGCCGGAAGGCGCGATCGCCGTCGGCATTCCGGCCCGCGTGCTGAACCCGCGCAGCACAAACGACGACGATGCTTTCGAGCCCTACGGCGTGACCCGCGATGACGTGCCCGACCCAACCGCCAAGGTGATCGAAGGCCTGATGGCCGAGATCGCCACGTTGCGTACCCGCCTCGATGCGTTTGAACAAAACAGCTCTCCCGGCGCGCCGCGCGCGCCCGACCCTGCCGCCAGCCCCGAAAACGCCCCGAAGACCGACCTGCAGTAGGCCTTTGCGCCGATTGCCCTTGCGCCGATGCACGGGAGGCCGTAGGTCTGTTCACGTCGCTCGTAAGGGCCGCGCGGAAGGGATGACATGGATTTTCTAGCCGAAGCCGCGATTTTTCTCGCCGCCGCCGTGTTGGTGGTGCCGCTGTCCCGCCGCCTAGGACTGGGCGCCATTCTAGGGTACTTGGCCGCGGGCGTGGTCATTGGGCCCTATGCCTTCGGCCTGATTCCCGACGCGGAAGAAGTGCTGCACTTTGCCGAATTCGGCGTCGTGCTGCTGCTGTTCATCATTGGTTTGGAGCTGCACCCCAGCCGCCTATGGGTGATGCGCAACGCCGTGTTTGGCCTTGGCGGCGCGCAAGTGGGCGTCAGCGCGCTGGTGATTGGTGGCATCGCCTATGTTGCGGGAACGGGTGTCGGCACGGCCGTGGTGATTGGCCTGGGCTTGGCGCTGTCGTCCACCGCCTTCGTGTTGCAGATGCTGGCTGAGAAACAACAACTCTCAACCCAACACGGGCGATCATCCTTCGCCATTCTGTTGTTCCAGGACATCGCGGTCATTCCCATCCTCGCCGTCATTCCCATTCTCGGCGTGCAGGAGGCGATGGCCGGCGACACGCCGGTGTGGCTGGCCCTGCTGGAAGTGGGCGGCGTGATCGCCGCGGTGATCATCGGCGGACACTACCTGTTGCGACCGGTGCTGCGCCTGGTGGCTGCCACCGGCATCCGCGAACTGTTCACCGCCACCGGCCTGCTGATCGTTATCGGCACGGCCCTTCTGATGTATGCGGTTGGCGTGTCGATGGCCTTGGGCGCCTTCATGGCCGGTCTTCTTCTGGCGGACTCCGAATACCGCCATGAACTGGAAGCCGACATCGAGCCCTTCAAAGGTCTGTTACTCGGATTGTTCTTCATCTCCGTCGGGATGAGCGTGAACTTGCAGCTGGTGACGTCCGCCCCGGTGGCCGTGGTGGGCGTGACGCTGATGCTGCTGATCGTCAAAGGGGCGATCCTTTATAGCCTCGGGCGAATTTGGAAAATGCGGGCCAGGGCGGCAAAGGATATGGCCTGCGTGTTGCCGCAGGGCGGGGAATTCGCCTTCGTGATTTTCACCACCGCGGTGGCGGTGGGCGTTATGCCGCAAGAGACGAAGGACTTCTTGATCGTAGTCGTCAGCTTGTCGATGGCCGCGACTCCTTTGATTGGCCTGATCAACGACGGCTTGACCACCAAGCTGGCAAAGGAACCGGAGCCAGACTTCGATACGCCGCCGGAAGAGGAAGGCCATGTCATTATCGCCGGCTTCGGACGCTTTGGGCAAATCGTCGGGCGTGTGCTGGCGGCCCGCCACATTCCCTTCACGGCCCTGGACGTCAGTGCCGAGCAAGTCGACTTCGTGAAGAAGTATGGCAACAAAATTTATTACGGCGATGCGTCGCGCCTCGACCTGTTGCGCGCCGCCAAAGCCGATGAGGCGCGTGCCTTCGTGCTGGCCATCGACGATGTCGAAGCGTCTCTCGCCACCGCGGAGATGGTGCGCAAGCATTTTCCGAAACTCGAGATTTATGCGCGGGCACGCAATCGCCAACACGCCTATCGGCTGATGGACCTGGGCATTATCATCATTTGGCGCGAAACGTTCTGCTCGTCTCTAGAGTTGACCCGTGACCTGCTGGTCGGCCTTGGCGAACAGCACTCTCAAGTGGATGCGATGATCGACCGCTTTCAGGAACATGACCGCATGCGCCTGTTCGAGCATTACACGCATCACGATGATGAGGAAAAGATGCAGGACCTCGCCAAGGCGTCCGCGAAGGAACTGGAAGAGATGTTCGCCCGCGACGCGGAGGTGTCCGAGGAGATCAGCGGCGAGACGCCTGGTGAAAAGCATGCGGCGGAATAACACCGGACCAGACTCGTGGCATTCGATGCAAACGGAGCTCTAGACCTCCTCCGGCGAGGGAATGCCCCAGCAGCGCGGGCGGCTGCCGAAACCGCACTGAATGCCGATAAGACCACGCCGGGGGCACATCAAGTCTTAGGGCTGGCCGCCCTGCAAATGGGCGACGCCGCAGCGGCAGCACCGGCTCTCAAAGCAGCCCTAACCGCCGATCCCAGCCAACCCGGCCTGTGGGAAATCTACGGCGGCGCGCTGGAAGCGTCGAACGACCACGCAGGTGCGCTACAGGCCTACGACGAAGCCGTCCGTCTGGCGCCGGAGAACGCTTCAGGTCATCGGCTACGTGGCATCGCGTTGCAGCAACTTAAGCGGAACACCGACGCCGCGCAGGCGCTGCGCACTGCTGTGCACCTCGACGCTAATGATGCGGAGGCATGGTTCTGGCTGGGCAATGCGCACTATGCTTCGGCAGCCTATGACGAGGCCGTGAACGCTTTTCAGACCGCGCTGAAACTGAGGCCGCAGTGGACCGATGCTTTGCTGAATCTGGCGGTGGTCCTGGCAGACGTGGGGCAACATGAAGCGGCCTTGCAGACCTATCAAAAGGCGATGGACCTGTCGCCCGACAATCCTTTGATCCTGCGCCATGTGGCCATTACGTTGCGCGAACTGCAACACGTTGATGAGGCGGAACGGCTTTTTAAACAGGCCCTTGATCTCGACCCGGACGACGCCGTCACTGCGGCTGCCCTGGCTGATATGTATGAGCAGGTCAACCGGCTTGAAGACGCCGGGGAGATGGCCGCGCGGGCCATCGATATCGATCCGGAAAATGCGCAGGCCCAGAAGGTACATGCCATGCTGGCGCGCCGGGGCGGCGATACAGACGCAGCGCTTGAAAGCGTGCTGCACCTTCTCGACCGGGCTTCCTCACGCCTAGAGCTTGAATCGCTGACCTTTGAACGCGCCAGGCTTCACGACAGGCTCGGTGACGTCGATGACGCTTATAGCGCGTTCGCAGAGGCCAATCGCCTGCAGATGGAAGGACCGGCGGGGCAGAGATCAAACCCTCAAACCTACCGTGCCCAGGTCGCGCGGGAACTTGAGATTTGGAATACCGCGCCGCCGGAACACGAAGATGCGGCGGCTTGGTCTGGCGCACCCATCTTCCTGATGGGTTTCCCGCGGTCTGGTACGACTTTGCTGGATCAGGTTCTAGATGGGCATGACGACATCGCAGTGATGGAAGAACGCCCGCCGCTGGCGGAGGTATATGACCGGCTGACAGCGCTGGAAAATCAAGCCGGAAAGCCTTTTACCCGGCTGGACCGGGATCAGCGCAGAGCGGCTCAAGAGTTTTATTTCACCCGTGCAAAATCGTTCCTGCCCGCGTACACGGGCGGTCTGCTGATTGACAAACATCCGCTGGCGACCGCGAAGGTGCGCACCATCAAGCTGCTGTTTCCCGACGCCAAGATCATCTTTGCACTGCGTCACCCCTGCGATGTGGTCCTGAGTTGTTTCATGCAGCGCTTTGTGATGAACATGGCGATGGCGAATTTCACCACCGTTGAAGGTGCCGCAGCACTGTATGCACAGGTGATGCAGGTGTGGCGGGCTGCCGAACCCAAACTGGACCTCCCGGTACACCGCATTCGCTATGAGGACGTGGTTCAGGATTTCGAAGCGCAGATCAAATCGCCGGTGGCGTTTATTGGCGTTCCCTGGGATGACGCGCTGATCAATTTTCACGAACATGCGCAGCAGCGGCATGTGCGCACGGCCAGCTACGCGCAGGTTACTCAGCCCCTCTACACGTCAGCTTTGGCACGTTGGCAGAAGTACGCCGACTACATCTCGCCACATCTTGATACATTACGGCCTCACCTTGAGGAATTCGGTTACTCAGCAAACATCTCAAAGGGTAATTGAGCCGAAGTTCAGTCGCTGGATGTTGTGTGCATTTAGGGCGTGCGCAATAGTTCTGCCATGTCCTCGCCCAGATCCGTGCTGGCATTGATTGCCGGAGTCATCATCACCGGCCTTGTTGCCTTGGTGATGACCCAGAGGACATACCTCATTCGCTACCTGACCTATAACGGTGACCCACTTACGTTGCCGGTGTCCTGGTATTTTCCGGTTGAGCGCGTTCCGGGCAATAAGACCGACGACATTCCTATGGCTGGCGAAGGCGAGCGCGCCATCTCCGAGAGCGCATTGCAGAGCGCGGCCGACTATGCAGAGAGTCAGAATGCCCAGTCCTTGATCGTCATCCACAACGACGTGATTCAGCTTGAGCAGTATTGGGGTGATGCGACCCGCGAGACAATCTTTAACCCCCAGTCCATGTCGAAGAGCGCGCTTGGGCTTTTGATGGGGGCAGCTCTTGAAGACGGGGCGATTGAGTCGATCAACGATCCCCTGGGTAGGTATATTGAGGAATGGCGTGACGATCCGCGCGGCAGTGCCACCATCCAGCAAGCCTTGCGCATGTCCGCAGGCCTTGAACTTATGGCGACGTCCTATGACGTCGCGTTGTTGGACCGAGGCGCGCGCTATAGTTTCGGCGACGATTTCAACAGCATGATCTTCGATCTGAAACAGGTCGATCCGCCGGGGACCAAGTGGGAGTACAACAACGACGAAACCAATTTGCTTGGCATTGCGATCGAACGCGCGACCGGCCAACGGTATGCCACATACCTATCAGAGAAAATCTGGCAGCCCCTGGGATTGGCGGATGCCACCATGTACCTCGACCGCGTGGGCGGTGCCGTGGTTAAGCACTGTTGCATTTTCTCCCGGCCCTATGACTGGGCGAAACTTGGCCTTTTGGTCTTGAGAAAGGGCCGATGGGGCGGTCGGCAGATTGTGCCAGCGCAGTGGATTGAGGACATGACGTCACCCTCGCAGCTGACAAACCGGTACGGATACCAGGTGTGGATTGGCAGTGATTACATTCAGCGCGGCGCGTTTACCCCGCCTAAGGATATCAGTATCTACGCACCTGAGGGCTACGTCAGCGACGGCATGATTACGTTTCTTGGCTACGGCGGCCAGCGTGTTTGGATTTCGCCGGAAGATGACCTGGTCATCGTGTACGGCACCGTCGAGTGGGCACCGGAGTGGAATGAGTCATACATTCCTAATGTTTTGGCCCGTGACCTGAAGGGCGAATAGGAGCCGAGCTCAGCCTCGGCTGGCAGCTGCGCTGATGGCGAGAGACTGGCGCCGGGAAATCAAGTTTAGACGACCGGGTATGAGGAATAGCGGCGCGTTGACCAGACTGCGAGAACCAGAACAAACAGAGCAAGCCCGGTGACCGGACCAGCAGCACCGGATAAGACATCGGACACGGTCCAGTCTTCGTAGGCGAACACAGGGATGTCGTCGAACTCCGCCGCCGTCATTTGAGTGCCCTTGACGATACGGTTGGTAAAGAAGCCACGCCAGTTTTCATGAAAGGTCAGAACCTGAGCAGTGAAGTCGGCGAAGCGCTCCGACCCGGTTCCGGAAATGGCGTTCAAGGCGTTCTGCGTCATGATCGCCGGCGAGACAAACTGTAGCAGATCGACCACGCCCTGGCGCCGTTCCGCCTGGAGGCTGAACTCTTCAAGCAGGGGCTCGACCGCGCGCTCAACCGCGGAGTCGGTAGCAAGAACCTGAAGATAGAACTGATCGGCATTGGCATCTTCGCCGGCCAATTCCGGATGATCGAAGAAATACGCTTCGCGGGACTCGGCGGCTTCCTGATCGGCTATCTCGGTCGCTTCACGCATCTCGGTGGTCAGCTCGACCCGGGATGGCGCGGGATAGATCGTCGTTGCGGCAATGTTAACCAAGGCCGGAATCACCACGACGAACACCAGCCAGAGATTGGCCAAGATGATGCCGTTGGTCACCGACGGTTTGTTCAGTGCGTTAACAAACAAGGCCAGCGCAAACCAGAAGAACGCGTAAAGCGTGACGGTTACGAACCATAATCCGAAACGCGCCCACAACACCCCGTCGGCCAGGCTGGGCTCGGTGATGACCACCGCCGCCAGACCTACGGCCAGCAATAAAACAAAAATCATCAGTGCGCGGGCTGCGCCTTTGGCCAGGATAAATGCGGTCTTGGACACGCCGTGCGCGGCAACGAGACTCAACGTTCCTCGCTCCTTCTCCTTCGACATCAGGTCGAACATCAAGGCGACGATAAAGATAGGCAGCAGGAAGACGATGACGAAGGCGACATCAAAGCTGCCAGCCAGCACATTTAACGGATTCTGAATCTCGGTCGCGTTGAGGAAGGTCAGCGCCGGATGCGCGGTGACCTTATAGTACGTCGGCTGGACATCGGTTTGGCCGATGGAAAGAGACGCCAACGGCGTCGGCGGCAAGACGGCATAATGACTCAGAACCGACATACCCAGCGCCCCGGGGCTGGCCGCAGGCGGCGGATTGCCCTCGGGATTGGCTTCCCAGCGTTCGACGGAAGCTTTGAGCGCATTTTGGGTAACCATCTCATCCTGGTTCAAGCCACCGCCCATGCCAGCGAGCTGTTCGGTCCGGGCGGCGCCATTGAGCGCCGCCAACACAGTAAGAACAAGAAGCAGACCCAAACTCAGCCACCAGGCTGGATTGTGCTTCAGGATGACCCATTCCTGGGTGAAGACAGACCCGAACCCTTTCATCGTGCGCTCCTCGTCCTCTAACCCAACGTTACTTTGACTTTACGGGAGGCGAGATAGCCAGCAACGATGGACAGCGCCAGCCACAGGAACATCACCATGAAACTTGGGCCAAGGCGGGTGAGGATGGCCCCCAGCGGCGGCGGGTCATAGGCAAAACGGTCAACCGAGGCCCACAACTCCGGCCCGGCACGGTAATCGGCCTGTCCAGCCGCGGAATTAAAGGTGATGTCGCGGTTCATCCCCTCAATCAACTCACGGCGGTATTGCTCCGCCTGCTCGGTGAAGTCGATGTGGTGGTTGAGCGAGGTGCCGGAGAGTTCCATGGAAGCGAGCTGCACCGCCATGCGTGGTGAGCCGACACTGAACGCCTGATGCAAGCCGGTCTGCTGTTCGAAAATGTTGTGAAGGTCACCGTAGAACTTATCGAAGACTTCGTTGTCTAGTTTTTCCTGAAGGTCGAAGATCACGCCTTGAAAGTTGATCGGCAGCTCGTCAACGCTCTCGGCGTCGTACAAAGCCAAGGTTTGTTCCTGCCGCTGTTGAATCCGTGTCGCTGGACTGACCCCATCGATCCCAGACTGAATCGCCTCCTCCACCGCTTTGTCAAACGCAACGGCGGTGGGTGTGGGGTAAAGCAGGCGGGAGAGATCGGACGCCGCGCGGGGCAGAACGAAACTGGAAACCGCCCAAAACCCCACCATGGCCACAAGTGTCGCCTGCGCTGACTTGAGGTTTGCGGAGACGGCAAGCGTCAGAAACAGGAAGATCATCGCGTAGATCGTATAGATCAGCACAATGGTGACGCCGTGGCCGATGTAAGCCGCGCCGCCGGGTGCGATGAGCAAGCCGATGAGCCCGAGCAGCAGAATAGGACCGATAAACACCGCCAGCGCGGCCATTGCCCCAAGCGCCTTGCCGAACAACAGCTGCACCGGAGAGACTTGCATACTCAGCACCTGCCGCAGCGTACCGGCCTCCCGCTCTCCTGCGAAGGCCGGGAAGGCCAGCAAAATGACCAGCAACGGCAACAGCATCTGCAAGGTAAACGCGGCGGTGAGTTCGCCGAAACGGGCAATCGCCGTGGTGTCCCGCGCCGGTTCGCCTTCGGCGTCGTTCTTTTTGTGCGCTTCGAGCCAGATGGACACCCCGGTGTAGCTGGAGATGCCGGTGTCGAAAAACGACAACGGTGTGACAGGCTTGAACGCATACAAGCCATAGTGCGCCGCGGCATGCGGATTCTTCTCACCCTGGGCTGCGAACTGCGCGTTGACCACCTCCTGCGCCGAGGCCCGCTCCGCCGAGATATCCGCAAAGCGCTGGGCCGCGGTCGACAACGCCGCGACCAGCATGATGGCGAGAATGGCGGCCGACCACTTGATGCGGCCGTCGCGAATAATCTCTTTGAACTCCTTACCGGCGACGGTGAGGATCATGACGCACTCCGTTAAAGCTGTGACGCGGTTTTACTTGATCGGCACTTCGGTGCGGAAGATCTGCTTGTCGAAATCGTCGACAAAGGCATCGATCTTCGCATTCCAAGTGCCCGGGATGATCAGCTGATCGAACATGAAGTGATACATGCCCGGACTAACCATTTCGCCCCGGCCGTCGATCCCTTCCAATCCGGCGGTCGGCAGCGACCACGAAATCGACACGTCGACCATCTCGACCGGATTACCGGCGTCGTCCTTGAACTCGACCATGACCATGTTCGACCCGGTGCCTGCCGGATCGACGCTGACGGACGCGGTGTACTTGCCCCGCACGATCTCGGCTTGGAAGCCACCGCCCATGGCCATGCCACCCATGCCGCCTTCCATATCCATGGTGGCGCGCGGCGGGGTGACGAGTGTTAGTGAAACAGCGGCGCCGATGATCAGCACCATGGCACCGTATTCGAACTTGATGGTGCGGCGCAGCTTCTCAGGAGCAGCGCCGTCCCCCTTCTCCAAAGCCGGGGTCAGCACCATCTTATTCATCGCGGCCAAACCCAGAAGTGCGAAGAAGAGCAACACTTTGCCGGTCAGGCGCAGTCCGTAGTCAGACGACAAGATGTTGCTAAAGGACTCCACCTGAATCCAAGAGATGACCACGCCTGAGAGGTATAAGGCTGCAACAGTCCACACGGCACGATTGGAGAACTGAGTCATCACCGCGCCGGCCTGAGTGACCTCAGCCTCCTGCGCCGTTTTCGCCAATGGATAGAGCGCGGCGATCCAGAACGCGGCACAGAAAAGATGAACGGCCACCACTGGAGCCATCAACCAAACCGGCGGGGCGGTCGCGGCGTGTCCTGTTACGAGGAAGCTGGCGACGGACACTGCGCTGCCGAGCACCAACACTCCGGTTGACTTGGCATCCGGCCCCTTGCCGAAGGCGTAGACCAATATCAGAAGACCAGGAATACCAATGAGCGCACTGGGACCAAGGGTAGACCCAAGTGCCTGGCTCCAGGCACCGGGAGAGAAGAACGCGCCGACCCCCCCCATCACCATTTCAGCGCCGCCAAATCCGATCGCGAGCACATAGGTCACAGCGGCAACGATGGCCGAGGTGCGCCCCATGCGGAACACGGACGCTTCGACAGTGGCAGGCACATTCATTGCGACAAGGAACAAGGCCGCGCCGGCAGCCAACAGCATGGCGGCGTATTGGACGTAACGGTTTATCGTGACGGGCACGATCCAGCCGCTGGTTTCACCGCCCGCGGCGGCGACGTCGTCCATGGACGCAACAGGCTCACCGACGGCAAACACCACGCTGCCCCCGACCGGATGAGTGTCGGCAGAGATAACGCGATAGGTGGCGATATACGTGCCGTTGGGCAGCTCGGCGTTCACGGGCGTGATGACATCGTTGCCGTCTACCACCCACTCGCCGAGATCGCCGACCTCGGCGCCGGTGCGGTCAAGAATCTTGATGAAAATCGGTCCGACATTTTCGTTGAAGTTGAAAATGATCTCTTTGGGCGACGTGTCTAGGCTCGCTTCTGCCGCAGGGTTTGATCCTAGCAAGACAGCGTGGGACAAAGCGGTGCCGCTGAGACCTCCGACAAACGGCAAGGCAGCGATAAGGGCAAGGCAGACACGTTTCATTGAATTCCCCGACTCTCTGATTCGTCCGGCGCAGCCCGCCGGCTGTGTGTGATGTCTTTTCAAAAAAGTGGTGCGGGCCTCCGCAACCCCACGAAGGCCCGCACCAGTGTCGTATTACTTATTCTCTGCGGTTTGCTCGATAGGAGCCATACCGGTCGTTTCCAGATCCTCGGCTTTCCACTCCCACGGATACTGCGGTATCTCAGGCTTGTAGAGGACCGTGTACGGCGCGCCGTGCTGAGTAGAGAACATGAATTCCTCAAACTTCTTACCGAAGTTAGGATCGCTGGTGACCAGCGACTCCTCAGGCACGTCAGTGTATGGATCACGGCTTTCAGCGCAGATGTTCACCATCTGCCAGAACAGCACGCGGCCCGGTTCGTCCGGCAGCTTGGCGCGGAACTTGAAGCCCTCCTGGCGGTTATAGAGCATCGGTGAGGATGGGTTCTTCCAAATGATCGTATCGACTGTGTTGGTGATCGGGCGGCCGCCATCGCCGGGCACCGGCGGATCGACTTTGCGGAACTCGGTTTCGACTTCCCAGTCGCGGGTGGTGAGTGGCGTAACCCGAAACACACCCTCAGGAATTTTGAGGCGAACTTCTGTTACATCCTCGGCCAAGCACCCGTGACCGACACGGGCTTCCAAGTCATGCATATAGCCCGCGGGCGCTGTGAGCTCGGTCATGTAGTTGTGGGCGGATGCGGAACCGGCGACAAACGCCGCTGCCGTGATCGCCGTTGCGAGAAGTGTTTTCTTGAGCATGTATCCCTCCCAGGGTGCTTTGAATGAGAATAAACGGCCTAACATTTCGGGGATTTATAGGCAGATGTTAGCAACACCTGCCCGGGTCAGGAAACCTTATAAGCAACTGTTCCAGGCGGATTTTCAAACCACCCGGGATCGCCCTCCCCGTCCAGGGTCTCCCTGATCTTAACAACCGTAAACATGCCGCCCATCTCCAGGTTTCCGAACGGCCCCTCACCCATCATCATCGGCAAGGTGTTTTCCGGGCCCGGCATGAACTTCGCGTGTTCCTGGTGCTCGGCCATGCCGTTCTCGCCCATGGCCATGAAGCCGGGAATTTTCTGCATCAGGCGCATGGCCACTTGGCTCTGATCGACCCCCAGTGGATTGGGGATGTCGTGGCCCATCGCATTCATGGTGTGGTGCGAGAAATGACAGTGAAACGCCCAGTCGCCAGGAATGGCATCGAACTCAATATCCCGGGTCTGGCCGACGCCGACGATCTCGGTCGTCTCGGGCCGCCACAGCGCCTTGGGCCAACGGCCGCCATCTGATCCGGTGACGACGAATTGATGACCATGTAGGTGCATCGGGTGATTCCACATCGAGAGATTGCCGATGCGAATGCGTACCCGGTCGTCCCGCTGGGCGATGGGGTATTCGATCGCCGGGAACACCTTGCTGTTCATCGTCCACAGATCAAACTCGACCATCACGTTGGGATCGGGGCGGTAGGTGCCGGGATGAATTGCCCAATTGTGCAGCATGATGGCGTAGTCGCGGTCGATGGTGTTGAACGGCTCGCCATCGCGCGGATGAATAATGAACATGCCCATCATGCCGACGGCCAATTGCACCATCTCATCCGCGTGCGGGTGGTACATGTGGGTGCCGTGCTGGATGAGGTCGAACTCATAGGCAAACGTTTCGCCAGGCGGAATGTGAGGCTGACTCAGGCCACCGACTCCGTCCATGCCACTGGGCAGCAGTAACCCGTGCCAGTGAATGGTGGTGTGCTCCGGCAGGTTGTTGGTGACGAGAATGCGGACGCGGTCACCCTCGACCGCTTCAATGGTCGGCCCGGGCGTCGAGCCGTTGTAGCCCCAGCACTTGGCGGTCATGCCGGGAGCGAACTCGTGCTCAACCTCTTCGGCGATGAGGTGGAACTCCTTCACTCCATCCTTCATCACAAACGGCAGGGTCGAACCGTTGGGTGTTTTCACCGGTGTGTAGGGCAGCGGCGTGCGCGGACGGGCTGCAACAGTTTCAGACTCCGAGTTGTCCTGAGCCTGGGCTTTGCCGAAGACAGCAGCACCGGCACCGGCAACGAGGGACGATAAAAGAGAACGGCGCGCGCGGTTCATGACGCGTCTCCTGTGAGTTGAGCGGTTTGGGGAGAAGGCAGGCGCCCACCGACAGCGGCTTGCAACGCCGCACGGGCGATCCAGTAGTCTGTCAACGCCTCGAGATATTCCAGATAGGTCTCGTTTTCATGTTGTTCGGCTTCGATGACCTCGAAGGCGCCAGTGAGCATGAAGTTGTAATCTTTCAGAGTCAGCTGAGTGATTTGCTGCTTCAGCGGCAGTACATTTTCACGAATGCGAAGGGCTTTGGCACGGTTTGCGGTCATGCCGGCCTGGGCTTTGCGCACCTCGGCCCGCACGAACTGTTCACGGGCGCGCAACGTGTCCTGCGCCGCGCGCAGGCTCAGAGTTGCTTGGGTGACCGCAGCCTGACCCTGATCGAAGACCGGCAGCGGAATTTCCAGTCCGGGGCCGATCAGCCACTCTCCCTCCGGTTCACGTTCAGCACTGACCCCGAGTTCGGCTTCGTCGATCAGGCGGAAATTCTCGGTCAGCCCCAAATCTTCGGCGGCGGCCTGCACATCAGCGCGCAGGGACTGCAGGTCAAACCGCTCGCGCAAGGCCCGGTCTTCGAGACCTTCAAACGCCAGCGCCACATCGGGCACAGCGGGCACCCGCCGCGGCATCGACCACTCGGCCCCCGGCGCGAGCCCGAGAATCCCAACCAAGTGGACTTCGGTTTCGGAGACAGCGTACTCGGCGTCGATCAACGCCAATGCCGCCTCTTCCGCCTCGGCCTGGTGTTCGGCGAGTTCCAGGTCAGAGAAGTTTCCGGCTGTATGAAAAGCGGTGGCGAGGTCAACTGCGTCCTTGGCCGTGCCAGAAATCTCAGCGTAGGTGTCTTTCCTATTCCGCGCGCCAAGATGCTCGAAGTACGCCTCTTTGACTTCGGCAGCGAAATGCACGAGCTCTGCCGCGACCTCCAGCTTGACCGCTTCGTACTCGGCTTCGGCCACTTTCTGCTTGGCCGGGCGCATGAGCAGATCGAGAAAGTTTTGCACCAGACCAAACTCGAGATTGGTGCCATCTTCCGTGGACGGGCGCACCATGACCTCGAACATGGGATTGTGCAGCAGACCGGCTTCAACGACGTCGGCCTGGGCAATGCCGATGGCGGTGTAGAGCGCTTGGATCGAGCGATTGTTGAGCAAGGCGACGGCTACCGCGGTGTCCGCTGTAAGTGGCTCAGCAAGAATTTCGGCGAGGCGCGCATCAACGGCGGCGTCTTCGGAACCTCCCGTGCGCCACGTCACCCGTTCCGGCAAGCGGTCTTGGACCGTTGCGCCGAGGTCGGCAAACGCGGCATCGGGATCAGGTGTCGCGCAACCCGCGAGTGCCAAAAGGCTCGCAGCGGCAATACATTTAGAAATGGATGGGAGCTCTCCCATAGTCGTCACTCTCTGTCTGCAAACAACGAATGCCGGCGCGCAGCCGGCAGGTATGGCGCGTGGAAACACGCAAACAGAGAGGCTTAAATGCGGAGACGTTGGGTCGTTAAATACAGCGCAGTGGGCGGTGGCGCCCGGGCTAAAACCAAACGCGGGATTAGTTGCGTCTGCAGCGACGGCGCTATTGCGGCCGTGGCGGATTGCGGCAGGTCGATCTCGTGTACTGACAGGCGATCGGGAACAACGGCAATCAGGTGGTCGAGATCAACCGCGTCGCACAGAGAGGCGCAGGTGGCCGCGAACAGATTGGGCTCGGGTACATGATGATCGGTGCAAGGCTCGGACGCTGTCTCAGCGGCAACAGCCGGGGCGTGGGAGACCGACACAACAGACACGACCAGGGCCACTGCAAAACTCAATGCGGTCAACGCAGCAGTATATCGGGCCGGCATGCGCAGCACGTTGCTATCCCTCGAGTCAAACCGGTCAACGTTATGCCCCGCCAGAGCGGTCAAAGTCCAGCCAGCGGTGGCGGTCGAGCGTGGATTGCGCTACGACACTCCCAGGAAAGCCCAGGAGTTCCGCCATGTCCAGCCCGTACCAGCCCGATTCCACCCGTTCTCTGAACGGCCGTACCTTGTTTATTACCGGCGGCAGCCGGGGAATCGGCCTGGCCATCGCCAAGCGCGCGGCGATGGATGGCGCCAATGTCGCCATCGCAGCAAAAACAACGGAGCCTCATCCCAAGCTGCCGGGCACCATCCATACGGCAGCGAAAGAGATCGAAGAGGCCGGCGGCAAAGCACTTGCGATCCAGATGGACCTACGCGACGACGACAACGTCGCGGCGGCAGTCGCCAAGACAGTCGAGACCTTCGGCGGGATCGATATTTTGATCAACAATGCCAGCGCGGTGGCGCTGGGCGGCGTGGCCGAGATTCCCATGAAGCGTTTCGACCTCATGCACCAGATCAATCTGCGCGGTACGGTGTTGGCGGCAAAGACGTGCCTGCCCCACCTAAAGGAGGGCACCAACCCGCACGTGTTAACGCTGTCGCCGCCGCCGAGCCTCGACCCGATGTGGTACAAAGGCACCTTACCCTACACTTTGGCGAAGATGGGTATGAGCTTCGCCACCATCGGCTTGGCGCAGGACTTCAAAGAGCATGGTATTGCGGCGAACGCGCTTTGGCCGCGCACCGCAATCGATACTGCCGCGATTCGCTATGAGTTGGGCGGCGATGCCATGACCAAACACTGCCGTACGACGGACATTGTTGCAGACGCGGCACATGCCATTCTGACCCGGGACTCAAAATCGTGTACGGGCAATTTCTTCCTTGACGATGACGTACTAGCGGAAGAAGGCGTGGACGACCTAGCACCCTATGCCATCGAACCCGGGCAGCCTTTGCTGCTCGACTTCTATTTGGAGTCGGGACCCGGCGGAACGCTAGACGGGTACCTGCGCATGCCAGTGGGCGACTAAAATCTAGATCGAGCGCGCCAACTTGGCCGCATCGGACGTCGCCGCCCACAGCCCACGCGGCGCGACACAGTCTCCAACGGCGTGACCGTGACCCTCCCCCACGGGCGCTTCAGTTCCGGTGTTGAGGACCACGGCGTCAAACGGACCGATCGACTCGTCATCCGACACATAGACTTGTCGGCCCTCAACACGTTGCACCAGCGTCTCCGTGTGAATCGTGATGTCGTCCCGCCTTAGCCGCGCGGCAACGCTTTTGATTTCCCAGGTTAGAGTCAGCGCCGCCTCGCCGAGACCGCGCTCCGGCGTGGTGACGGTGACATGAGACACAGCCGGGTCGTCGGCCAGGGTTTCAACCAGAGACACCGCCGGCCACCCGCCTTCTTCATCAATGACCAGAACGTGCCCTGTCACGGTTGCAGCGCCGGATAGGACGTCGCGCCCGGACGGGCATGCGCCGGCGCCCGGGATGCCGTCGAACAGATAGGGGCGCAGACGCCAGATCGCGGTGTGGCCCGGCGCTGCACCCAGGGCCCAGATGACGTCGTCAGCGTCGAGATCTGTGTCTGGCGTGACCTCGGTCTTGAGGTGGACCCGCACTTGCAGGCGCTCAAGCTCATCGCGGAACCACTGCAGTGCGGGCTGCATCTCAGCGCGGTTGGGGGCTTCGGCAGCAAGTTTAAACTGACCACCCAATTCTCCGCTCCGCTCGTAAAGGTCGACGCGATGGCCACGTAGCGCCAGCACCCGCGCAGCCTCCATGCCTGCAGGCCCACCGCCGACGACGGCGACACGCTTCGGCTGAGACGTGGGCTCGGGATCAGTCAACTCGTGTTCACGCCCAGCAGCGGGATTGATCACACAGGACCCGGGCAGGCCCCTAAAGACAAAGCCGACACAGGCCTGATTGCACGACATGCACGGACGAATGCGGTTCGTTTCGCCGGATTCAATCTTGCGCCCCCAGTCGGGGTCGGCGATCCAGGTGCGCGCCATGGCAACGATGTCAGCCGAACCGCTGGCGATAGCCTCTTCAGCATCCCCGGGGGAACGAATGCGTCCGGCGATGACGACAGGCACCGAAAGCGCCGCTTTGAAGGCCTTGCCTTCTTCGCGCAATTGTACGCGCGGCTGAGCCATATGCGGAATGGAGGACGACTGCGGTGGCGCCCAGCCCGAACCGGTCATCACACTGACATAGTCGACGAGACCCGCATCAGCCATAGCCTTCATACTGGCAACGGACTCCTCGAGGCCATAGTCGACAGGTGAGCCTGGAATGTCATGGCGCGCGGAAGTGCGGACACCGACGGCAATATCACCGCCGACCTGCTCCCGGATCGATTCCAAAATTTGCCGTACGAAGCGAATACGGTTTTCGAACGAGCCACCGTAGGCGTCGGTGCGACGATTGAGAACCGGCGACAGAAACGACCCGAGCAAATAGTCGGTGGAGGTTTGCAACTCGATGGCGTCGAGCTCCGCCTCTTTGCAGCGCCGCGCGGCTTCGCCATAGGCGACGATCAGATCCTTGATCTCGGCTTCGGTAATCTGCTTAGGCACCTCTCCCGCTTGATTGGGCACAGGCGACGGCGCCAATGCGTAATCTCCGCGGATGAAGCTGTCCTTGTGGCCGCCATGCCACAGCGTGATCGCCAAACGGGACCCTGCAGCACGAATATCCTCGGCGCTGTGCCGCAGGCTTGGGATGACCTCGTCGGTGTAAAGGCGAATGCCGAGGCTACGGCTGACCGTGCTTTGATGAACCGGCGCGGATTCGCTGCCGACCATAGCCGCGCCGCCGCGGGCGCGGGCCATCAGGTAGGCGTGGAAGCGGTCACTGATGCCGACCTGTCCATCGCCTAGCGCCATGCCGTGCCCGCTCATTACCGCGCGGTGACGCAGTGTGATCGGACCCAGCTTGATTGGCGAGAGAAGGTTCGGGAATTGCGCCTGTGTCATTCAGACGTTTGTCATTCAGACTTGGGCATGATGAAGTCGTAGTAGAATGACGTCGGTGTTTCCGTCGGTCCGAAGGGGCCGGGCACCTTGTTGCTGAAGGGCTCCAGACTTTTCATGTAAGCCGCCAAGGCGTAGGCATCTTCGTCGGTCATTTTTGCAAACGCGCGCCACGGCATCACCGGTGAGAGAATCCGTCCGTCAGGCCGTACCCCGGTGCGAATGGCCGTGACAATCTCGTCTTCACTCCACGCGCCGAGGCCGGTTTCCATATCCGGGGTCAGATTGGGTCCGTAATACACACCGGAGAATGGGATGGCGTAACCGACCTCACTGCCGCCGAGTTCGGGTCCGCGCTCGCCGCCCGACAACACGCCCGGCGTATGGCATTCGGCACACACCATGACGTGGCTGAGGTATTCACCCCTTTCAACCTGCGTTTCGGCTGAGGCCGATGGTGAGAGCGATAACGCCAAAGCGCCAACAACGGTGCGCAACAAAGATATTCTAACCACTGTATTCTCCTAACTAGCGGGGGTCTGTGAGTCCGGCTCGAGCGGGACTTCATCATCATAGACATGATCAGGCAAGGGCAGACCGGCCAAGTCCTCTTCAGAGAGCCGGTCGGACAACACAACGCCCTGGGCTTCGATCACGGTTTCGAGCTGGCGGGTATGTTGGGCCATATGCCATGCCGTGCGCTCCAGCAGATCATCTAGAGATTGATCTCCATAGTAGGTTTTGAGTGCTTGGGCCTGGGCGTCATGTGGTGTGATCTTTGAAGCCCAATCTTCGAATCTCTTGGTCACCTCTTTTCCGAACGCGGCGATATCCGCTCCTGATTTTACGGAGTCCGGGGGCCGCCGTTCGAAGAACTCAAATGTAAGGGTGCCACCACCTGCGGATTCCAGAAACGCTTCGGTGATGACAAAGATGTGGTAGGCCAAGTCCCGGTAGCTGCGGTCACGGCCGGGCAGTTGAGTGGCTAAAGCCGCATCGGGAAGTTGCCGCGCATGCGTCTCGGCAACCTCAATCACACGCCTGACCTTATCGACCAGTGCACGTGTAGACAGGGTGCGCGCATCCCGCTCGACGCCGACGAATGCCGCAAGATCCCCGAGATTTTGCGCAAAGACGAAGTCTGTGCCTTTCGACACAACCGGCACGGACTTTGCGCCCAGCGCCTGCAGCGCTGCCATACCATCGTCCCCCTCCAGCACATTCACGCTGTCATAGGGGATGCCGTGACGGGCAAGAAACTCCTTTGCCTTCAAGCAGCTGGAGCAGCCGGGCTGCCAAAACACACGAAAGGGCTCCGCCATACGCCCGCGCCTGTTTACTCAGGAATGGCGGGAAACAGCGCCACGTTGAACTCACCGGCGCCGACGCGCAGCGGTAGGTTCTTGGTTTGATAGGTTTCTGACTGCCAGAACGCGTGAGCAGCCGCGGCACACGGCCAGCGGATGACGAAGGAATGGCGGTTGTCGGGCCAGTCCCCTTCCAGCATCACCGGATCGGACTCGAGCCGCGTACCCACCGCGATAACCTTGCCGCCGAACTGATCGAGTGTTCCGAGCTCAACCAGCGAAGACCGATACGCCTTGTAGCGCTCAACATCGTGCACGATTGACAGAATGATCATGTCGACAGGCTGGGTGCAATCATCCTCTGCCGCAAACGAGGAGATTGAATAAGTCAGCACTCCGAGTACGGCGAAAGCGCGCATAAGGTGTGTCATATCACCCCCCCTTTGTCAGATGGGTTTGACCTTGCCGAAGAAGGCGATGATGGCGATCAGCGCATACAGCGTCAGCACCCATACCAGGGCATGATTGACATGCTTGGTGAACAAGGCCTCGCGTTCCGGCGTCGACCCTTCCGCGCCGATTTCCAGAAACACAGGGATGGCCGGCGTGAACGCAAAATCAATGCCGACGGCGGCAAAGAACGCCAAGCCAAACAAGAGAATTTTAACCGCGAACCAGGTGTCCGGGAGCGGTCCGCCGGTCACCAGCGACATGATAGCAATGCCGACGATCAGCACACCCATAATCACCTGAAAGATCAGCTGGGCTATCGCAAGTTTAATGGCCAAAGGTGAACCCTCATTGCGGAACCCGGTAATGAACGCCCAGATCCACACGGCAGCGATGATCCACGACGTGAGGATCATCCATCCTGGAACGGGATACAGCCCGAGGTCGGCTGTCATGTGCAGGCCGACTGGCAAAATCAGCGCAAAACAGGTGCGCGGAAAGAGATCGACCGTCATGCCCAGCTTCATCAGCGCGGCACGGGTCTCAAAACTCAACTCGGCGTTTTTCGCACGCACGGCGGAGAGAAACACACCCACGTCCGCCCCAAGCCAAAACACAAACAAGAGGATATGGACGTATCCCCACAACAAGTACTCATCCATGGTTTTTCCCTAAACTCTGTGGCTGGCCGCTCTAGGCGGAAAAGAATTCGGCAATGGCTGCGGCGACACCGCCGTGATCTTTCGGCAAGTCCTTCACGGTATAATCCGCCGGGCCGGCCGCCACCGCCCTCTTCGTGCTCGGCGAGTCGGGACCGCCAAGCAGGATCGGACATGAGACCTTCTTAAGACGCTCCGTCATCGGATAGCCGAAGTGCGCTTTATATGCCGCCTGATAGATGTCGTAGGCCTTAAACAAATCCAACGTGCGGCGGTGAATGACTTCAGGTGCGATGTCGGGCTCGCCATAGGTCACGATGTTCTCGGCTTTGCGCTCATACCAGGGGCTGAAAAGTTCCTGATCCCGCACCATGTTCCAGGCGAAAATCCAATGAGCGCCGAAGTCGTCAAACGGAATGTCGGGTGTGTATCTCGAAGACATGTCATCAAGAGCTTTGCCCGTTAATGCCATCGTCATGATGTTGGGAACAGCCAAGTGCTTGACCAGGTCAGGATGCTGCGCCGCCAGCTCGACACCGACCGTCCCCCCGCCCCAGCTACCAAAGACATCGATTTCATCGTAACCCAGAGCGTGAACCGCCTCGGCCAGAAACGAAGCCTGTTTCTCGACGGTGAGGTCAAGACCCATGGGATTGTCGGACTCGCCGTTGCCCGGCAGATCGATGGCCAGCACCGGACGCTTGCCGATCAACGGCTCCATGTACCGGTCCATGGAATAACTCGATCCAGCGGACGCATGAATGAACAGAATGGGCCGGCCGCTGCCGTCGGTGTTGCGGCGGCAATACAGAGAGCCGCCGCCGACCTGGACATATTCGCCCCACAGCTTGCCTTTGACCGGCTCGGTCTTGGCGACGGCGGGGGCCTGCTGGGGAGATGGATTGTCCTTGAACGCTTGCTTGAGAATCTCAATGGCGTCGGCGCCGGTGTCGGGCCTGTGGACTGTAACCGTATCCGGCGGCTCCGGCATGCGATCGAGCCCTTCATACAGCACGTCGGTTTTGGGGCTCATGATGATGCACTTAGCTTGCATCTCCTTCACCGACTGCACCGGATCCTGCGTGAACGCGGCACGGTAGGGCTTGCGGTACTCTGGGCCGGACCTCAGGAATTCGATGACCGCATTATGCAAACGTTCAGGCGGCGGCAGACTGTTGTCCATGCGCGCGGCAAGGTCGGTACGGTACCAGGGGAAGAAGATCAGCTGTTCGCGAAAACGCGCCCAGGCCCAGGTGAGATGAGAGCCGCTCCAGTCGAGCTCTAAGGGCGTGAAGTAGTTTTCGAGAATCTCTGCGACGAGGTCTTCCGGCATGTTGACGTAGCCGTTGACGATTCCGATGGTGAGTTTTTCCGGATGACGCCATGCGGTCTCGAGTGCGCAGACTGCGCCGGTGTGAAAACCGTAAACAGGACATTTGTCGATCCCGAGGGCATCCATGAGATCACGCACGTTCTCGGCGTAGTCCGTCATCACCGGGCTTTCCAGCGGCAGGGGATCGGACAATCCGTTTCCCGGCGTGTCCGGCGCGATGACCGTGTAGTCCTTCGCCAGATCCTCGATCAGCGGAATGTATTCCTGCGAGGAATTGGGCGACTGGTGCAGGAGGATCACCGGCGGGCCGGACCCGGCGCGGCGGTAGTGTACCTGCCGGGACCCATGAAGTGTGATCATGTGGCGCGTAATCGTGGCTGCCATCGTGCGTCTCCCAATTTTTATGCCGGCACAGAGTAGCCGCGCTGAACGCCATCTGGCCAGTGCAACGCGGGTGCGCAGACTGGCGAACGGCCCAGAGCAGGGGTATGGTGCCGGAAATTTCTGACGAAGGAACACCCTATGGACGGCTCATCTCTCGAACGCCGGGTACTGCAGGTCAAACCCGCCACTCCAGAGGCGGTTGCACCCTACGGCCAGATTCTCGGCGCAGGCACGGGCGCGCCCGTGAACGTCAGCGACTTTTACAAAGGCGCGGTGGCAGTTTCAGCGCCGGTGGACTTCAAATCCGATGAAGATACCTGTTTGTCGCTGGCAACATTACAGCCGCGGCCGTTCGAGATCACCTACCTGGAGCGCCACTTCAAGCACACCCAGACCTTTATTCCTCTGGGCGGCAAGCCGTTCGTCGCCGTTTTCGGCGCGCCGACCGACGGGGACATGCCCGATCTCGACAATCTGGAAGCCTTCCGCTTTGACGGTCAGGCCGGTTTCACCATGCACATCGGCACCTGGCACGAGTTTCCGTTTGCCCTAGAGAACGACACCAACATGGTCGTGATCCTGCGCGCGGAGACGACGCGCAATCTGTCCAGTGAGAACGTGAAAGACAACGAGGCCCACGGTCCGGACCTGGATAAGAAGAATCTGATGCAGCGGACTGGCCTGATCCTCGAACTCGACGTTTAGCCGCCCCACCCCTTCTTCACTACCAGCGACTCGAGCTTTTACGGGCGTCGAGGGTTCCCGTTCGCCTGGGTGTGGAAGGGGAGAGGGATGGAGCGAACGGGAACCGGCCGACGGATACGCACAGTCATCGGCGTTCGACGAGACAACCTGCTGCCGAGGGATATCAGGGGAAGGGGCTGGCCGGCAGCGGCCTTTTTCGCCGATTTCTGCCACCGAGAGAGGAATGGCAGGATTTTGTGGGAAATTTTCCCAACTTCATAAGGCTACGGATCAGGGAAAAAAGAGTCAAGAATTATGTGGGAATATTTCCCACAAACTGCTATACACGATCCGTGCCCGTCAGCGCATGGCCGGACTGGACCCACCCAGCGGTGGCAAAGGTCCGGCCCCACTGACCTCGGGAGGCCCGGACGCAAATGATCCCGCCCTCTCCTTTTGCAAGGATTGAGGCGCGGCAACGGCCTCGGTGAAGTAGACCACGACGGCCGCGGCCTCTTACCCGGACTCGTAGACCTTCGCCGAGGCCGTTTTGCTTTTCCGGATCAGCTACAGCTTGGCCAGCGCCTGATCGATATCCGCGACAATGTCGCCGATGTGCTCGAGCCCCACAGACAAACGCACGTAACCTGGGGTCACACCCGACGCGGCCTGATCTTTTTCCGAGAGCTGAGAGTGGGTGGTGCTGGCCGGGTGAATAGCAAGCGAACGGGCATCACCGATATTGGCGACATGATACAGGAGCTCGAGGGAATCGATGAACTGCCGGCCGGCATCCCGGCCCCCTTCGAGCTCGAAGCCGACCAGAGCGCCGTAGTGGCCATCGTTCAGGTACGCATCCGCCCGGCGGCGCGCCTCACCGCTCATCAGGCCTGGGTAGATGACCTTGGTGACCGACGGATGGCCGTCGAGATGAGTGGCGACCTTGGCTGCGTTCTCGCAATGCTTCTTGATGCGCAGCGGCAGGGTTTCCACGCCTTGGATGAACTGAAACGCGTTGAGCGGACTCATGGACGCGCCGATATCCCGCAATAGGGTGACCCGGGCGCGCAGGATGTAGGCAATGGGGCCGAGCGGCTTGGCGGCTTCGATCCACACGGCGCCGTGGTAGCTGGGATCGGGCCGCGACAACAAGGGGAAGCGTTCTTTATGGGCTTCCCAATCGAACGTGCCGCTGTCGATGATGACTCCACCGATGGAAGTGCCATGCCCACCGATATACTTGGTGGTCGAGTACATAACGATAGCCGCGCCGTGATCGATGGGGCGGCAAAACATCGGCGCGGCGGTGTTGTCGACAATCAGAGGCACACCAAGGCTGCGGCCAATGTCGGCAACCTCCTTGATGGGAAACACTTCCAATTTCGGGTTGGGCAGCGTTTCCGCGTAGTAGCAGCGGGTCTTGTCGTCCGTCATCTTGCGGAAAGACTCAGGGTCGGCAGGATCGGCGAAGCGAGCCTCGATCCCCATCTGCTTGAAGGTGTTGGCAAACAGATTCCACGTGCCGCCGTACAGGTCTGTGGACGTGACGAAATTGTCGCCGCTTTCGCACAGGTTCATGATGGCGAAGGTTGACGCCGCCTGCCCCGAAGCCAACGCCAGCGCCGCAGCCCCGCCCTCCATCGCCGCAAGGCGCTGTTCCAGCACGTCGCAGGTGGGATTCATAATGCGTGTGTAGATGTTGCCCAACTCGGCGAGCGCGAACAGGTTGGACGCGTGCTCGGTGTCGCGGAACTGATAGGACGTGGTCTGATAGATCGGCACGGCAACCGCGTTGGTGGCGGGGTCCGACCTATAACCGGCATGTAGGGCGAGTGTTTCGGGATGAAGCTTCGGCGCGTTCATGATGAGTCCCCTCTTGTTAGTGCGATCTAAGCAACGTCTTATCGCTTCTCTAAACTTGCGCGATTGTTTGTTAGGGCACCGACGTCGGCACTTTCAAGGAACGTTCGTGCATGGCTGTCATGCTTCAAATAGGCATCGAGAAACGCCGTCGAGGTGCCGCGGATGATCGAGAGACCCTCTTGATCCGGCGGCCCACCGGCCGTTTCCCGGCAGATTAAACCGCCGTAGTAATGGTCGCCCTCGTCAAGAACGACGCCATAGGTGTCACCCGGCGCGGTCTCGAAGTAGGCCGCCATGCGCCACGGCCACGGATGGATCGGCCCCCGTCCGGTCGCCCCAAGGTCCTTGGTGCCGCCGGAGGAATACACCGGCGTGGTGTAGCGCGCGAAAGCGCCATCGACGATGTTCGGCATCGGGCCGACGCCGCTGAGGATAACGGCGACATCGAAGCGGGGGTCGGCGGCGGGCAAAGGCTGATTGGCCGCGTCGAGCACCTCAAGACCGGTCATCGCCATGGCGATCTGGCCGCCGAAGGAATGACCGGATGCGGCGATACGGTCACGGTCGATTTTGCCTTTGAGACCCGGCAGCGCGCCTTCCAGCTCATCCAGAGAATCGAGGATGTAAGACATATCCGCGACCCGCTCTTTTAACAGGTCCACACCTGCGAGATCGCGAAACCCGAAGCCGTTGGTTTCTGAGTCAATGTGCAGCGGCGAGATCGTGACGTAGCCGTGGGACGTCCAGTGATCCGTCACCGCCGCGTACATGTTCTTGGGGCACACCGCGCCTTGGGAAAACACGACCAGCGGATGCGGACCCTCACTGGCCGGCCAGGTGACGCGCACTTGGAGCGGCACCTTGCGGTCAGGCCGGTCGAGCTGCACCGGATAGGCAACGTTGACGTCTTCGTCGCCGCGCAGGGATTTATAGACTTCGGTGACGCCGGCAAAAGCTGGCGCCGTTGCCGTCATGAGAACGGCGATAACGATACGAAGCATAACAGCCTCCCTCCCACGCCTCAGCGGCGCGCCTTTAATCCTGTGGTACGTCGAGGATGATCTTACCGAAGTGGTGGCGCTCATTGACCATTTCATGCGCCCTGGCCACCTCGGAAACAGGCAGCACCGTATCGATGATGGGCTTAAAGGTGCCGTCGGCGAATTTTGCGATGGCTTCGTTCCGGAAGCTGGGAATGGTTTCCGGCACATAGCGCGCCGACGTATCGATACTCATGGACAGGAGCTGCAAATTGCGCTCGCCGATGTTCAGGCTGAACGTCACCATGCGCCCGCCGGTCGACCCGTACATGACAACTCGGCCCTCATAGCCCATCGAATCAATCAACTGTGACGCGGTCTCTTCGCCGATGGTCATGCAGCCAACGTCGAGGCCTTTGCCTTCCGTCAGCTCCATCACCCGGTCGTAAACACTTTCCGTCTTGTAGTTGATGACGGCGTCACAGCCGTACTCTTTGGCCTTCGCCAGCTTGGCGTCCTGACTGGCGGTGCCGACCACCCAGCACCCGTTGGCCTTGGCGATCTGCAGCGCGGCGGAGCCGACCGACGACGCCACCGCTTCAATCAACACGGTCTGACCCGGGCGCGCTTCGGCGACGATGTGCAACGCGTGCCAGGCGGTCAGCCAGCCCACACCTGCGGCAGCGCCCTGTTGGAAGCTCCAGCCATCGGGGAGCGGAAAGGCATGATAGGCCTTGATGCGGCATTTCGTGGCGTGGGACCCGCGCCCGCGGAAAAACACCTTATCGCCAACGGCACAACTCTCCACATCGGACCCGATGGCCGAAACCACGCCGGCGCCCTCGAGACCCAGAATGATCGGCGTCTTCAGGCCGGTGTAGGTGCCCGCACGCATCCGGGTCTCGGCAAAGTTCACGCCGGAGGCATGAACATCGACAATGACCTCATCGGCCTCCGGTTCGGGATCTGGCATATCGGCCCATTGCATGACCTCCGGCCCGCCGAACTCTTCTCGATTCTCCGTTACTTCCCCGTGTTTTTATGAAGTGGGCTCGGACAGAGCCTGTGCGCGCAATTGTTTATCGACCTCTTCGACTTCCAAGCCCGACGGCACCGGCCGCAAGCGCAGATACATCAGCCCGGCGATGGCCAGGGGTATAGCAACCACTGTCGATAGGGTCATGTCCCAATCCATCGAAGCAACGCCATAGGTGACGATGAGGGGGCCGAGCGCGATACCGAGATTCACCGCCAGGCTGGAGCACACCGCTAAGCCGGTCGCCCGCAGATGGGTGGGAAAGACCTCGGCAATATAGGCGAACTTCACAGCCGCCGTGCCATAGAAGAACGTCGTGGTGATGCACAGTACGATCAGCGTGTCCCAATATCCCGAGGTCAGCCAGATCATGCAGAGGAAGGATGTAGCGCCAAGCAGAGTCCAAATGGTGACGGTCGTGCGGCGGGTCAGAACAAACTCGCCGACCAGGGCCGCAATCACATAGCCAATGACCGCGACGGCGTTGGCTAAACCGACCACCTGCGTGGCGTCGCGCTGGGCAAAGCCACGGGCTTCACTCAGATAGGTCGGCAGCCAGATGGACAAAGCCCCATAGGCGATGACGAAAATGAACTGGGCGAGAAACAGGGTGATGGTGCGCAGGCGCATATCCGGTGCGAATAACGCCGCCAGCTTGGCGCGGCTGCGCTCGTCGGACATCTGCTCCAGGGCTGTCGTCTTGTGGCCCTGAAAGCGACCCGTCTCGCGCAAGAATCTGTGAATCACGTAGATGTACGGGATCGACAGCAGACCGACTAGAAACAGCGGACGCCATCCATAGGCATCGAGGACCGGCGCAGCAAACAGGGAGGCGACGAAGGCGCCCAGCGGAAACGCGGTCTGTAGCATGCCCGCCAGCACGCCGCGGTAGCGGGCGGGCGCCTCCTCGGTGACGATCGCGCCGGTGGTCGGATAAAGCGCGCCGGTGGTGGCGATGGCGAACGCGCGCAACAGAGTCATCACCACAATGCCGGCGGAAAAGGCCATGCCGCCAATGAGCACTTCGGCGGACCCATCAGGAACGATAGAGTGCGCGGCAATGAACAGGGACGAGGCCACAGTGATAAACATCAGCATCTGTTTGCGGCCCAGCCGGTCGGTCAGCGTGCCAAGGTAAACCTGCACGATGGCTCCGGCGGTGTAGGAGAGGGCGACAACCCATCCCATCGCCTGAAGGCTGACGCCGAAGGTTTCGCGAATCGACGGGAGTGCGTAGGAGAACAGCGCAAGATCGACCTGGCTGAACATGTAGGCCAGGTGGCACACGATGAAAGCTTGCAGCGGGTAGCCGCGAATTTGAGACCACATAAGCAGCGCGGGGTGAGGCGGTTAGAGGTGCCGAAACCCTAGCCCACTCTCCGTATGTTGTCGCCCCTTCGGTCATGGGAGCCGCGGGCGCCGCCAGCCGGCAAGACCCGTTGCGGCTAGATGTCGCCGCCGACCTCAAAGAGCGTGCGCCCGGTGGTGCGGCGGTTCTCGAAATCGGCGTGGGCCTGGCCGATTTGCTCTAGCGGCAACGGCGGATTGAGCGGATATACCCAGTCTTTGCGGTCGAGCTTGCCGTGAATCTCCGCAAACTCCGCACCCTTGGTTTTGGCCATGGCGTGATACTGCACGAAACCACGCACGCCGGCCGAAGCGGCAATCAGTTTTGAAATGTTCACCTCGGGCGCTTGCCCGGCCATGGCGCCGATGTAGATGATCTGACCCAGCGGCGCGAGATAGGCGAAGTTTTTCGGTGCTTCAGGTCCGGCGTTACCGTCAATGACCACGTCGGCGCCGTGACCACCGGTGAGGTCTTTCACCTTAGCGGGCCACTCATCTTCTTCGCGTTCGTTGATGAGGTGATCAGCGCCGAACTGCTGGGCGTAGTCGATCTTCTCCTGGCTGCCGACCAGACCGATGACGGTGCAACCGGCGTCCTTGGCGATCTGCGTCGTCATGACACCCACCGCGCCGGCGGCGGAGTGAACCACAACCACGTCACCTTCCTGCACCCGCGCCATGGTGTGCAGCATGTGCCAGGCGGTGAAGGTGGAGGTGAAGTAGACCGTGCCGAGGGTCCAGTGAAACTCATCGGGGATGGCGACGAGGGATCTCGCCGGCGCAACGGCGAAGTCGGCACAGCCGCCCCAGCTGCCGGCGACAGCGAAGCGCTTGCCGATCAGGGAGTCGTCTACCCCGTCGCCCACCGCCTCGACCCGGCCCGAATATTCATAGCCGAGGGTAAAGGGCATGTCGGGCACGCCCCACTTGATGCGGCCCGCGCGGGCATGAGTGTCCAACGGATTGAGCGCGCAATAGGCGACCTTGAGCAGGACCTCCCCCGTACCGGGTTCCGGTGTTGGAATGTCGGAAATCTTGAGTGTGTCCGGAGCCCCGTTCTCGGTGATGACAACTGCGCGCATGGTTTCGGTCCCTCGCCTAAGTCAATTGAATGTGGCGCAGGGATAGGCGAAGCACCGCGCATGGTCAATGGCGGCGGTGAACTGGTGTGGTGTTGCTGTGTTACGCCGGATTGGCAGTCCGCGCCGACACCTGGGCGGCGATGTCTGCAGCAGCGGCGCGATACGGGGCGAGCCCGCGCCACAGCAGAAACGCCGAGACGGGCGCGACCACCCCGACCGAAATGGAGATGGCGAAGTTGATGGCCTCGTCATAACCGAAGACATAGTCCTTGATCATTGCGATCACGGTCGCGGCGATACCGATGCCGACTAGGTTGACGAGGAACAGGAACAACGCCGAGACCATGGCCCGCATGCGGTTCGGCGTAATGATCTGCAAAGCCGCCGTCGCCGCACCCCAGGGGAAGCTGGCAAAGAACGTTAGACCGGCAAATCCGATCAGAGCCAACGTCGTGTTGGGCATCAGAGGCGCAATCACCCCGAACGGCAGGGTGCAGAGAATACCGGTCAGGCCGGTGCGCATCTCCGCATCGGTTTTGCCTTGCTTGCGCCAATGCCCAGCCAGCCAGCCGCCACTTGTCACGCCGAGAAGACCGAAGACGACGACGATCATGCCGTAGGTCAGGCCGATGTCGGCCTGAGTCCAGCCGAAGTTGCGGATGAAGTGTGTGGGAATCCAGAAAGAGGTTCCGGTCCAGATGAAGGCGTAGAGCGAGAATCCGGTGAAGTGATACAGATAAGCTGCGGGACGGGCGCGGACATAGCGCACGGCCCGCATGATGTGCCCGCCCAGCCCGAGTTGAATTTCACCTTCCGGCGTGGTGCCGAGCCGCTTGGGTTCGCGCAACGAGTAGGCCCACAGCGCCACTAGAACACCTGGCAAGCCAACGTAGATAAACGTCACCTGCCACGGCTCAAGCCGTCCGATCACCGGCACATCCAAGGCCGGGGTAATGCCGATCACAAAACCGCCGATCACTAGGGCAATGCCGGTGCCAAAGAACAGTCCGGCGTTATACACACTGAGCGCGCGGGACAGTTTCTCGGGCCGGAAGTAATCGGTCACCATGGAATACGCGGACGGTGACAGGGCCGCCTCGCCCACGCCCACGGCCACCCGCGCGGCAAACATCTGAAAAAAAGAGTTGGCCAAGCCGCACAGCGCGGTGGCGATGCTCCACAGAAAAATACCGACGGAGATGATCTTCACGCGGTTGCCGCGGTCGGCCAGCCAGCCGATCGGCATGCCCAGCAACGTGTAGAACAAGGCAAACGCGATGCCGTGGAGCAAACTGATTTGCGTGTCGGTGATGTCCAGCGAGGCGCGGATCGGCTCGACCAGCAGCGAGATAATGGTGCGGTCGACGTAGGAAAACGCATAGGCGACGACCAGAACGGCCATCACATACCAGGCGTAGCCTTCGTTCGGATACTCGTCGGCCTCGACGCCGGTTTGTGTCTGCTCGCTCATGCGCCACCCCCCTCATCGGCTGCGCCGCATTGTATGAGGGGCGGCTGATCTAATCCAGGCCGGGGTTACATATGTGCTGGGCAAATACCCGGGCGCGCCGGCCCGTCAAAACATGTCCTCAAAACATATCCCACGGGAACACCATGTCTGCATCCATCGCCGCGAGGGTTTCGCCGATGGTGCTGTTGTCATCGAGCACGCCAACGATCAGGCCCGCCAAGTCGGTGCGGTTGATGATGCCGAACGCTTCGCGGCTGGCGCTGACATACGCGTTGCCGGTGGGCGGGTCGGATTTGAGGCCGCCGGGCCGGATGATGGTGTAGTCCAGGTCGAGACTTTTCAGATGATCTTCCGCCTGGGTTTTCAATGGCAGAATCTCTTTGAGAAAGTTGCGGGCCGGAAGGGGCGCGGCGTCATAGCTGTCCCCCGCGCCGACGGTGGTGATCAGGATCACCCGCTTCACACCAGCCGCTTCCGCCGCATCGAAAATGTTTTTGTTGCCCAGATAATCCGGACGTGGATCGCAACTGAAGCAGGCGATGGTGGTGATGACGGACGTATAGTCTTTGCCTTCAAACGCAGCCTCGACCGACGCCATGTCTAGAGCATCGCCTTCAACGTAATCGACATTGAGCGGCGCCAGGCTGGACCGGTCGGACGTGGGCCGCACGAAGGCCGTAACTTTGTCGCCCCGCGCCGCAAGAATTTCCGCGACATGCAGGCCGGTGTTGCGGGTCGCCCCAAAGATCAGGACATTGTGGCCGCCTTCGGGCGGTGCACCCGCCTGCAGCTCGTATTCCGGATAACTGTTCGGCTGGAACGACCAAATGATGACGCCGACGAGAACGGCGGCGGCAAAAAACAGAATGCGCTTGAAAATCTTCATGTCGAATGATCCTCGCTTAGCCGGGGTTAACCGGGATATTGGGCCACGCCGGATAGGGAATTGTTCTGGCCGATATAAGCGCTGCGGACGATCTCGCCCGTGTCCAGGCTCACCAGCACAATCTGACCGGTGAAGAAGTTGCCGACGATGATGTGTTCGCCGTCGATGGCCGGGCCGCTCGCCGCCCAGCCGGAGCTGTCCATATCGTAGTAGCGGATCGTCTCACCGGTGTCCTTGTCGAGAACCACCAAACCATTGCCGGTGCTGATCAGCAGGTTGCCGTCGGGCATCGGCATCATGGTCAGCACCATGAAGATGTTGTCGTCCTCGTCGAACACGCGCAGATCGGGCAGCTGCCGGCGGTTGACGAGATCGTACTGCATCACCCGGTTGCCGGTTTCCGAGATGTAGATCATGCGGGTGTCATCATCGGTGAGAACCGTAGACGTGACCCCGTGAATGCCCGCCACGCCACCATGGGTATCGGTCTCGAATTCCTCCAGCAACTCCGCATCGGCGCTGAACTTAAAGACGTTGCCGTCGCCAATGACATTGCGGCCCGGCAGCAGATGAAACACGGTGGTGTTCGACGCGATCTGCGTCTCCGTGCCTTGCAGGTGTTCGCCGAAATACAGGCTGCCGTCCTGACCGAAGGTGACGCTGCTCAGCGTGCGGTTCGAAAACGCCCGCACCGGTTTTTGCACCCCGTCGGTGCCGATCTCGACAACCGCGGGCGTGCCTTGGGCGAAAGCCCACAACGTGCCGTCAGGCGCGAAGGCCAAACCGCCGACCTTGTGCTTGGTGCCCTTGGTGAAAAGTACACCCTTTTGATTCAGCTCGGAGTCATATTGAAAGATGCGCCCTGTGCCCATGTGATCGTCGGTGGGGTGATCCATGATCGTCGCGGCGACGAAGATGTCGCCCTTCACAAACGGCTGGAACGTGGAAACGCGTTCCTCTGCATTCACAGGCGCTGACGCCGCTATTGCGCCAGCCAACACCATTCCTATCACTGAGCGTCTGTCCACCATGTCTCCCTCCCCGTTTCCGGCTCGACCGAAAAGCAGCCTCAACGCCCTGCGATATCGGTGCACCGCAGGGCCGGTGCGGCTCCGGCCTGGAACTGCCAGATATAGTTGTCCGGCCGCTGCTCGCCGGGATCGATAAAACCATTGCTGTTGGCATCACAGTAATAGTCGATAAAGCCCGCAACCGGAGACTGGACGGGCGCCCAGCCGGTTTCGTCCTCGGTGAGCGCGGCGAGATCGCTCGCATCTTCGGAATGGGCGGCGGCAGACCAGTACACCGCCTCTTCCTCGGCATCGACTTGAAGACCGGATATCCCGCCAGCTGCGCCGTTACTCGTAACAACGCCGGCGGCGAAGCTGCGCTTGACCAAGCCGTTGTTGCGCCCGACCAGGCCGCCAACCGCATCGGCTCCGGAGACGGCGCCCGTCGCGTAGCTGTTGCGCACATCGCTGAGGGAATTGAACCCGACGAGACCGCCGATGTTGCTGCCGTCAGCGTCGATGTCCACGGCTGCGGAACTGGCGCGGACCTTGGCGTCCGTATTCATGCCGACCAGACCGCCGAGGTCATTGCTGCCGACCATCTTACCCGTGGCATGGCTGCCGACGACAAAGCCGAAGGTGTTGAGCCCAACCAGCGCCCCCGCACCACGGCTGGCGGCCACTTCGACATCGGCGGTGCTGTAGTACACGGCACCGCGCATGTCACCGACCAGACCGCCGATGGCCTGATTGCCCGACACGGTCGCTTTGACGTCGCTAAACGCAATAAGCCCAGCGCTGCCGCCAACAAGCCCGCCGATCGCGAGCTGCCCCGCCACTTCGCCTTCCGCGCGGCAGCGGTAGACGATACCAAAGTTGCTGCCCACCAAGAGCCCGGTGCCGCCGCGTCCGACCACCTGCGCATCTTTAAGAATGAGGTCGCGCACCGTGCCGCTTTGGCCCAGCACCCCGATCAGTCCAATGCCGCCACCCTCCGGCGCGGACACCCGCACGCCGGTGATGGTGTGACCCTGGCCGTCGATGGTGCCCTGAAAGCCATAGCGGTCAAACGAGATCATGCAGTTGCCTTCCGGACCGCAATCGCCGATGGGCTTGAAGTTGGCAATCGCGGAGGCGTCAAGATCACGCACGATTTGGTAGTCACGGCTCATACGCGCGGTACGATCCAGGGTCGTTGACGCGCCCTCACCCACGCCAAGCGCGCCGATGGCTTCGAGTTGCTGAATTGAGCAAATCTCGTAAACACCGTCGCCACTGACATCGGCGGCGAATTCCCCAGCATCGTCTGGCGCGGCGTCGAAGGCATCGGCCAGCCCGTCGCCGTCCCGGTCAGCGTTTGCATCGCCGGACAAACCAGCACAGACCGACTCATCCGCCGGCACCGCAGCGGCGGCGTCGGAGAAGGCGCGCGCGATTTGACTGGAGTACAGCGCGATCTGGTCACTGTGATCAAACTTTGGCGGCGCACCCCCACCGGACGGCGGCCCACTTCCCTGACCTTCACCTTGCGCCTCTTGCGGAATGCCCTCACGCACCCGTTCGCGGATTTCGCGGCGGGTCAAGTAGCCCGGCTGCGCGGCGTAGTATGCGGCGATGTCTTCCAAGTCCTGATCTGTCTTGCCCAAGACCGAGCCACGCATGAGCGAATGCTCGCGCGCGCCGTCGCGGTACTGCTGGAGCGAGAGAAAAAGATAGCGCTCGTGCTGCCCGCCGATCTTGGGATTGATCGGCGACGGGCTGTAGCCTTCGGCCCCATGGCAGGCAAAGCACTCACGCGCGAGGCGGCGGCCGCGTTCGGGGTCCCCTTTGGCCAGAACAAGCGCCGACTCGCTGCCAATGAACAACAGCGTGAGCGCAATAGCGGTCAATCTGCACAAAGTCATATGAGGCCGCCTCATGAAACGGGATCGGGGACAAGGCGCCACTCGCGCCAGCGCTTGCCGTTTTTGTACTGAATAATGACGAAGGTCGAGATGGTGCGGACGCCATCATCGTATTTGTACCGGTCGTGTTCGATCTGAACCATGGCGTTTCCGATAGAGCCGATCTTCTCCACGTCGGCACCGTCCCAGCGGGCTCCAAAGTCGCCTGAGAAAAACGACTTCATAATAGCGACGGTTTCTTCGCGCCCTTTGACAAGCAGTTTGGGCGCATCGTCACCATGTAGTTCGTACGTGGCGAAGTCTTCGGCCATATGGTCCAAAGTGGCGTCCATGTCTTTGGCCCGAAAGGCTTCGGAAGACGCTTCCATGCTGGCCTCATATTGAGGTGGGTACGTACCTGCCTTCCATTCCATGCCATGACCGTCGGCCAGACTAGAAATGTCTAGAGATCCGAACCCAATTCCCAAAACAAATGCCGCTGCGACGACAATGCTATACCTGCGATGCCCCATGATGCTCTCCCCTGACTTCGCAGAAATCATAGGCATGGCGGGAGAGACGGCTAAACCGCCTTGACCGCAAGTGTCCACATCATGGCGACTGGGACCTTCCGGTGAGTTGGACAAGAAAAAGCCCCCGCCGAAGCGGGGGCCTGATCAACGCAGATATCTGCAAATTTAACGCATCGAAACTTCGTCTTCTTGTGCGATGCGTACAGTGATGAGACGCGTTTCCGGATCCCACGGATCAACCGTCAACGGCACACCGAGGACTTCGCCGTAGCGCTCATAGCGGGGCTTCAGCCACACGTTGTAAATCTCTTCTTCCGTCAGGTCGTGCTGACCGAGACGCACCGTCTGCTCAAGCACATGACCGAAGGGCGAGACAAAGCGGCGCACACCCGGCTGCATCTCGGTGCGCAGAACCAGTTGGAAGTGACAGGTGGTCTGCTCGAAAACCGCCTTGAGCGCGAGTTCCTTGTCGCCAGTCTTTTCGATCATCTTGGCGATACGAATAAGCATCGGGCTCTGTGTGCGGATTTCATCATCCACAGCCTCTTCGAGCAGGTCATTATCCTTCGCGAACTGAATGTGCCCGAGAGTCATTTTCACCAGCGCATCGTTCATTTGATGCTCGTAGGCACGGCTGGAGTGATTGAAGGTCTTGTAGACCATTTGCATCGCATCGCCGAGCTCTTCCGTGCGGTGCGGGAAGGGCGAGTACTGGCCGACCTGCCGGTCCGCGGCAACGGCAGTGGCCGTCATGGAGAACGCGAGTGCGCCAGCTGCGGCGGCTTTGAGGAAACGTGCTTTCATTGGAGAGTCTCCCTTAGTAGGTGTCTGTTGAGTGTTCGTTCGGAGCACGTGGTCAGTCGACCAGGCGGACCGTGATGTACCCGTCGGCATCGATGTCGGAGACATCGAGTTTCAGGCCGAGCTGTGCCGCATACCCGTGGTAGCGCGGCTTGGTATAGATGTCGTGGATTTCATCGACCGTCATATCGAACTGGCCGATGCGCTTGCCGAATTCAAGCACGTAGCCGAACGGCTCCTTGTAGCGGCGCATGCCGGGCTCGGAATCCCATTCGTCGAGCATCTGATAAAAGCAAGACGTGCGGTCGAACATGGCAATCATGCCAAGCTCGGTATCGCCGGTTTCCTCGATCTTGCCTTTGATGCGGCCGAGCATGGGCGACATGGTCTTTTGATCTTTGTCGATCATGTCGTCGAGCAAGTTGTGATCTTTGGCGAATTGAATGTGCGACAGATGAGCTTTCACCAGCGCATCATTGAAGTAGTGCTGATACGGCATGGTGTCGGCCATGGTTTTCAGCACAACGTTGACCGCCCGGCCGAATTCCTCCTCACGGCCCTGAATGGCCGAGGTCATGGCGAGGGTGGGATTGGGCCGGCCCGAGCCGGATTCAGCTTTGACGCCGGGCGGCGGTCCGCCAGCGGTTTTGTCCGGTGCGTCAAAAACGGGGCGCGGAGTCTTGGTCATGGTGTTTGCCCTCTCTCGTGAAAAAACTGGCGCGCAGTCTACCGCTGAACAGAAACGCCACCAAATAAACTCAGGGTGAGGCCGCTCGATCGCTTGGATTTGTCCGAACTGAGGACAAATACCATACACAACAAGGGCTTATTCGGGTTTTGGTGCCGGTGTGTGAACGGAAGTTCCGAGGGTGTCGGCCAGAGTGCGGGCAAGACGCAGCGAGGTCGCCTGCCGCCCGCCACCGGTGTCCGGCGCGGAGGCCTCGGCCACCCACAGGTTGGACTGGCCCGGGCGGTAGGCCGCCATGCGCACGGTGAAGACCGACGCGCTGGGCTGTTCCCGTGGCTGGTCGTAAGGCACCTGCACGGGACGTTCGGCACGGCGCATGTCGAGGGTTTTGATGCGGTCATCAACGGAGAGCGCATCGCGCGCCGCGATGCCCGGCACGGGCGCGGTGCTGGTGACGGTGAGCACAATGTCACCGCGGTTGGTTACGACGGCACGGCCCTTGGCGGTGAGGTAGGCCGCAAGCTCGGCGGCCAGCACACGCTCCAAATCCAGCTCGCGCCCGGTGCGCACCTCGATGGATTCATCAGCCCGCCACTCGCCGAAGGCGTTGGCGGAGATGGTGGGAGCATAGCCGGCGCCGCTTTGGGCCAGGGCCGGCGCCGCACAAAGCAGCGCCGCCGTGAAGACTACGCGTTTAGCTTTGCTCACCTGAGACCTGGATGTTGAGGGCGGCGAGTGCGTCGGAGATCGGAATAAAGTAATTGAGTCCGATCGTCGCATTCCCTTCTTTCTGGCCTAAGACTGTGATGCCAATAACATTGCCCGCTTCATCAAACATCGGACCACCACTGTTCCCGCCCTGAACATTGACATCGCTTTGGATGTATCGAAGCCCATCCTCTCTACGGTATGCACTAACGATACCCGATGACACAGTGCTCTCGAACCTCTCCTCGCGGGGACTGCCAATCACATAAACCGTCGAACTGATCGGAACGTCGGATAAACGCAGGGGCAATCCCCCGAGGCCAGAGCTTTCGGTAGCAACAAGAGCGATGTCGCGTCGCGCATTGGTTGCCATCACTTCACCTACTATTTCCCGGCCGGTAACGGTTTTAACGACAACCAGACTAGCTCCACCGACAACATGCTGATTAGTCAGCAACAAGTTGTCAGCGACATAAAACCCGCTACCCAGGCCTGAACCGGCAATAATTGTGACAACGTTGGCCCGCGTTTCCGTAACAACGTCTTGGAAGCGCCCTGTGTTTAGGTCCTTAGCTTGAATAGCTGTCGCAACAGTTGGCACCAGTGAGGCAGGATTGGTAGACGGTGCGTTGCCTGTGCCGGTCACCAGGTTATAGAAATCCCGCTCGGCCAGAAGATTACGGGCTGCTTCGCCGAATGCATTGTAAACGGCGTTCTCACCAGCGTTGGGCATAGAACGTTCGGAGTCGTAGTAGCCCTCGGTTTCCACCGTATAGACAACGTCGCGGGTAAGGGGGCTGTAGACCTGCCACTCGACGGCTATCTGCGCCTCTCCATCAGCGCTGGTATAATCATTGAAGCCTGTCATTGAATAGCAGACATCGACATTGAGATCTTTGATCAGCCCACCAACAATGAGTTCGGCGCGATCAGCATCCCGGTCCTGGAAGAGGGAGTTGGGATCGCCGGCGACGTCATAATTCGCCGCTTCAAGTTCTTCACGGAACACGTCCGAATAGATTTCGGGCTCCAGGTTGAGGCTACCGCCGCGATACGTCAACTCACTGTCCGGCAAACAAAGGATGCCCTGCTGGACTTGTCCTATGACCTGATTACGGGGAATCCTTACCGCGACGCGCTCCAGCGCGACCGGTTTCACCTCGGTTGCTATCGGGACCATGATCGGCTCCCGGCTAACGACCGGTGGTGGGCTATTTGTTTCACACGCCGCCAATGTGATGAGAACGGCCAGCGCAGCCGTAGCGCGCGTGGCTGAAACCGGTTTCAGATTCGTCATTGTGCCTACCCCTGGTTTAATTACGCCGGGCTAAAGGGTACCCAGGCGGCAACTTTACACAAGGGACAATTATGCGGTGTCACCCCGGCAAGCCTCGCAAAACCTCGAATAAGCCTCAGAAAACCGGGCCTTATAGCTTTAGCGCGCCGGGATTCATCAGGTTGTTGGGGTCGACCACCGCTTTGACCTTCTTGAGCATCTCCCAGGCTTCGGGCTTGCGGCTTTTGTCGTAGCGGTAGAGCTTGCCGAGCTGCATGGACACCGCGCCAAGGTCGGCGAACAGGTCGGACAGATCGTCGCGCATGGCTTTGACGATGGCGCGGCCCTCTTCGTCGGCGTCGTGCTCGGGCAGTTTTTCCAGATGCTCGGGCCGCATGACCTTGCCGTACATTTTCAGGCGGGCGTCGGGCCAGAACCACACCGGCTCAATAAGGAAGCCGTAGTTGCCGACGGTGCACAACAGAAAGCCGTTGCGGATGCCGTGCTTCTCTTTCACGTCTTTGTATTTGTCGTAAATCGCGCTGACTTTATCCAGCGCCTCGACCGCTTTGGAGTGCGGCACGATGCAGTGCAGCGGTACCCAGCGCTCGCCCTTGGGGCCGAGAATGGAATCCGGCGGCAAGAAGGGCTCGGCATGGCAGATCTTGGTGATTGACGCGGGCAGCGGGCGGCCGCCGCAGGATTTGGCGATGTCCTTTGCCCGCTTGTGCTTTTCCTCGACGCCGCCCTTGGTGGGATCTTCGATCGCCACATGCAGGCCGTAGAACACATCGTTGAGGTAGCGCCGCCCGGCGAAGGCGATTTGCAGGCCATCGGCGAGGCCGGACTCCTTTATGACTTTAAAGAGCGTGCCGACGTCTTTCATGAAATCGCTGTCGCCCTCGGTGACGCGGGCGGATTGCTGATTCTTGTCGAAGCCCATGGCCTCGGTCGACAGGCCTTCGCGGCTAAGCTGCGATAGCGCGCTGGCCATGTCGGCATAGGTATCAAACGCGTAGGCAATGTGGCGGCGGTGCTCCGGCCGTTTGATCAGCCGCAGGGTCGCCGTGGCTTTGACGCCGAGCGCCCCGGCGTCAGCCAGGAAGGGGCCCATTAGGTCAGGGCCATAATGCTTCATGAACGGTTTGCCGTCGGCGATGGCATGAGCACCGACGGGCAGCAGCGTGCCGTCGGCCAGGACGACGTCCATGCCGAGCACTTGTTCGACGGCGGAACCATAGTTGCCCGAGCCAAAGAAGATCGAGTTCTGCGACAGCGCGCCGCCGATCCGGCTTTGGTAGCCCGACAGCGGCCCCCAGTAGGGCGTGCGCAAACCTTTCTCTTTCAGAGCATCGTTGAGCGCCATCCAGGTGCAGCCGCATTCGACCGTGACGTACATGTCCTCTTCGTTGATCTCGACGATACGCGTCATCTTTTGCGTATCGACGGTGATGGAATCCTTCTGGGTGTGCAGATAGCCGTCGGTGTAGGACATGCCGCCGCCGCGCGGCACCAGCGCGACGCGGGCCTCATGACAAGCCGCTGCGGCGCGGGCGAGATCGGTGGTCGAGGTCGGCGTGATGGCCGCTAGGGGCGTTTCGAAACTGCGGAAGGTGTCCTCGGCAAAGAAGGCGCGGGTGTCGTCGTCATACAGCACGTTCTCGCTGCCGAGAATCTGCCCGAGCTGATCGAGCAGGCCCTTGTGCCCGGCCAGGTCCACCCCGGGCTTGGTCTGCCCCGGCGGCACGCGCTCGACATCGTAACCGGGCACCGGATTGGGGCTGGCGGCCGGCATCTGCGGATCGGGTGCCGAATTGGGCGCCGGAGTGGCGGAACTGGTGTCTTGAGGCATGGGAATCCCTGAGTTTTCTTGAGGTTTTGGCGTCGTTCGGATTGTCGCGCAAGCCGCGCGCGGGAACAAGAGAGCCGAAGGCGGGCGCGGGCAAGAGCGCAGTGTCCACGGCGGAAATGTGGGGAATCTTGCAACGCAACTGCTGCTGGTACCGTTCTCTTAAGACTCTGTTTTTACGTTAGACTACGACTCGAACGCGCCCTCGCCTCAATTGGGCCTCATTTTTTGTGCCCCATCAGGCCCCAACTTAGGACATGGACCCCCCCTGCCATGGAATTCCTCCCCCTTGAGCCCTCCTGGGAACGCAAAGCCCTGAACCGCACCACCTTCGGCTGCCGCGATGTCGACGAGCAATACGTACAGCAAGTGGGCTGGCAGACCTGGGTGGAAGAGCAACTCGACCCACCCGCCAGCGATGATGCCGAACTTGCGCAGCACATCGCCGCGCAAGCGATGCACATCGAATACGAAGCCTCGGACCCTGAAAATCTGAACGAGGACGCCGAAGGCTGGGAGGCGGTGGATGAGTGGCGCCCGCTCAACTATCTGGCCATGCCGGAAGACGAGCTTTACGAGGTTCTGATTTACGCTGGCGACCGTCATCCCTGGGATGAAGTCTGGCGCGTGTATGTCGAAACTATGAGTGGGGTGTATCTGCGCGCGGCGCATTCGTCGTTCCAGCTGCGCGAAGTGATGACCGACTTCTGGCTCAACCACTTCTCGGTCTGGCGTGATGGCGATGACATCATGCAATTGTCGATCCTGCCTTATGACCGCGATGTCATCCGCCCGCGGGTGTTCGGCAACTTCCGCGACATGCTGGGCGCGGTGGCGCAGTCCACTGCGATGATGTGGTACCTCGACAACGCCCGCAGCCCGGCGGAACTGCCCAACGAGAATTACGCCCGCGAGCTGATGGAGTTGCACACCCTGGGCGAGGACGCCTACCTGGGCACGGTCGATCCGGCGACGGTGGAGAAAGACGCCAACGGCATCGCGGTCGGGTTTACCGATCAGGATGTCATCGAAGTCTCACGCGCGTTTTCCGGCTGGACGGTGGAGGTCGGCCAGTGGCGCGGCCTGAACGGCAACAACCTGCCCTACACCTGGCTGTTCACCTACAACGCGGCCCAGCACAACGACGACGCCGGACTGTTCATGGGTCAGAACCTTGCGAACCTGACCGCCGACATGGCCCAGGGCGAACGGGTGCTGGACATGCTCGCCGATCATCCGGCCACGGCGCGCTTCGTCACCGGCAAACTGGTCCGCCGCCTGTTCGGCGAAAACCCGCCGCAGGCCGTGCTCGACCGCGCCTATGACACCTGGATGGCCAACCGCAGCGCACCGGATCAGATCCGCCGCGTGCTCGAAGCGGTGCTGCTCGACGGCACGGAAATCGGCGACGAAGCCCCGGCCCGCATCCGCCGCCCGTTCGAGAAGATGATCGCGGCCTGGCGGGCGATGGGCGCGACCGTCAACGCCAGCTGGGCGTGGACCTGGATTTCACATGAAACGAAGGACGCCGCCTTCGACTGGCCGGGCCCGGACGGCCGTCCGGACGTCAACGGCTACTGGCTGGCCGGCACCCAGGTGATGAGCGCCTGGAACGGCATGTACAATTTGTCGACCTGGAGTGGCGCCGTGACCGGTGACCTGCTGAGCGAGATGCCGGAAGACGCGACGGACTCGGCGATTGCCATGACCGACTACTGGGTCGGCAAGATGATCGGCTACGAACTGGCCTCAACCGAGGGCTACAACGAGCTGGTGGACTTCACTTTCCACTGGGCGGGGCCGATGTCGCAGCTGACCTGGATGGCCAACGCGGATAACGACGAAGATCGGGACAACCTGCAGCAGAACGCCATCCGCAACATCCGCGGCTTCGCCAGCCTAATCGCCACTGCCGATGAGTTTGCTTGGGTTTAGCAGCGGGTGGCCTTAAACCGCCCTCTTACCCATTTACATCGATCACCAAGCAGCCAGAACTCTTCGAACTGATACACGTTGCCAGTCCAATTCCCTTTTCAACGGACTGACCCCAAACCAATTTGTATCAACGCAGGCCAAAAAAATTGTATCAATGCAGGCTGGTGGAACGATTAAGCTTTCCAGCAACGATTCAGTAAGTGCTAGTTTCTTACCGATACTCAGGGACACACGTGGAGAACACCCTGAGCTCTCTTCGGACAGGATGCAGGCCGTGGATTTTCTCCCGCTTGAGCCGTCATGGGAACGCAAAGCGATCAACCGCACCACGTTCGGCTGCCGCGACGTCGACGAGCAGTACGTGCAGAAGGTGGGCTGGGAGACCTGGGTGCAGGAACAGTTGGACCCGCCCGACGGTGACGACGCGGAAATGGCGAGTCACCTTGCCGCCCAAACGCTACGCATCCACTACGGAGCCTCCAATCAAAACAATCTGAGTCCCGAATCCCGGGGCTGGGACGCTGTTGATGAGAACAGGCCGTTTAACTACCTCAGCATGCCTGAGGACCAGTTATATCAAGTGCTCACCAGGGTTGGCGACACGCATCCGGGGGACGAGTACGAGCGTGTGTACGAAGAGACCATGAACAGCGTGTACATGCGCGCCACTCATTCTTCGTATCAGCTGCGCGAAGTCATGACCGACTTCTGGCTCAATCACTTTTCTGTTTGGTACGACGGCCCTACGGTCATGCGAGTTTCGGTTTTGGTCTACGACCGGGATGTGATTCGGCCGCGAGTGTTCGGCAACTTCCGCGACATGCTCGGCGCAGTGGCCCAGTCCACGGCGATGCAGTGGTATCTCGACAATGCCCACAGCACCGCCGCGTTGCCCAACGAGAACTACGCCCGCGAGCTGATGGAACTGCATACGCTTGGGGAAGACGTTTACCTGGGCACCATCGACCCGGAAACGGTCGAAAAAAACGCCGACGGAGTGGCGGTTGGATTTACCGACAAGGATGTCATCGAAGTCTCGCGCGCCCTGTCGGGATGGACGGTTGAAGTCGGGCAGTCGAACGGCGTCGCCCGCGGCAGATTGCCCAACACCTGGCTATTTACCTACAACCCGGTGCAGCACAACACCGAGGCCGGACTGTTCATGGGGCAGGATTTGGCAGGGCTGACCGGCGACATGGAGCAAGGCAACCGGGTTCTCGACATCTTGGCCGATCATCCGGCAACCGCGGCGTTCGTGACCGGCAAGATAGTGCGCCGTCTATTTGGCGAGGATGCCCCACAGACGGTGCTGGACCGGGCCCTGACAACCTGGATGGACAACCGGGACTCACCAAACCAAATCCGCCTGGTGTTAGAGACGATCCTGCTCGACGGAACAGAGATCGGCGATGCAACACCCGCACGTTTGCGCCGCCCATTCGAAAAGATAGTCGGGGCCTGGCGTGTGATGGGGGCGACGATTGAAGCAAGCCCGGTCTGGGCGAGCATTGGTCTTCAGACCAAGGATGCGGCGTTCGGCTGGTCCGCCCCGAACGGCAGACCCAATGCCAACGGCTACTGGTTTGCCGGCATACAGGTGATGGAGGCCTGGAGCAACTTGTACAGGTTTTCCATGTGGAACGGCGCCGTGGGTGGCGACTTGTTCAGCGGGATGCCGGAGGAGGCGACCGATTCCGCCATTGCCATGACCGACTATTGGATCGGCAAGATGATCGGTTACGAACTGGGTTCAGCGGACGGCTACAACGCGCTGGTTGACTTCACGTTCACCTGGGCCGGACCGATGTCGTCACTCATCGCCATGCAGAACGCCAAGAGCGACGAACAGCGGGAGGACCGCCGCCAGGATACCATTCGGAATATGCGCGGGTTCGCCAGCCTAATCGCCACGGCGGATGAGTTCGCCTGGATATAGAGCGGGAACCGGCCCCTCACCCATTCACATCGATTACCACGCGGCCGCGGACCTGGCCTTTGAGAATGTCTTCGGCCAGTTGCGGCAGGTTTGACATGGGCTCGACCGAGGTCATGGCGTTGAGTTTGTCCATGTCCAGGTCTGCGGCGAGACGGGCCCATGCCTGATCGCGCCGCACCGACGGACACGTCACCGAGTTCACCCCCAACAACCGCACGCCGCGCAGAATGAACGGCATCACCGTCGTCGGCAGATCCGTACCGCCGGCCAATCCACAGGCGGCCACAGCGCCTTCGTCCTTGGTTTCAGCCAACAGAGTGGCCAGCGTTTTAGAGCCGACCGAATCCACCCCGCCGGCCCATTTGGCTTTTTCCAGCGGGCGGGCGTCACGGTCGAGCACATCGCGGCCGATAATCTCTGCCGCACCCAGACTCTTTAAGTAGTCTGCTTCGGACTCCCGGCCGGTCGAAGCGACGACCTCATAGCCAAGCTTAGCCAAGAGCGCGACGGCGACGGAGCCGACCCCGCCCGCCGCACCGGTAACGACAATCTGGCCCTGATCGGGTGTGATGCCGGCGTCTTCCAGCGCCAGCACGCACAGCATGGAGGTGTAGCCGGCGGTGCCAATGGCCATAGTGTCTTGCAGGGAAAACTTTTCCGGCACGCGGGTGATGAACTCGCTTTTCACCCGCTGGCGCTGAGCGTAGCCGCCCCAGTGAGACTCCGACAGGCCCCAGCCGTTGACCAAAACCTTGTCGCCCGCCTTAAACGCCGGATCGGCGGACTCGGCCACGGTGCCGGCGAGATCAATGCCGCAGACCATGGGGAAGCTGCGCGCGATCTTGCCTTTGCCGGTGACGGCCAAGCCGTCTTTATAATTAAGGGTGGAATAGGCGGCGTCGATCAGCACCGGTTCATCGGGCAGATCGCTGTCGTTTAAATCCTTAATGGCGGACGTGTAGGTGCCGTCGGCGTTGTCCGCGACGAGGGCCTTGAAGGTCCCGGTCATGCGTTGTCCCTCTCGAATGTAAAACGCGTTTTGCGCAGTGTGTCAGCTGTGATTACGAACAGATCGATGGTGGTATCGCGTAAGCGCTGAACAATCAACTTCATGAGCCGGCGCATAAATGGATTAAGCTTATCGATCTGCGCCTCGAATTCCTCGCGCGAGATTTCTGCCAGGACGCAATCCTTGGTGACAGTTGCCGTGGCGGTGCGGGGCGTGTCACCAATCATCGACATCTCGCCGACGATCTCGCCTTTGGACACCGTGGCGAAACGTTTGTCGGTGCCCTTGGCATCGGTGCGGCTGAGCGCGATCACACCTTCGCGTATCAGATAGCAGCTTTGGGCGATGTCGCCCTGCTTGAAGAGCACGAAGCCGGCCGGATGGGCCATTGTTTTGAGTTCAGAGTCGGCCATGGGGTTCCACCATCATTGCGCGAACAAATATGCCGCGAACGAAACCGGGGCGTCAATTCTTGAGGTTGTTTAGACGGGTCAATTCGGCCCGATACGGGACATTCAATCCAGATCGACGCGGGAGCCCGTCAAATACAGATAGCGGCTGAGGTGGACGTCGCGGGCATTGGCCTGCCACCCGCCGACATGGCGGGCGACCAGGTTCTTGTTCACCGGCGTATAAAGCGGCGCGATGGGCGCATCGGCCAGCAGCACCCGCTCGGCCTCGGCAAGCAGAGCCGCGCGGCCCGCCGCATCGGGTGTGGCCGCGGCCTGGGCGAGCAGATCATCATACACGGGGTTGTCGTAGCGGGCATAGTTGGAGTTCACCGCATTACCGCCGAGGATGGCCAGGAAGTTGGCGGCGTCATTTACGTCAGCGACCCAGGCAGAGTAGCCGATGTCGAAATCGCCGGTGCGCAGTCGGGCGAACAGCACGCGGCCTTCGGTGTTGTCGAGGGAGAGCTCGACGCCCAGCGGCTGCCACATGGCGGCGATGGCCGCAGCCGCGCGGCGGCGGTCTTCGGCGGACGACAAACTGAGCGACAGCCGCAGCGGATTGTCCGGCCCATAGCCGGCCTCTACCAACAGCGCCCGGGCTTGTCGCTGGGCCTCGGCAGGCTCCAGCAGCGGCGGTGCAGGCGAGGTGTAATTGGCAATTTGTGGCGGCACCAACCCGGTAGACGGCGTTTCTCCGGCGCGCAGAACACGGTTGGCCAGGGTCGCGCGGTCGATGGCAAGCGATAGAGCGCGGCGTACGCGTGGATCGCTGAGGGCGGGACGCTGGGTGTTGAAGGAGAAGTAATACGTCGCCAACGCCGGGGAGATTTTGGTTTCCTCGGGCAGATTTTGCCGCAGCCACTCCGTGCGCGCGGTGGGAAACTCCATGGACGTGTCCAGCTCTCCGGCGCGGAACATGGCCAGAGCCGAGGTCTGATCCTCCGTGGGCAGATAGACGATACGCTCAACCGCGACGGTGTCCGCCGCGTGAAACGCCGGGTTGCGGGCGAGCACGACGCGGTCCTGCGGGCGCCAGTCTTCCAGCACGTAAGCGCCGTTAGAGACGATGACCTCCGGCGCAGTCCAGCCGCTGCCGTGCACAGCGATGACGTGCAACGGCACCACCGAGGCAAAGGCGTTTGACAATAACTCGGGCAGATAGGGCACCGGGTTGGCCAGGGTGAGAACGACGGTCCGCTCGTCCGGAGCCGATACGCCGAGGGACTCCACCGGCGCCTCGCCCGTGTTGACCGCCTGGGCGTTGGCGAGGCCGTATAACAAGTAGGGAAACTGTGATGCCGTCGCCGGGTCCATGAGACGGCGCAGCGATCCGACGACATCATCAGACGTGATCGGCCTGCCATCGGACCACACCAGACCGGAGCGCAGCATAAAGGTCCAGGTCAGGCCATCGGGTGAGACGGTCCAGCTTTCGGCGAGCCCGGGTGCAGGTGCACCGGTAGCGTCCGGCGCGATCAGGCCCTCGAACAGATCCTGGGCGATGTTCGACTCATAAACCGTGTTGAGTCGATGCGGGTCGAGGCTGGCGGGATCCATGACGTTGCCACGGATGAGTTCGGATTGGACCAGCGTGGTCTGGGCCAAGGCAATTGAAAGGGCGGGCGACAGCCATAACGCGAGGGCGGCAAAGAAAAATGTAGCGCGCATGCGGTCAGCGCATCGGCGTCCGAGCACGCACTTGCGCATCGATCACCGCCAGGGCGGCGAGATTGACCAGTCCGCGCGAGGTCACCGAGGGTGTGGTGATGTGCCCCGGCTTGTCGATGCCGAGCAGAATGGGGCCGACCGGCAGACCGCCCGACAATTCACGGGCGAGATGGAACGCGGTGTTAGCGGCATCCAGCGTGGGCATGATCAACAGGTTGGCAGAGCCCTCCAGTGTGGCCTCGGGAAAAATGCGCTTGCGCAAGTCTTCGTTAAGCGCGGGCCCGGCCTGCATTTCACCTTCGACCTGGAGATCGGGGTAGTCGGCGTGCAGGCGCTCCAACGCATCGCGCATTTTTTGCGCGCTGTCCGAGTTGGAGGAGCCGAAGGTCGATGCGGCGATCAGCGCGACTTTGGGCTCGAGCCCGAAGTCGGACACTTTTTCCGCGGCGCGCACGGTGAGGTCGACGATGTCTTCGACGGACGGGTTCTCCGACACGTAGGTGTCGCAGATAAAGATGGGGCCGCGGTCGAGCACCAGCAACGAAAGCGCCGAGGTTTCCCGCACACCGGCGCACAGGCCGAGCACATCTTCAACATAGCGCAAATGCCATTTGTATTCGCCGTAGGTGCCACAGATCATGGCATCGGCGTCCCCTTTGTCGACCATAAGACTGGCAATCACGGTGGAGTTCGTGCGCACGATGGTGCGCGCCGAGTCCGGTGACACGCCCTTGCGCGCCATCACGTTGTGGTAGGTCTCCCAATAATCACGGTAGCGGTCGTCGTCCTCCGGATTGACGATTTCGAAATCCTGACCGGGCACGAATTCCAAACCGAGCTTGCGCGCGCGGTGAGAGATCACCAGCGGGCGGCCGATCAGAATGGGCGTGGCGATGCCGTCATCCAGCAGCACTTTGGCGGCGAACAGCACGCGGTCGTCCTCGCCTTCGGCGAAGACCACACGCTTGGGCTCTTCACACGCTTTGTCGAAGATCGGCTTCATCACCAGGCCGGTGCGGAAGACGAATTGCTCCAACTGATCTGCGTAGGCACCTAAGTCTTCGATCGGGCGGGTGGCAACGCCGGAGTCCATTGCCGCCTTGGCCACCACCGGACAAATGCGCGAAATTAAACGCGGATCGAATGGCTTGGGAATCAGATACTCCGGCCCGAAGCGCAGGGTCTGCCCGCCATAGGCGGCGGACACAACTTCCGAACTGGCACCCTTGGCGAGATCGGCGATGGCGCGCACGCAGGCTGCTTTCATCTCTTCGTTGATGTCGGTGGCACCGACGTCGAGTGCCGCGCGGAAGATGAAGGGGAAACACAGAACGTTGTTGACCTGGTTGGGATAGTCGGAGCGGCCCGTGGCGATGATGGCATCGGCCACCGCCTCGCGCGCCACTTCCGGACGAATCTCGGGTTCCGGATTGGCGAGCGCCATGATGATCGGCTTCTTGGCCATTTTCTTGACCATGTCGCCAGTGAGAATGCCCGGCGCCGATAAGCCGAGAAAAACATCGGCGTCCTTGATCGCCTCATCCAACGTGCGCGCCTTGGTGTCGGCCGCGAACTCGGCTTTCTGTTCGGTCATGTCGTCGGTACGGCCCTTAAACACGACTCCTTTGTGATCGGACAGGATGACGTTTTCCCGTTTCAGGCCCAGTGAGAGCAGTTGGTTGAGACAGGCGATGCCCGCCGCGCCGCCGCCGGTGGAGACGAGTTTGATGTTCTCGATTTTTTTGCGGACGAGACTGAGACCGTTGACGATGGCGGCGGCGACGACGATGGCCGTGCCGTGCTGATCGTCATGAAAGACGGGAATGTCGAGACGCTCGCGCAGGGCCTGTTCGACGATGAAACAGTCGGGCGCCTTGATATCTTCGAGATTGATCGCGCCGAAGGTCGGCGAGATGGCGGCGACGATATCCACCAGTTTGTGGGGATCGGTCTCGTCCACCTCAATGTCGAACACGTCGATGTCGGCGAACTTCTTGAACAGAACCGCCTTGCCTTCCATCACCGGCTTTGAGGCGAGCGCGCCGATGTGACCGAGCCCCAGCACCGCCGTGCCGTTGGACACCACCGCGACGAGATTGCCGCGCCCGGTGACGTTGGCTGCCTCTCTGGGGTCTTCGACGATGGCGTCGCAGGCGGCGGCGACACCCGGTGAATAGGCCAAGGCGAGATCGCGCTGATTGGCCAGCGGTTTGGTGGCGATGACCTCCAGCTTCCCGGGCTGGGGATAGCGGTGATAATGCAGCGCATCGCTGCGCAACTTTTCCTTGGCGTCGCTGGCTTGATCCGTCGACATCGCGTTCCCCTTCCCGCGCACCTTACCTCAGGCCCTTAATATCCCACTTTTCTCATCTAAGCGAACCGCCGCACCGGATTTGCAGACTATCTTGCCGTTCCAGGTCATGGCCCCAGAACGGCTTCTGCGGCGGCATCTGAGCGCCTATTTATAATTGTAGACACGCAGCAAACGCGCAACAGTGGTGCCTGGATTTCGTCGGGAGACGGGGCATGACCCTCAAGACGCCTTTGCTGGGACCAATTGTTGGACACACGACGGCCACGACCTTGCGGCTTTGGATCAAGGGACAACCCAACACCTTGGGCGTCGCACGTATTCGCGAAGAAGGTGGTGCGTTCCGGACTCCGCAGACGTTTGCGCTCCATCCTCACTTCGATTGGATCGGCATTACCGAGTTCGCAGAGCTGAATCCGGCGACGCGTTACGAGTATCAAATAGGGTGTATGGACCCAAGCGATTCTCCTGACATTGTCTGGCCGGCCACAGACAACCCGGATCGGGTCACGACGTTTCCGGACCATAGCGCGTCGGGAACATCTTTCATTACTGGGTCCTGCCAAGATCCATGGCGCTTGAAAGGGTCTCGAAAGAGCGCCAACGCCACCTTTGGTGGCGTGACAGCCCATCTGGCCGGCGACCTAGACCATCCCATTGACTTCTTTCTTCTGCTTGGCGATCAGATTTACGTCGATCACACGGCGTTGGGACACAAGCTGACCAACCTGCTCAAACCTTTTTGGCGGAGCACGGAACGCTGGCTCATTCCCTATAGTAGCTTTCTCAAGAAGTACGAGGCCGCCTACAGCAGGCCAAACTTTAGCAGCCTGATCCGTTCGTATCCGACCTACATGATCTACGATGACCATGAAGTTCAGAACAACTGGTCCCGGTCCCTGTTCGAGTCAGATGACGCGCCGGAATTTCATCCCAAGACATATGAAAATGGGATTCGCGCCTATCAGGCTCATCAGGCCGCCCTGGCACCCATCCCACAGATCACTGCGGGCCTGAGTTCAAATGGAGACGCGAGTCCGGTAACGGAGAACTTCCCCGTTACGGACCATGGCTACGAGTTCAACCATGGAGACTGTCAGTTCTTTGTTCTCGATGTCCGCGGCGAACGGGAACGTCAAAGTGAAGAGGCAAACATGATCGGGGCGGCCCGGTTGGAGGCCCTCAAGAACTGGTTAGATGAGCACAGGGACGACTGGAAATTCATCGTATCCCCGGTCCCCATGTTTCCCGACACACACAGGCCCGCAGGGGGCCGGGACGACATTTGGGCCGGCTATCCGAAGCAACGTCACGATATTCTGGAGTTCATAAGGACCGAAGGCATTAAACGAACCATCGTAGTCTCAGGAGACATCCATATCTCGTGCGTCGCTAAACTGAGACATGAAAGCGACCCCGACTTCGTCCTGCACAACGTGATCGCGTCGGCGTTCCACTGGCTGGCCCCCGGGCTTCAGAGGTTCCATATACACGCCCCGGGCCGCCTGGTTTACCGCGATGCCACCAGGCGAAGCGAGAGAACAGACAGTCTCTATCATGCGGAGCTGAGGTCAAAAGGCCAGAACTCAGAGGCAAACATCATCAAGCAGAACAACTTCACCAAAGTGACCGTATCTTCAGATGGCAGCTGCGTCACCGTTAGTCATTTTGACGACTCAGGAAGCGAGATCGGGTCTCCGGTCGTCATTGAAGACTAACCGCCGCACCAACCCAAGGTGATTGCATGTGAGATGTTTTAGCGCGCCGTTAAGGCATGCTTGACCACCTTGCGCATGACCGACGGCAAGGCATAGCCGCCGAGGGCGTCGAGATGGACCCAGACCAGGTCGGGGTGCCGTTCCGCTGCCGCCGCCCGCTTGGCTGTAACTGGAGCAACATGGACGCTCAGGTTCAGGTGGAAGTGGGTGAAGGTGTGGCTGACCTGACCCGGCAACGTGCACCATTTGGTTGGCGCTACTGGAACCGGTGAATCCCTGCGCGCCGCATCCTCATCTGCCGCTTTGGCCTGCCATTCCGTTGACGGAATTTCCATCATACCGCCGAGCAGGCCCTTGGCCGGACGGCGGCGCAGCAGAACGGCACCGTCGGGCCGGGTGAGCCAAAAACACACGCCCTGGCGCGTCGGCTTGGCTTTCTTCGGCGCCTTGCGCGGATAGTCCGCCGCCGTCCCCGCCGCCCGGGCGCGGCAGGATTTGGTCCACGGACACAAAACGCAGGACGGTGACTTCGGCGTACACACGGTGGCGCCGAGGTCCATCACCGCCTGGGCGTAATCTCCAGGTCGCCTTTCGGGCGTGAGCGCATCGGCGTGGTCTTTGACGAGGGGTTTGGCCGCGGGCAAAGGTGTTCCTATTTCATACAGCCGGGCGATGACCCGCTCGACATTGCCGTCGACGACGACGGCCCGGCGGTCAAAGGCAATGGCGGCGATGGCGGCGGCGGTATAGGGCCCGATGCCCGGAAGCGACAATAGGTCTTCTTCCGTGTCCGGAAACACGCCACCGTGGTCTTCGCTCACGGCTTTGGCGCAGGCATGGAGGTTGCGGGCGCGGGCGTAATAGCCGAGCCCGGCCCACTCGGTCAGCACATCGTCAAGTTCGGCGCGCGCCAAATTCTGTACCGTGGGCCAGCGGGAGAGAAAGCGTTCGAAGTAGGGTTTGACCGCCGTCACCGTGGTCTGCTGCAGCATGATCTCGCTTAGCCACACGGCATAAGGATCAGCGGTTTCACCCGGCAGCGCGCGCCACGGCAAGCGACGGCGGTGACGGTCGTACCAGGCGAGCAGGTCTTTGGCTTTGGGTTGTGACAGGGCTTTTGGCACTACAAACAGACGTGCGGACTGCGTTTAAGGTAAACTGACCCTATGAACTCCGATGCCAAAAAGAAAGCACCGGCAGCGGGCGGCGATGAACGCATCGCGCGAGGCCTGTTGGGCATGGCCGCATTGACCGAACGGGTCGCCCGTCCGGTGCTTGGCCGCCAAGGCCAAGCAGCCGCTCAAGTATTTGGGCGCTGGCCGGAAATCGTCGGACCGTCCTTGGCAGCCGTGTCCGCTCCGGAAAAAGTTCAACGCGCGCGAGGTAATGGTGGCGGTGCAACTCTATATTTAAGGGTGAGCAGCGGAGCGGCGGCGGCGATGATCCAACCGCAGACGCCGCAGATCCTGCAGCGCGTCAACGCCTACCTCGGGCCCGGCGCGGTGAAGCATATAAAAGTGACACAAGGGCCTTTGTCGCTCATTCCCCGGCGACCGGCGCCACGGGCTTCGGTTCCCCTCAATGATGCGGACATCGCCGCGGCGGAGGAAACCCTTACTCAAGTGGGGTCGGAGCCGGTGCGCCACGCTCTGGCCCGCCTGGGTGCGCGTCTCAAGGCACGGCGCTAGGTCTGCGAGCCCCGGGTGTACGCGACTCGGCTTTTCCCGTATGATTCCCGGCGGTGGGGATATCATTTTACCGGCGGGGTTTCAGCATGAGTCAGGTGTTTACGCGGTTCGGCAAAGTCTGTTTGGCGGCGACGGCAGCCGCAGTGATGGCAGGGGGGGCGCCAGCCAAGGCCCAATCTCTGGATGGCATTCTCACCAACGTCACCGACACCCTAAGCGACGTGACCGATGTCCTTGTACCCGGCATCACCAACATTCGCGTCGGGTTGGGACCGGTGGTGTCACCCGCCTACGAAGGATCGGACGACTACAAAATCAAAGCGGCGCCGGTGATCTCATTCCGCTACCGCGACCTCATTCAGGTCGATAACAACCGCATCCGCGTCAATATCTTCGGCCGTGACGGGTTTATCGAATCCGAGAACTTCAAGGCCGGCCCGCTTCTGCGTCTCGACTTCGGGCGTGATGAAACCGACAGCCCCGACCTAGCCGGCCTGGGCAACGTCGGCACCAGTTTGGAGTTGGGTGCGTTTGCCAGTTACACCGCCGGACCGGTCCGCGCCAGACTGCGGCTGCGCCAGGATGTCATCAGCGGCCATTCGGGCATGACGGTCATCGGCGACGTGAGTGTGGCCATTTACCGCGATGAGCGTCTTGCCGTTACCGGAACCGGGCATATGACCTACGCCGACAACAGCTACATGGACTCGTTCTTTTCGGTCACTGCGGCGCAGGCTTTGACCTCGGGCCTCGCCGCGTTTGACGCGGGATCGGACCTTAAAGACATCGGCATCAGTTTTGGCGCCAACTATTTCATTTCAGACACGTGGTCGGTTCTGGCCCATGCCGGTTATGAAAAGATCATGGGCGACGCCAAGAGCAGCCCGATCGTTTCCGTGCGGGGCTCCTCAAATCAGTTCACGGGCGGCATTTTCGCGATTTACACGTTTTAGAACCGTATCTGACGGTGCACACGGGCGTTTTTGACGTACAAATGGCGGAATTTGGCGCTGTTGCGGCGGCAGCACAGTCACGTGAGAACCGCGAAATAGCCCAGCCAGTGCCCTACAAATTCCATATTTTCCCGTAAAATGACATCCTGAGAGGTCATCACAAGCGGGCCGGTGACCGGCCCCGGACAGGACGGCAAACAACACTCGAGTACGATGATTACACAAACCTCAACCCTCACGAAAAGCTTCGCACGCCTGCCGGCCTACTTGAGTGCGCTGGCATTCCTCGCGTTCGGATATGCCGCGCCGGCTCAAGCACAGATCGATACGTCACCGCCCAAAACCGCGAACGATGAAGGATATATTCTGGAGCAGTATCCCGACCGCCTGCCCGACACGACAAACCAATGTATTTTCTTCCGCACGCTTTACGACTGGAAGCCGCTGAACCGGTATAACCTGATTGTCTGGGCGCCAAGCCGCAAACACCCCTACCACATCCAGCTCGACCGTCCGTGCCACGATCTGCGTTTCGCCCACACCATCGGCTTCACGTCGAACGATGGCCGGCTGTGTGGATTCGGTGGCGACTCCGTGCTGGTGTCCAGCGGCGGCGGATTACCGGACCGTTGCCCGATCGGCTCGATCACCAAACTCAGCGAAGACGGACTTGAGCGTTTGCTGGCGCAAGGCCGTGGCCGCACGCTCCGGGAAAAACGGGAAGCGGAAGCCAAAGAGGACTAATGTGACGGGGGGTGTATTGAGTCCCCTGGTCACCCCCTTGGCAGACCGCAACCGGACCCCCATATAACGTTAAACTCCTGGCGCGATCCCCTCCCCGTCAGCGCGTCAGGATGTGTGGGTACCCACGGCGAGCGGCCCGTTGCCACCCCCCGGCAGCGGGCCGCTTCTTGATTTAACCCGTAGCGCATAACCAGAACGCGAATAAGGGCGAGCAGCAATAACGTGCCGCTGTCTTGCGAAAGCTTGAGCAGCCAATCACACCTTGCCTCACCGGCACACACATTCGACAATCGCGCCGACCGACACCTCGAGGCCGCATGCTCGATCAGCGCGACAGTACTTTCCGGAACCTGACCATCGCTTACATCACGGCTCTGGCCCTGGTCGCTGCGATTGTCTTAAGCTCAACGGGCTATGTAGCGTTTTTTACATCGGAGCAACGTGTTGACGCCGCTGCGATCAACATCAGCGGACGGCAGCGCATGCTGTCGCAGCGGATCGCGTTATTCGCCCAAAGCTATATCGCCAGCGGCACCGCCAAAGACGCCACCGCACTTGATGAGGCGGCGCAGACAATGCTGCTCGAGCATGAAGCTCTGCTGAACGGCGATGAGAATCTGGGCCTGACCCAACCCCTACCCGATCATGCCCGACCGTTTTATTTCGAAGAACCCCATGATCTGGACCGGCGTGTGCGCGCTTACATCGAAAATGCGCGCTACTTGGCGTCCGGAACGACTGACGGGAGCGTAGAGGCCTTTGCCTTACTTGATAGCATTTTTGTTGAGGCTGAAGGACCGCTGCTCGAGTCCCTAGATTATGCGGTCCAGCACTTCGAAGATATGGCGTCCCAGCAGAAAACCGGGTTCGCCCGAACTGAGTTTACCTTAGCCGCCATTCAGCTGGTGTTGCTGCTGGCCATCGGCCTCTTTCTCTTCCGCCCCATGGTCGGCCGGGTGATTCAGACCATGACGCAGATTTTCGCGTTGGCAACCACACTTGATCACAATGAAAAACGGCTGTCGTCCATCCTCGGCACACTCGCCGACGGGGTCGTCACCATCGACGCCAAAGGGACGATTCTGTCGATCAACGACGCTGCGGAAGACATTTTCGGGTATTCCACCGCCGAGATTACCGGCAAGCCGTTTTGGGTGTTGTTGCCACGCACAGAACGTCGTGGCCGGGCTGAAATGTTTGAACGCCTGCGGTCCAGCGACAGCGCCGAAGACGCGCAGACCAGCCGCGAACTGACCAGCTTGCGCAAAGATGGCATCGAGTTCCCCATTGAGGTCTCGTTCAGTTCGTTGGAAAGCGGCGGGGAGACCCTGTTCACCTGCGTGGTCCGCGACATTACTGAACGTAAAGAAGCCGAGCGGCGCATCAAACGCCAAGCCTGGGTGATGGAGAACATCGCCGACGCCGTCATCGTCACACGCCCGACCGGCGAGGTTGTAAACTGCAATGCCGCAGCCGAAGAAATGACCGGGTACCAGGAAGACGAACTGATCGGCCGGCCCGTTATGATGTTGATGGCAGAGATCGAAGAGACGGAGCGCACCGCAAAGCAGACCGAGGCCCGCAATGTTACCGATCAAGGCGGCGTTTGGCGCAGCGAATTCAAAATCCGCCGCAAAGATGGCGCGGTCCGCGTGCTAGACAATACAACGAGCAGCCTGTTCGACGACCGTGGACGGCTGATCGGACGCGTATCTGTTAACCGCGATATCACGGCGCGGCGCGAGATTGACCGCATGAAAAACGAATTCATCTCGGTGGTCAGCCATGAGTTGCGCACGCCGCTGACATCAATTATGGGGTCGCTCGGCCTGCTAAAAAGCGGCGCCATGGGCGAATTGAACGGCGAGATCGCCAGCATGATCGATATCGCCCATTCCAACAGCGACCGGTTGGTTCGCCTAATCAACGATATTCTGGATTTGGAGAAAATCGAGGCTGGCCGGATGGATTTTAAGTCCGACCGCTTGGACGTACGCGCCCTGATCGACGCGGCTGTGCGCGACAACACAGGATATGCGGAGAAGAACAACGTCGAGATCGCGACTGGCGACGTTGCTGAGAACGCCGCCATCCTGGGCGACTCCGACAAACTGGCACAGGTGTTCGCCAACCTGCTGTCAAATGCGATCAAGTTCTCTCCGGAAAACGGGGAAGTAGAGCTCGGCGCCCGCCGCACTGGCAGCCGCATTCGCTTCACCGTTCGCGACCATGGCATCGGCATACCGCTGGAGTTTCATGACAAAATCTTCGGCAAATTCTCGCAAGCGGACTCCTCCGCAACCCGCAGCAAAGGCGGCACCGGTCTGGGCTTAAGCATTTGCAAGTCTATTGTCGAAAAGCTGGGTGGTGAGATCGGCTTTGACTCTGAAGAAGGCAAAGGATCGACGTTTTACTTCGAACTTGATGAAGCAGACCAGGAGGCTTCTGAGCCGCGCGCCACTCATAGCGCGAGCCGCGCGCTGATCATCGAAGACGACCCAAATGCGGCGACGTTTCTTCAAGTGATGCTGGAAGACATGGGCGTGGATGCCCAAGTTAAAACTGAACCTGACGAAATTGAGTCCATGATTCAGTCCACACCCCTTGACCTCATCACATTGGACCTGGCTGTCGCAGACGGCAGCGGCCTTGACGTGTTAAACCGCATCGCGGCAAGTCCAGTGAATAGCGGTACCCCCGTGATTGTGGTGTCCGGCCGTAATCAAACAGAAGTGGCACTCAACGGGATCGCCATCGATGTTGCCGGGTGGCTCACCAAGCCGATCAACGTCACCGATCTGAAAGACCGGCTGTCATGCGCCCTGAAAATCAAGTCTACCGCCAGGCCGCGCATTCTGCACGTCGAGGATGACAAAGATATCGTCGAGGTTGTGCGCACCGTAATGGCCGGACGCGCCGATCTGATCGCCGCCAACAGCTTGAGCGCGGCACGGGCGAGTCTGGAGACCGACCGCGAGGCCATTGACCTGGTATTGCTCGACCTTGCCCTCGGCGACGGCCGGGGCGAGGAGCTGCTGCCGGATCTAAAGAAGACGGACGGACAGTGCATTCCGGTGGTCGCGTTCTCAGCCAATGACTTGGATCGCGGCACGGCTACGGATAGGGTCTTGGCCGTGCTAGAGAAATCCCGCACCAGCAACGAGGCCTTGGCCGCAAGTATCACAGCAGCCCTAAGCCGGCGTCAGAGCGCGGGCGCCACAACCCTTTGAGACAATTCGCCGATGCGGCAGGACGATCGTCGGTGACCCCGGCATCGAGAGCAAACGTGAAAGACCAGACGTGAAAGATTTGGAAAAGATACTGCATGTGGAGGATGAACCCGACATCCGCACAATTGCGAAAGCATCACTTGAACGGATCGGCAACCTCACCGTGGAAAGCTGTGAGTCAGGACCGGTCGCGCTGGAAAAAATCGCCGCCTTCGGACCGGATATGGTGCTGCTGGACGCGATGATGCCGGAAATGGACGGACCGGAATTCCTCAAGCGCCTTCAGCAACGGGACGACACCAAACATATTCCCGTTGTGTTCATGACCGCCAAGGTGCAGTCGTCTGAGATCGAAGAGTACAAATCCCTCGGTGCGATCGATGTCGTGCCTAAACCGATTGACCCGATGACGCTGCACAAAAATTGAAAGATATCTGGGCGGCTCATCACGCGTAATTGCTAACGCGGGCAATAAAAAACCGCCCGGACGCAGGACCGGGCGGTTTTCTGTACGGTCTGAACGATACGGGTTACTCCGTACCTTCCTCCCGCCACGTATCGATGGCTCGCTTGGTCACGGTCCATGAGGTTTCGTTGGGCCGCATATCGTCGAGCGGCGGCGCCGTTTCATACTGAGGATAGTTTTCCCGGATTTCGTCTTTCACCACATCCGGTAAGTCCTCAAAGCCCGCCAGGCGCAGGCCGGCGGTGTGAAAAATCACTACACCGTCTCGATCGCCCATTTTCATCCACGGCAAAAACTTCGAGACCCGCGCCCACGAGATGACGCGATCCTTAACGTGATCGGCATTGCCGTCGAGCAGGTCGTCAATCGGGGTCGCCCCCGTGCCGAACTCCATGGCGTGGTAGGTGCCACCGACGTAGGCCTGGTAATCACCGGCGAGCGGGTTGTCGTAGAACAAACGCGCCGCGCTGCCACCGTTGAGGTACATGCCACCCATTTCGAACGCAGAGAAACGAGCCCGCGGTGTGCCGTCATCGTTGTAGGCGTAGGCCGGGAAACGACCGTCACCCAACTGCATGTTGACCGGATCATTGGCCACTTGGATGACTTTGACCTCTTCGCCCGTCCACGGATTAACCCAGGTATCGACCACTTCGTTGGTCTCGGGATCGAGGTAGAACATCACCTCGCGGGAGACCGAGCGGTAGCCCATGCCCTTCTTGGGATCTTCCAGAATATCGCAGGCGCGGACGTTCATGCACTGCACATTGAAGAGGTGACGGTCACGTTCACCGGGGCGGCGGCTGTACATCTTGCCGGACCACCAATAGATCGTGTCCTTGCCTTCTTCGAGTGTGCAGTTCTGCTTGATCTGCATCTTGATCACATCGTTGGGATCGTCGGGATCGAGAGTCTCTGCAGACACCACCATCGGCAGCAAAGCGCAACCGGCAACGGCGAGGAATTTATGCAAGCTGTTCATTAGTTCATTCCTCCCTCGGCAGCACGAGCATCGATCATTTCCTTGAAGTAGCTCCAACTTGTGACATTGGGCCGGTCGTCATCGAGCGGCGGCGGTTCGTCATAGATGGGGTAGTTGGCCTGGATCTCGTCCTTTATGCGCTCAGGCAGGCCTTCGTAACCGTCGACCCGGCCCCCGACCGTGGAAAAGATCATCATGCCGGTGCGGCCGCCCATCTTCATCCACGGCAGCCATTCGGAGAAACGGGCCCAAGACAATACGTAGCTGTCGAGCTTGTCCTTCTCGGAATCAAACACGTCATCAGCGTAGGTGTAGGAGTTGAGCGCCTCCATGGCATGATACATGTTGCCCACGTAGTCCTGATAGTCCCCGGCCAGCGGGTTCTTGTAGAACAGCGGTGCTTCGCCGCCCTCCAGAACACGGTTGCCGACAATCACGGCATCGAATTTATAGGGCTTGCCATCCGCCGAACGCGCATACATGGGCCGGCGCATGTTGACCGGATCGTTGGCGACATGCATCACCTCGACCTCTTCGTTGGTCCAGGGATTGGTCCAGGTGCGCAGGATCTCGTCGGTTTCCGGATCTAGGTAGAGCAGAATTTCGCGCGATACCGAGCGGAAACCGTGGCCGCGCTCGGCATCTTCGAAGTTTTTGCACTGGCGGATGTTCATGCCTTCGACATTGAACAGGTGGCGGTCGCGTTCGCCCGGCACCCGGCTGTAGGCCGATCCTTGCCACCAATAGACGATGTGTTCGCCCTCCTTCAGAGAGCAATTCATTTTTTGAGCCGCGAGGATGGCGTCATCCGGATTGTCCGGATCAAGCATCCGCGCATCGCTGCCGCTGGCAGCGAACACCAGCGCTGCGACGGCGAGCGAGGCCATCACATGCCGGGCTCGGCAAACAGTGAGTCGCTTCATGTGGTTCCCTTCCCTGATTCCACTGTGCGGAGTGATAACAAACCGTTCCAAGAGCCGCCCTCTGCGCGGCACGCGGTCCCATCATTGCCGTTTGGCTAGGGGAATCAACTTGGAACGATATTCCAAAAAACAACAAAATATACGAAGGGGCATCTAACACTGACGAGAAAGACAAATCAATTTCCTAATTCGGGAAAGAAATATAAATTTATTCCCGGGTTATGCGATTTCTCTTGCAAGTTCAGTCCGCTTTGGCGACTCCTACGCCCTCAACGGCGGTCCGCCTGCAGCCTTGCTGCGCGAACTTCGCACCGCCTAGAATGCCTATTCCTAGTGGGTGAGTGTAAATCGACCCACCCTATGTTGTGAGGACCCATCCGTGAAACGTCACACCGATCCGGCCCGCTCTCGGGCGCCTTCTTTGGTTACCGGCTGCCTCGTCATGACGCTGACCTTATTCGGCACAGCGTCCTGCGCCGAAGAAGAAGAACAGGCTCAGGCGCCGGTGGCGGCAGCTGCGGAAGAGACGGCGGCGCAGGCCGATCAGATGGCCCAGGCGGAGTCGGCCACGGCAGGAGGCGCGACGGACGCCGGGGACGGCCCGGTCTATCGCGAGATGATTTACGGCGACCCGCAAGCGCCGGTGACGATTGTCGAGTATGCGTCGCTGACCTGCAGTCACTGCGCCACATTCCACAACACCGTAATGCCGCAACTGAAAGAGCAGTACATCGATACCGGTAAGGTACGCCTGGTGTTCCGCGACTTCCCACTGGACGGACTCGCCATGGCCGGCGCCATGCTGGCGCGCTGCGCGCCTGGCGACCGGGGCAAGGCGATGATCAACGTGATGTTTGGCCAGCAGGCCACCTGGGTGACGTCGCAGAGTCCGATCGAGCCGTTGACCTCTTACGCCAAGCTGGCGGGGATGAGCGAGGATGACGTCAATGCCTGTCTCGAAAACGAGAACATCATGAACGCCATCCGCGAAAGTCAGGAAACGGCGACCAATCTGTATAAGATCCAAGCAACGCCGACGTTGTTTATCGACGACGTCAAAGTCGAGGGCGCCCGCCCGTTCGATTACATTGCCGAAATTATCGAAGACAAGCTGGCCGATAAAAGTTCCTAAACTTGGGCTTGCGCCCGCCCGGGCGCGCCCGTGTCACCCGCCGCTTCCGGCGGGCCGACGCCTTCCGATGTTAGATATGGTGCCGTCCGGAGAGTCCGCCGTTGGTTGAGTTCACGAAGTTACGTTTGACCGGGTTTAAGTCGTTCGTCGATCCCACGGAACTGGTGATCGAGAAAGGCATGACCGGTGTCGTCGGTCCCAACGGCTGCGGCAAGTCCAACTTGGTCGAAGCGCTGCGCTGGGTGATGGGGGAGACCTCAGCCAAGCAGATGCGCGGCGGCGAGATGGACGAGATTATCTTTGGCGGCACCCGCGACCGGCCCGCCCGCAACATCGCCGAAGTCAGCCTGGTGATGGACAACGCCTCGCGCAAGGCGACCGCACAGTTCAACGACAACGATGATCTGGAAGTCTCGCGCCGGATCGAGCGCGGCAAGGGCTCGGTCTACCGCGTCAACGGGCAAGACGTCCGTGCCAAAGACGTTCAGCTGCTGTTCGCCGACCTGTCCTCAGGCGCGCGCTCCACCGCGCTGGTGAGCCAAGGCAAGATCGGCGCGCTGATCAACGCCAAGCCGGCGCAACGCCGCCACCTGCTGGAGGAGGCCGCCAACATCACTGGCCTGCACAGCCGCCGCCACGAGGCTGAGTTGCGGTTAAAGGCTGCGGAAACCAACCTTGAGCGGCTTGATGATGTTATCCAGGCGCTAGACGTTCAGCTGCAAGCGCTGAAGAAGCAGGCCCGGCAGGCCGCCCGCTACCGCACGATTTCGGATTCGATCCGCGCTGCTGACGCTTTGGTGCTGACCATTAAGCAAGCCGAAGCGGAACAGACGCTGAGTGCGTGCAAGGAGCGCCTCGCAGAAGCGGAGAACGCGGTCGGCCAGCACGCCGCAAAGGTGGCGGAAGCTACAACGGTGCAGACCAACGCCGCCGAAGCGGTGCCGCCGCTGCGCCAAGCCGAAGCTGCCGAGGCCGCCAAGGTTCAGCGGTTAAACCTGGCGCGCGAGCAACTGGACGAGGAAGAGCAGCGTCTGGCCGCCGCCCAGGAGGCCGCTGAAACGCGTCTGGCCCAACTGAGCGAAGACATTACCCGGGAGAAGGACCGGATCACGGATGCAGACGGGGCACTGACCCGCATCGACGGTGAAAAGTCTGAACTGGAAGAGGCCCAGGCCAGCCAGGCGGACTCACTGGAGCATGCGCGCTCAACTCTGCGCGCGGCCGCTCAGTCCGTCGAGGAACTCGAAGCGGAGATTGCTAAGCTCGCGACCGCGCTGGCTGAGTCAGACTCAGCCCGGGCCGCCGCCCGTCAGAAAGGCCAGGAAGCCAATCTGCGCGGCGCGCGCGCGCTCCGTCGCCTGGAAGAAATTGAAGAACAGCTCGACGCGGCACGCACGCAAGCGCAACCGGCCCTGGACCTGCAAACCGAAGAAACCCGCGCGGAAAGTAGTGAAGCGGCGTTAACCGCGACCCGTGCTGCGTGGGAGTCCGCCGAAGCGGCCCGCGCCTCTGCCCAGGAAGAAGACCAGGCCGCGCGCGACGTGCTGCAGGAAACCCGTGGCGAGGAAGCCAAAATCCAGGCCGAGATCGTGGCGCTGGAAGGGCTTTTGTCCGAGCGCGAAACCGATGCGACTTGGACGCCTATTTTGGATGCCGTCGCCGTCGAGCCGGGCTTTGAGCCGGCGCTCGGCGCCGCCGTCGGCGACGATCTGGCCGGTGCGGCCGAAGACACGGCACCGGTGCACTGGTCGGCGATGCCGCCGTTCGCGCCGCCGCCTTTGCTGCCCGATGGGGTGCGGCCTTTGTCCGACGTGGTGCAAGCCCCGCCGGCGCTGGCCCGCCGATTGTCACAAGTGGGTATCGTTGCCGACAAAGCCACCGGGATGGCATTGCACACCACACTGAAGCCGGGGCAGCGTCTCGTCACCCGCGACGGCGACCTGTGGCGCTGGGACGGGTTCGTCAGTTCAGCCGGCGCACCAAGCGCGGCGGCACAACGTCTTAAGCATAGGAACCGGCTCAAGGATCTGCGGGCCGAAGTGGAAACGAAACGCGCCGCCACCCGGACCGCTGAGGCACGCGCCACCCAGACCCGCGACAGCGTCACGGCGGCGGCGGAGACGGAAAAGAACCGCCGCGCCGCGGTGCGCGAGGCCGAGCAGGCGTTTGAAAAGGCCCGCGCAGAACTGGCCGAGCGCCAGCGCATTGCCGCTGCGCTGGAAAGCCGCATCGGCAGTCTGGAAGAAACCCGCGCGACCTTGCTTAACGAGCGCAACGAAGCGGGCAGCGAGGAACAGGAGGCCAACCGCACCCTGGAAGGTCTCGGGGACGGCTCGGCTGAACGAGAGCAACAAGCCGACCTCCAGCAACAGCTTGGCGGCAAACGCAACGACCTGATGGAAGCCCGCGCGGCCTACGACGCGTTGACCCGGGCCTCGGAAGAACGCCAACGGCGGCTGAACGCCTTGGCCGAAGATCACGCGTCCTGGGCCGAGCGCAAAGGGGAAGCGGAGCGTCAATGCACCGCCTTAACCGAACGTCAGACCGCGGCGCAGGCGGAGGTGGATGATCTCGCCGGCAAACCGGAAGCCCTGGCCGAGCAACGCCGCGCGCTGATGGTGCAGCTGGACGCGGCGGAAGGTGAACGGCGCAGAGCCACTGATGCCTTGACTGCGGCGGAAGCCACTTTGGTCGAAGCCAATCAGGCTCTGCGCGAGGCAGAGCAAGAGGCCTCGACCGCGCGGGAAGAGCGGGTGCGCCGGGAGTCCGCGGTGGCGCAAGCACAACAGACGCTCGACACCCTGGCCGCCGCCATCGAAGAACGCATCGGCTGTGCCCCGGCAGACGTGCGCGCGCAAACCCGTCTGAAAGACGACGAAGACCTGCCGCCTTTGGAAAAAGCCGAAAAGAGCCTGCAGCGCCTGACCAGCGAGCGCGACAACATGGGTGCCATCAACCTTCGGGCCGAACAGGAAAGTGCGGAACTGGGCGAACAGATCGAAACCCTGAACGCTGAGCGCGAAGACCTCATCAACGCCATCGCCCGCCTGCGCGACGGCATTTCCAAGCTCAACCGTGAAGGCCGTCAGCGCCTGTTGCAGTCGTTCAAGGAAGTGGACGGCCATTTCCGCAATCTGTTCACCCACCTGTTCGGCGGCGGCCGGGCGCATTTGTCGCTGACCGAGGCGGACGATCCGCTGGAAGCCGGGCTCGACATTTTTGCCAGCCCGCCGGGCAAGCGGCTGCAAAACCTCAACCTGCTGTCCGGCGGGGAACAGGCCCTGACCGCCATCGCGCTCCTGTTTGCGGTATTCATGGTCAATCCGGCACCGATCTGTGTGCTGGACGAGGTCGACGCCCCGCTGGACGACGCCAATGTGGACCGCTTCTGTAATCTGATTGAGCGGATCACGGCCGATACCGGCACACGTGTACTGCTGGTGACCCACCACCGCATGACCATGGCCCGGGTCGACCGCCTGTTCGGTGTCACCATGGCCGAGCGCGGCGTGTCCAAACTGGTTTCCGTCGACCTGCGCGAAGCCGAAGCCATCCGCGATTCCGCCTGATTTTTGCCGCCCCCGGCTCAGGCCCGCACAGGTGCCGCAAATACCCGTGAAAAACGGCGGAAAACCTGGGATTTTGGCGCCTTTTCGACCTTGACAGGGGTACGGGCGGTTCCTATTGTGCGCCCGCTTTCCGCGCTGCAGCAGGCCGCTTCCGGCTGTCGCTTCGGTCGTCACTCATGGTCGCTTCCAGGGATGGGATTTACCCTTATTGTTCAGCTACTTCTCGGAGCCGGAGCGCGCCCTTAGGTCTGAGAGGACCCCATGGCCCCCGACCCCTCGCTGAATGATCTGGACGCCCGTCTGAGAGCCGCCCGCGGTGAACCGGACAAAACTGAGACGCCTCGCGGGCGGGGAACGCAAAGCGGGTTGGGCCAAGGGCTCCGCATTGGCATTGAGATGGTCGTGTCCGTCGCCGTCGGCGCGGGACTGGGATATCTGATCGATGGTTGGGCCGGAACTGCCCCGCTTTTTATGATCGTGTTTTTATTTCTGGGCTTTGCCGCCGGCATCATGAATGTGCTGCGCATCGTCCGGGGTCTGGATGAGGCGGTTGGCCTCGGCCGGGCGATGAGAGAGAAAGCGGAACGGGACGGACGGGCAGAAACGCCACGAACCGGTCCGGAAACGAAGGACGGATAGGACAAGATGGCAGCTGACGAAGGCCCCATGGCGCAGTTCGATATCAAGCCGCTCGTCGAGATCAATCTCGCCGGCTATGATATCTCGTACACCAATTCTGCGCTGTTCATGACGCTGGCCGTGATTTGCACGTTCTCGCTGTTCTGGGCCGCGACCCGCAAGCGCACCATGGTGCCGGGCCGGATGCAATCGGTCGGCGAGCTGATGTTCGAGTTCATCGCCGGCATGGTGAAAGAGAACGTCGGCAAGGAAGGCATGAAGTACTTCCCGTTCATCTTCACGCTGTTCATGTTCATTCTGTTCGGCAACGTGCTCGGCCTGCTGCCCTACAGCTTCACCTTTACGTCACACATCATCGTCAACGCGGCCCTGGCGCTATTCATTTTTATCGCGGTGACGATCATCGGCTTCGCCACGCACGGGCTGCACTATCTGCGCCTGTTTTGCCCGGAGGGGACTCCCCTGCCCGTGGCCATCGTGCTGGTGCCGATCGAAATCATGTCCTACTTCATCCGGCCGGTTTCATTGAGCCTGCGTCTGTTCGCCAACATGCTGGCGGGCCACGTGCTGCTGAAGGTGTTGGCCGGGTTTGTCATTTCTCTCGGGGTATTCGGTGTAGTGCCGTTCATTGCGGTATCGGCCGTGACTCTGCTGGAGATCATGGTCGCGCTGATCCAGGCCTATGTGTTTGCCCTGCTGTCGACCATTTACCTGAACGACGCTGTTCACTTGCACTAAAGAACAGCCGAGGACTTATCCTGAACTCTACCTATTCAACTGTTTAATCCTAAGGAAGGACATAACCATGGAATTAGAAGCTGCAAAGATGATCGGTGCCGGCCTGGCCGCCATCGGTGTGATCGGGGGCGGTGTCGGTGTGGGCATCGTGTTCGGCAACTACATGACCGCTGCGTCGCGCAATCCGTCGCTGAAGGACGAGCTGCGCACCTACGCGTTCCTGGGCTTTGCCCTGTCGGAAGCGACCGCGCTGTTCGCGCTGGTGATCGCGCTCATCGTTCTGTTCACCTGATCGAAACCCCTGAGCGAAACTCGGCGCGCGGCTGCGCACCGTAACGACGAAGAGGCGTCATGCCACAGTTCGACCCCGCGACTTTTCCGTCTCAGCTGTTCTGGCTGGTTGTCACGTTCGTGGTGCTGTACCTGATCGTGTCCCGGTTCGTGATTCCGCGCATCGGCGACATTCTCGAACAGCGGGAACGGGTGGTGCAGGATGACCTGGACCGCGCAGAAAGCCTGAAAGCGGAAGCGGAGCAGGCCCTAGCCGATTACGAAAGCGCCATGGCCAGTGCCCGTGAGCAGGCTCACGAGCAAATTCTGGCGGTGACCAACGCCGCGAAGGCCGAGTCCGAGGCCCGCAACAAAGAAGTCAGCGCCGAAGTGTCGGCGCAGATCGCCGAAGCGGAAGCGCGCATCACGGCGGCCAGCGACGAAGCCATGGCCAGCCTGGCGTCGATCGCAGCGGATGCAGCCAAGGATGCGGCCAGCCGATTGGCGGGTCTGGATGTGGCCTCCGGGGATGCGGAAGCCGCCGTGCAGACAGCGATGAAGGGATCGGCCTGATGTTTTCTGATCCGACTTTCTGGGTTGCCCTCGCGTTCGTTCTCACGGTCGCCTACATTTCCAGACCGATTTGGCGGGCGATGTCCACGTCGTTGGATGAGCGCGCTGATAAGATCCGCACGCAGATCGAAGAGGCCCGCAAACTGCGCGAGGATGCCCAGGCCTTGCTGGCCGAGTATCAGCGCAAGCAGCGGGATGCCCTGTCCGAGGCCGAAGCTATCGTCGCCCAGGCCAAGGAAGACGCCGCGCGGATGAAGCAACAGGCCGAGAAAGACCTAGAGCACTCGATCGAGCGGCGTAAAGCGCAAGCCCTGGACCGCATCGCCCAGTCCGAAGCACAGGCGCTGGCCAGCGTGCGCAACACCGCCGTGGATGTGGCCGTGGCCGCTGCTGAAAAACTGATCACCGATAAGATGAACGCGGACCAACAAGCCGCGCTGGTCGATCAGTCGATCAAGGATTTGGGGTCGCGCCTGAACTAGATGACGGCTCACCTTGCGGCTAACCCTCCGTGAGATTGAAATTGAAATAACGCTCCGGCCTTCAACCGGAACGTTTTTCTTTGCCCTGTTTCAAATTGTTACCCAAACCCCATTCCCTTTAGGGGCGTGGCCAGGGTTTAATATGGGCATTGGGGAATGAACGCGTTGGGGAGCGTGTTGTATGACTCGCAAGGGGATCGTGCCTATCGGGAGTAGTCGTATCGGCGCCGCGCTGATTGCCGCTGGCTGTGCTCTCTTCACATCAAACGGGCTGGCTGACGACACCGAAGACATTCTGACCGTCGATGTGGCCGCTGAAATTCAATACGAAAACGGCGTCGGCCCGGACAGCGCCAAACCGCAATCGGACTTTCTGTTCACGACCTGGGAAGCGGGAATTTCCCTCGGCCTGAGCGAGCGCTTGAGCGTCGAGAGTGTGGTACTGGTTGAAATCTTCGACGATCCGGCACCGGGTACGGATTCCATCTTTGAAGATCACGGCTTGTTCGCCGAAGAGCTGATACTGGCCTATCACGGCGACTCCTGGTCGCTGATGGGCGGCAAGTTCAATGCCGCGTTCGGGGTCGGCTGGGATTTGGCGCCGGGCATTTGGGGCATAGACTTTCCGGAAGAATATGAAGCCGCCGAAAAAATCGGCATTGCCGGGAGCAAGACCTTTGCCACCAGGTCAGGCGGCCAGCACACCCTGTACGGCAGCCTGTACCGCGCCGACCGCTCGATCCTGAGTGAGTCCCTGCTCGACAACCGGGGCCGGGTGCGCCTCGCCGACGGCGGCGCGACCAACACCAAAGACTTTGACTCTTTCACCTTGTCGCTGACAGGTGAGGATGTCATCTCCGAGACAGGGCTGGGCTACCACCTCGCCTACCGCTCCCATGCCCATGGCGATGCGGACTTAGGCGCGGTGCGCGAAGACGCTTTCGCCGCAGCCGTGTTCAGCGCGCTGCCGTTCGATACGCTTGATGCCGAAGTGATGGCCGAGGCGGTATACATCGACAATGCCGAGGGCACGCAGGATGATCTGACCTACGTCACTCTGGGCGGCACGGCGTATTTCGCCGAGTCCTGGAACGCGGCGCTGAGCGTCACCTTCCGCACCACCGATGTGGACGGTGTGGGCAAGGTCAAGGATCACCGCTTTCAGGCGTCCACGGGCTTTGAGTTCCAGCCCGGGGCGACGTTCGATTTCGGCTACCGCTACAGCCGCGAGGACGGGCAGACCGACCACGTCCTCGGCTTCCTCATGGTGTATGAGTTCTCGCTTTAGGGGCGAGTCTTAATCGGCCCGCCGAAACAGGATTTCTCCGCGTTTCACCACCAGGGAGGGCCTGGCGAAAGCCGTGATGTCCACGGCCGGATCGCGGTCGAACACAGTGAGGTCGGCATCCATTCCCGATATGACTTTTCCGGCCCGGTCGCCGCGTCCAAACCGGCGTGCGGGTGTTGTCGTTAGGGACGCGAGAATCTGATCGAAGCCAAGCCCGGCTTCTTGCATGTAAACGTACTCGTCGGTGGGGTCGAAGTCGGTGATATACCCAACATCGGTGCCGAACATCACATCTCCGCCGAGATCGGAGAATAGTTTGAGTTGCGCCTGCGCCAGGCTGATCGTGTTGCGAATTTCCTGAGGCGTTTGCCCGAACCTGGGGCCATCAAAACGGTACAGCTTTAACGTCGGGATAAGAGCCATACCGCAATCGAGCATGGCAGTGAATATTGCAGGGTCCCAGCCCTCGTGCGGCAAGGCGTGCGTAAAGATGTCAACGCCGCCCTTGATGGCCGCCCAGGCCCCGGCGGTGTTGCTCGGATGCGCCATCACGAAAGCACCACGGGCATGGGCCGCATCGGTAACTGCACGGACGATGTCTTCGTCCATGGGCACAACCTCGATCACGCTGACGATGGAGCCCGAGTAGATTTTGATGCCATCCGCTCCGAAATCGAGAACCTGATTGACCATCCCGCTTGCCTGAGCCGCTGACTCAGCGCCGGGCAAGACCATGGGCCTGAGATAAAAGGGACTCGCGCCATTCGGCACCAACGATCCACCGGCCATGACAATGTACGGCCCGTTCAACGTGCTGTTTTCGATGCGGCGGCGGAGTCCAAGGGTGACGTCAGGCGCCGATCCCGTGTCCACTACCGACGTGAAGCCATACTGCAAGAGCATATCGAGGATGTAGCCCTGAATGCGTTCCGCCGGCAGTGTATCGAGCGGCGGCAAACTGAAATGGACATGGGTGTTCCAAAGACCGGCGGTCACGAACGCGCCTTCAGCCGGGATGATGTCTGCACCTTCAGGAACGGGTGTCGCATCAGCCGGGCCGACCGCCGTGAGGCGTCCGTCCTCAACCACTACGGTTGCGGTCTCCAATGGAGGTGCGCCGGGAGCGGGATAGACCTTGGCGCCAACGAGCGCGAGGGAATCGGAAAGCGCCGCATGAGTAAACATCGCGCTCATGGCGGCGGTCATGGCGGCCGCGAGAACCCAAAAGAGAGGGCGGCACGTCAACCTGATACCACCCTTCCGCATTATGCTGCTCCCTACTCCGCCGCTTGCGGCAGGTCCTGCGGTTTCCAGCGCAGCACCGGTTTGCGGGCGGCCTGGGTTTCGTCCAACCGGCGGCGCGGGGTGAGTTCCGGTGCCGCGAGAAACGCTTCGGCTTGATCGCCCTGCTTGGCTTTGCGGGCGAGAGCCAGCACCGCTTCGCAGAATTGATCGAGCGTTTCCTTACTTTCGGTTTCCGTCGGCTCCATCAGCAGCGCGCCATGTACGACCAGCGGGAAATACATGGTGGGCGGATGGAAGCCTTCGTCGATCATCGCCTTGGCGAAGTCGAGCGTTGAGACACCGGTGCCTTTGAGGAAGCGGTCATCGAATAGCGCTTCGTGCATGCAGATGCCGTCGAAGGCGGGCGTAAGTTCTTCGGCCAGACGCACGCGCAGATAGTTGGCGTTGAGCACGGCATCACCCGAGGCTTGGCGCAGACCGTCCTTGCCCAGGCTGAGCATGTAAGACAGGGCGCGCACGAATACACCGAACTGGCCTTGGAAGCCTTTCATGCGCCCGAAGCTATTGGGGGCATCCTCACCGTCCGCGTGCTCGGCCAGCCGCATCTCCTTGGCCCCATGCACAACGAAGGGAACCGGCGCGAACGGCGCGAGTGCTTCGGACAAAACGGTGGGCCCCGCACCCGGACCACCGCCCCCGTGGGGGGTGGAGAAGGTCTTGTGCAGGTTGATGTGCATGGCGTCGACGCCGAGTTCGGCCAGGGTGACCCGCCCGACGATGGCGTTGAAGTTGGCTCCATCCATATAGAAGTAGGCACCGGCGGCATGCACCGCATCGGCGATGGCGCGGGCATCGACCTCGAACAAACCGCAGGTGTTGGGATTGGTGATCATCACCGCGGCGACATCATCACCAAGGCGGGCTTTGAGCGCGTCGAGATCGACCCGGCCCGAAGCGTTCGCCGGAATGGACTCAACCGAATAGCCGCAGATCGCCGCGGTGGCGGGATTGGTGCCGTGGGCGGATTCGGGCACCAGCACGACGCTGCGCGAATCCTGTCCGTTGGCCTGATGAGCGGCCCGGATGGCCATCAAACCGCACAGCTCGCCATGGGCCCCAGCGGCAGGTGACAGCGCCACGGCGGGCAGCCCGGTGAGTTCCTTGAGCCAGTTGGCCAGCGTATCCATCAGGCGCAGCGCGCCCTGCACGGTGGAGACCGGCTGGAAGGGATGGATATCGGCCAAACCCGGCAGACGCGCCATTTTCTCATTAAGGCGCGGGTTGTGCTTCATGGTGCACGAACCAAGCGGATAAAAGCCTGAGTCGATGGAATAATTCTTTTGCGACAGCCGCGTGTAGTGGCGCACCACCTCGGGCTCGGACAATCCCGGCAAGCCAATGCCGTCACGACGGCGCAGGCCGCCAAGACGGTCTTTACCGTGAGCAGGCTCATCGACATCCACCGCCGTGGCGCCGGGCGAGTCGAGCTCGAAGATCAAGGGCTCTTCGAACCGCAGCCCGCGGTTGCCGGTGAAGGTTGTTTTAGAGGTTTCTGCCGTTACGTCTGTCATCACAGCACCTTACTGAGGCCGGCGATGAGCTTATCCATGTCATCGTCCGAGGTGAGTTCCGTTGCCGTGACCAGCAACACGTTTTCGAGCTCATCAAAGGTGGGATAGAGGCGCGACGCCGGAACGCCGCCGAGAATGCGCCGGGCTGCCAAGTCTTCGGCCACCTCAGCCGCGGGGCGCGGCAGCGATATTGCAAACTCGTTGAAGAAGGCCTGGGGCAGCACTTTGATGCCGCCGATGTCGTCCAGCCGTTCGGCAAGCGACACCGCCTTGGCGTGATTGACCTCGGCGAGTTTGGTGAACCCGGCTTCGCCCAGCAACGTCATGTGGACGGAAAACGCGAGCGCAATCAGGCCTGAGTTGGTGCAGATATTCGATGTCGCCTTCTCACGGCGGATGTGCTGCTCGCGCGTGGACAACGTCAGGACGAAGCCGCGCTGGCCGTCTTCATCCACGGTCTCGCCGCAGAGACGGCCCGGCATCTGGCGGATGAACTTCTCGCGGGTGGCGAACAGACCTACACCCGGACCACCGAACGACGCGGGACCGGCCAGGGATTGGCCGTCGCCGACGACGATGTCCGCGCCCATGGCGCCAGGCGGAGTCACCAGACCCAGCGACACCGGCTCGGCGACACAGACGACAAGGAGAACGCCAGCCGCTTGGCACGCCTGGGAAAGGGCGGCGTAATCTTTTAAGTGGCCGAAGAAGCCCGGGTTCTGCACGACGACGCAGGCGAGTGAGTCATCGACCCGGCCAATGAGGTCCTCCACCCCCAGGGGATCGGGCGCGAGACACTCGATACCTAGATCGAGATGCTTGAGCTGGGTTTCGGTAACATCGCGGTAGTGAGGGTGGACCGACCCGGACAGCAGCACCTGATTGCGGCGGGTGACACGGCAGGCCATGGCCGCGGCCTCGGCACAAGCGGTGGCACCGTCGTACATGGAGGCGTTGGCCACCTCCATCCCGGTGATCAGCGCGACCTGGGTTTGAAATTCATAGATGGTTTGCAGCGTGCCCTGACTGATCTCCGGCTGATAGGGCGTATAGGCGGTTAGGAACTCGCCGCGCTGAATGAGGTGATCCAGCGACGCCGGTGTGTGATGCCGGTAGTTGCCGGCCCCGAGAAACGAGGGCGCATCGGCGCAGGACAGGTTCTCGCGGGCAAATCCGGCGATCAGGCGTTCGACATCAAGCTCAGTCTTGCGGTTGGGCAAATCGAATACTGGCTTGGCCTTCGGCAGTTCTGCGAACAGGTCATCGATGGAGGCAACACCGATGGTCGACAGCATGGCGCTGCGGTCGGCATCGGTCAGAGGGAGATAGCGCATGGGCAAATGTCCTAAGCGTCGAGGTCTTTGAGGTAGGCGTCGTAAGCGGCTTGATCCATCAGCTCATCTAGCTGACCGGCATCATTGAGAGTCATCTTGAAAAACCAGCCACCGCCGGTGGGATCGGAGTTGACGGTGTCGGGTGCATCGGCGAGCGCACCATTGCCTTCGGTGACCGTGCCCGAAACCGGCGCGTACACTTCGCTGGCCGCTTTGACGGACCTCAACGACAGCAGCTTCACCGCCCTTCTCCACCGACTTGCCAGCATCCGGCACTTCGACAAAAACGATATCGCCGAGCTGGCCCTGGGCGTAGTCGGTAATCCCCACAGTGGCGGTGTCGCCGTCCACGAGAATCCACTCGTGCTCCTTGGTGTAACGCAAATCTGTCATGGTTTTCCCCTGTAGTACCGCTGCGGGACGAACGGCAGTTGAACGACATCGGCCTCAAGGGCCTTGCCGCGGACGATAAGATGCAAACGGGTGCCCGGCTGGGCGTGGGCAGCAGCAACGTAGCCCATGGCCACCGGCCCTTCGACCGTCGGGCCAAAGCCGCCGGAGGTGACAACACCGATGTGTTCTCCCTCTGGCGTTTCGATCTCCGTGCCTTCCCGGGCCGGGGCACGGCCGAGCGGTTTGAGACCGACGCGCAGGCGGGCGGACCCCTCGTGCAGCTCATTTAGAATACGGGCGTCACCCGGAAAGCCGCCTTCCAAACGGCGGCGCTTGCCTATGGACCAGACCAGATCCGCCTCGACCGGCGAGGTGGTGTCGTCGATGTCATGACCGTACAAGCACAAACCCGACTCAAGGCGAAGGGAGTCGCGGGCACCAAGGCCAATGGCTTCAACCTCGGTTTCGCTGAGAAGCCGTTCGGCAAGAGCTTCGGCTTTGTCCGCCGCAACGGAAATCTCGAAGCCGTCTTCGCCGGTATAGCCGCAGCGGGAGACCACCACTTCGGCACCGTCGATCACGGCAGACCGCAGCGACATGAACGGCATGGCGGCGCAATCCGGATCGAAGCGGGCCAGAACGTCGGCGGCTTTGGGCCCCTGCAGCGCGAGGAGCGCGCGGTCGTCTTTACGCTCAATCGAAACACGGTCGCCGAAGTGATCCGCGATCGCCGCGTAATCCTTGTCCTTGCACGCGGCATTGACGACCAGATGCAACCGGTCCAAAGCACCGTCAACCGGGCGGGCGATCATCAGGTCGTCGATGATGCCGCCGTCAGCGTTGAGCAGCTGCGTATAGCGGATGCGGCCCGGCTTGAGCGCCTGGATTTCGCCGGGAACGAGTTCCTCAATCGCGGCGGCAAGATCTTCACCCACCAGATCAGCCTGGCCCATGTGAGAGACATCGAACAATCCGGCGGCGTCGCGGGTGTGCAGATGCTCTTTAAGAACCCCCAAGGGATACTGCACAGGCATGCTATAGCCCGCGAAGGGCACCATCTTTGCGCCGAGACGCACGTGCAGCGCGTCCAACGGTGTGGTGAGAAGGCTGTCGCTTACGGCCGTGTCTGGCACACCGGTTATCCCCAGGTTCAGCTACAACAGAGTCGCCACCGGGCACGGCTGCCGCCATGTCCGATGCCCTCCTCTGTCGCAAGACCTGAGAGTTTCGCCGGTGCGTCGCGCGCTGCCAGCTGTCCCCGTCGGTGAGACGTCAGACCACTGGCCTGCCGCCTACTTTCCAGAGTATCCGGCCCCCATGGTCCTGGTGCCTGAGAGATTCCGAGGGCGGTTGCTCCTTCGGCGCTGGCTACGGTGCGATCCGCGCCAGACTCTTCCACAGGGGTGTAGCGGATAGGTGTGATTAAACCGAGTCAGACCGGCAGGTCAATGGCGCGACTCCGGCGTTAGCGGGATTGGCCGCGATTATACCGCAGTTGGCCGTCAGTGAGCTGAAATCCGAGATAGATATCGTAGCCGGCGGCGGTCAACTTGTCCTCAAGGGGAATGAAAATGCGCACATTCGACTCGGTGATTCGGTCCCGCCGGGCACCGCCACGGGGAATCCGGTAAGTGCGCTTGAACACCTTCTTGCCGGCAGCCTGTGGATAAAATCGCGGGATCGCAACGAAATAGTACAGATCAACCGGACCGGGCTCGACCGCGGGACCGCCGCTGACAATCATATCGACGTCCATCACGACTTCGACGCCATCGTCATTGAAGCTGCAATTGCCCTCGAAAGAGATGATCTCCGCCTGATATTTCACATCCGTGATGCTTTCGGACCCGCCGTCTTTAAACTCGGTCAGGCGCGCGGTGGCGTCATCGATGCGCACCTCCGGGCATGGCGGGACCGGCTCAAGGGCACAACCGGACAAACCGGCGAGAGCGGCAAGGCCGAGCGAGAGCGCTGCGAGGCGGAACGGGCGGACAAGAGAGAACAACATAACGGATTGAAAGTAGCCTAAAGCTTGGCGTGGGAGCCGTCGCACATTGGCTGGCGCGATGAGGCCTTGCAACCGCAAAAGTACACGGTCCCATCTTTCTCCGCAGTCAGTTGATGGGGAGCAAAATCCGTGCCCTTATGGGACCCATCACAGAACGGCTGCTTTGCGCTGCGCCCGCAGGTACACCACCAGTAAGATTTGCCGGCCTCAACGTCGACCGGATAAGGCGCCTTCTGAGCGACCACGGCGGTACTGGCGTCAGGCGCCCCGTTGTCTGCATCCGTCATGTGTTCGACCTTTTGCCGGTTCTGGTTATCTGCTAAGGAAAGGGCCGTTTTCTGCCGGTTTTGGGCGACATGTGCTTCCCCGCAGGCGATATCGGCGCAACAATACCGGCGTCACAAAGAAGATGCCAGCGGCATCACTCCGCCGTTCCCAGGCTCGGCCAACACACAGGGTAAAATGACGCGACCTGCTCTCACAATCCTTCTAGCCGGCCCGCGCGGCTTCTGCGCCGGGGTCGACCGGGCGATCTTGGTCGTCGAGAAGGCCTTGGAGGCGCATGGCGCCCCGGTCTATGTGCGCCACGAGATTGTCCATAACCGGTATGTGGTGGAAAACCTGGAGGCCAAGGGCGCCGTCTTCGTCGAGGAACTGGATGAAGTGCCCGATGGTGTGCCGGTGGTGTTCTCCGCCCATGGCGTGCCGAAATCCGTTCCGGAAGCGGCCGGCGCGCGTGGACTAGATTATATCGACGCGACCTGCCCACTGGTGTCCAAGGTGCACATGGAAGCCCACCGGCATGCCCGCACCGGCCGACACATTTTATTGATCGGCCATGCCAACCATCCTGAAGTGATCGGCACCATGGGCCAGGTGCCCGAAGGGTCGATGACGTTGATCGAGACCGTGGATGATGCCGAGGCCCTCCAGCCTTCCGACCCGGACAATCTCGCCTTTGTCACCCAGACCACGCTGTCGGTGGATGACACGGCGGACATCATCGCCGTCCTGCAACGCCGTTTCCCGAGCATTTCCGGGCCGCGCAAAGAAGACATCTGCTACGCGACAACCAACCGGCAGGCCGCCGTTAAGGCCATTGCGGAAAAATGCGACGCGCTGGTGGTCATCGGCGCCCCAAATTCATCGAACTCAAAACGTCTTGTCGAAGTCGGCCATAAAGCCGGATGCGGCGACGCCATTCTGGTGCAACGAGCCAAGGACATCCCGTGGGACCAACTGAAAGATGGCGACACCCTGGGCGTGACGGCGGGCGCATCGGCCCCTGAGGTCCTGGTGGAAGAAGTCATCGCCGCGGCCCGGGAACGCTTCGATATCACCGTCGAGGAAGTGCGCGTTGCCGAAGAAAACGTGACGTTCAATCTCCCGCGCGCGTTAAGCGCTTAGGGGGATACCTGATGGCGGTTTACACGGAAGTTGACGACGAAGCCCTGGAGGACTTTGTCGCCCACTACGATATCGGCCGGGTGGTGTCCTGCAAGGGCATTGCCGAAGGCGTGGAAAACTCGAACTATCTGCTGCACACCGATCAGGGCCCGTTCATTCTGACGCTGTATGAGAAACGCGTTGCGCCCGAAGACCTGCCCTTCTTCCTTGGCCTTATGCAGCACCTGGCCGCCTCGGGTGTGAAGTGCCCAGTGCCCGTCACCGCACGTGATGGCAAGGCACTGCAAACCTTGGCCGGGCGGCCTGCAGCGATCATCACGTTCCTGCAGGGCATGTGGCCACGACGCGTGACACCCAGCCATTGCGCGCAACTGGGCCGCGCCATGGCCGGTCTGCACAGCGCCGGTACGACGTTCGATCAGACCCGCGCGAACGATTTGTCGGTGGACGGATGGAAGCATTTGTTCGCCGCCTGCGCCGACCACGCCGATGAAGTGGCAGAGGGCCTCCATCAAGAAGTGGGCGATGAACTCGATCACCTGGCATCAACCTGGCCCGCGGACTTGCCGTCGGGGGTCATCCACGCCGATTTGTTTCCGGACAACGTGTTCTTTTTGGACGACACGCTCTCAGGCGTTATCGATTTCTATTTCGCCTGCACAGATTTCCTGGCCTACGACATCGCCGTGTGCCTCAACGCCTGGTGTTTCGAGGCGGACGGGCAGATGAACGTGACCAAAGCCCATCGCCTGCTGGCTGGATATGAAGAAGTCCGCCGCCTGACGCCGGAAGAGAAGGAAACACTGCCGCTGCTGGCGCGTGGCGCGGCGATGCGGTTCCTGCTGACGCGGCTGTACGATTGGGTCAACACACCGGACGGTGCACTGGTCAAACCGAAGAACCCGCTCGAGTACCTGCACAAACTGCGCTTTCACCGTGGTGTGCGCGATATCGGCGCGTATGGATTAACGTGAGCGAACGGGCATGAGCGACACGCCAGCAAGATCCGTTGAGCTGTATACGGATGGCGCCTGCCTGGGCAATCCAGGACCCGGTGGCTGGGGGGCGCTGTTGCGTTTCAACAGCACGGAAAAGGAACTGTCCGGCGGGGAAGCGGATACCACCAACAACCGCATGGAGCTCCTCGCGGTCATCGAAGGCCTCAACGCCTTGACCCGGCCGTGCACCGTGGAGGTCTATACCGACAGCCAGTATGTCCAGAAGGGAATCACCGAATGGATTTCCGGCTGGAAGGCGCGCGGCTGGAAAACGGCTGCGAAAAAACCGGTCAAAAATGCCGACCTGTGGCAAGCCCTAGATGCCGCACAAGAACCGCATCGGGTCTCATGGCACTGGGTCAAGGGGCACGCGGGTCATCCCGAAAACGAGCGGGTGGATGATCTGGCCCGGATGGAAGCGCAGAACATTCAGGCAGAGAGATTCTAGCCCGGCACAAGCGCTCCGAGCACATGATCGGCACCGGACACACCGAAGCCGCCCGGCGGTTCAATGAAGACGTGCTCAACGATCCCGTCGTTAATCACTAAGGCAAAACGCTGGGCACGGATGCCCATGCTGCGCTCCGTCTGATCCGCGGCGAGGTCCAAGGCCGTGACGAAGGCTGCGTTGCCATCGGCCACCATGAGAATGTCACCGGCGTTGTTCTTTTGTGCCCATGCGGCCAAGACGAAGGCATCGTTGGTGGAGACGCAGGCGATGCGTGCGACACCGGCGTCTTGAAAAGCGTCAAAGCGTTCGATGTAGCCGGGCAGATGACGTGCTGAGCATGTCGGCGTAAACGCACCGGGGACGGCAAACAAAACAGATTGCCCGACGCTGAACAGTGCACCAGTTGTAGTGGCGAGCGGACCCTGGGGACGCGCGACGAACACGGCAACGTCGGGCAGTTTATCTCCGGTTTGAATCGGCATCAGGTGATCAGTTTACGTGCGGTGTGAAATTTTTTCACCTGTGCACACGCCTGTATCTTTGACAGTTCGCTGAGTGACGTAAATTGCAAGGCAATTTTTCGCGTCCGTGCCCTTGTTTTGCCATCATCCCAGGCGCATCCTAATACCATGATACGGAGTTCATCGGACCCGCGTTATCTGTCTGGCCAGTTTCTTGTCGCCATGCCCAGTATGGGCGACCCCCGCTTCGAGAAATCGGTGATTTACATGTGCGCCCATTCCGAAGACGGCGCGATGGGGCTGATCGTCAACCAGCCGCTGGACGAGCTGAACTTCCCCGACATTCTTGAACAAATCGGTATTGAACCGACACCGGCGTGCGACCGCATCATCGTGCACTGCGGCGGCCCGGTGGAATCCGCACGGGGCTTCGTACTTCATTCGTCCGATTATCAAATGGACGGCACCATGGTGGTCGACGAAACCGTTGCGTTGAGTGCCACAACCGAAGTTCTGAAAGCCATCGCTTATGGCACGGGGCCGAAGCGGTGCCTGATGGCGCTGGGCTATGCGGGCTGGGGTGCCGGACAACTGGACGACGAAATTAAGAGCAATGCCTGGCTCAGCGTGCCGGCGGACAGCGACCTATTGTGGTCCGACGACAGTGAGACCAAGTGGGAGCGGGCGCTGAATATCCTCGGCATCAGTCCGGCAATGCTGTCGGGCGAAGCGGGCCACGCTTAACCCACCACCCCCCTTTAATGCGCCGTCCAGCCGCCGTCGACCTTGAGGCACGAACCGGTCACCATCCGCGAAGCCGGTGCGGCGAGGTACACCACCGCGCTGGCGACATCTTCGACCTGGCCGAGATGCCCAAGAGGAATTTGGTTGAGCACGGAGTCCTTGAACGCAGGATCGTCGAAGAACGGCTTGGTCAGCGGCGTTTCGATAAACGTCGGCGCGACCGTGTTGACGCGTATGCCGTGGGGGGCAAGCTCCACCGCCATCGCCTTGGCCAGACCTTCGATGGCGTGTTTTGAGGCGCAGTAGACCGTGCGGTTGACCGCGCCGACATGTCCCATTTGCGACGACATATGGATGATCGATCCACCACGCTTGTCGCGCACCATGCGTTCGGCAACCGCTTGGGCGGCGAAAAAGGCCGCGCGCACGTTGATGGCCATGATTTGGTCGAAGTGATCTTCGGTCACGTCGCCGAAAGGCTCGGGAATGTTGGTGCCGGCGTTGTTGAGAAAAATATCAAGCGGCGGCCCGTCGTTAACCACCTTGGTCAACGCAGCCACATCGGTCACATCGCACGATGCCGTCGTCACTTTGCGCCCCAGCGCGGAAACCTGTTCGGCGGTTTCGTCAAGCGCATCTGCATTGCGGGCGACGAGCACCAAATCAGCACCCGCCTCCGCCAGTGCCAGTGCGCAACCGGCGCCAAGGCCTTTGGAGCCCCCGGTCACCAGGGCAGTCAGACCGCTGAGGCCGAATGGAGACCCGCCACCCGCCATATCAGTCCCCCAAGTCCTGCGTGGCTTTGGCCTTGTGCGCAGCCAAGGCCATAAGGCGGCGGTCGCGCCAGTTGCGGCGGTCCGCAAGCTCATTCGCTTTCACGTTCGTGCGCCGTTCCGCTTCAACCTTGGCGATGAGGCCTTCACTCCACGGCTTCGGTTCGGTGCGGTCTTGCGCGACCTGATGATACAACGGAGCCAGCCGCGCCGCATAATCGGCGACGCCGCCGGGCGCGTTAAGATCGATGGTCTGAAACGGCCCCATGAAGGACCAGCGCAAACCCAGACCGTGGGAGACAGTCTTGTCGATATCCTCCGCTGAAGCATAACCTTCCTCGAACAGCGCCCACGCCTCATTCAGCAAAGCGCCTTGCAAGCGGTTGAGGACGAAGCCCTCAACCTCGCGGTCGATCTTGATCGGTGTCTGTCCGACTTCGGTCATCAGATCATACGTCTGATCGACCACGCTTGAGTCCGTCCACGGCGCCGGAACCAGTTCCACCAAAGGCACGAGATACGGCGGATTGACTGGATGGGCGATGAGACAGCGCTGCCGGTTGGCCACCTCTTCCGTGAAGGCGGACGCCGGAATGCCCGAGGACGAACTGCCGATAATGACCTCGGCTGGGCACAGGGCATCGAGCGCCGCTGTGACCTCACTCTTAACCGGAATGGTTTCGAACACGGACTCCTGAACGTAGGTGACGCCGGCAACGGCATCTTCCAACGACTCATGCACGGAGATGCGGTCCAACACCTTGGCCGCGTCATCGATCAAGTCGAACCGCTGTAAGTCCTCAAGATTGGCTTTGATGTCATCGCGCACCCGGGCACGCAGGTCATCGTTGCCGTCATAAATGCGCACCGGATAGCCCGTCCGGGCGAAGACGATGGCCCAACCCGCGCCAACCAGACCCGCGCCGACAACGGCAACAGGCACAGTCATTTGGAAACCCTAGGCATTACCGTAGCGGCGCACACGCAGATCACACTGCTCCTTATGACCGGCAAAGTTCTCAATGGCACAGAGACGCGAACCATACTCACCGATGACCTTGGACGCCTCTTCAGTACAGGTTTGGTAGGTGCAGGTCTTGATGAACTTGCCGACCCACAGACCGCCGGTGTAGCGCGCCGCCTTGCTGGTCGGCAGGGTGTGATTGGTGCCGATCACCTTGTCGCCATAGGCCACGTTGGTTTCCTTGCCCAGGAACAGGGCACCATAGTTGGTCATGTTCTCGCGCCACCACAACGGGTCTTCGGTGAGAATCTGGACGTGCTCCGAGGCGATGTCATCGGCCACCTTGAGCATCTCGGCGTTGTCTTCACAGAGAATAATTTCGCCGTAATCTTTCCACGCTGCGCCCGCGACGTCCGCCGTCTCAAGAACACCTAGCTGGCGCTCGACTTCTTTCACCGTTTCATCGGCGACGCGCTGCGACGTGGTCAGCAGCACGGCGGGCGACGTTGGGCCATGTTCAGCCTGACCCAGAAGATCTGTGGCAACCATCTCTCCGTCGGCAGTGTCATCGGCGATGATCAACGTTTCAGTGGGACCGGCAAACAGGTCGATGCCGACCCGGCCGTAAAGCTGGCGCTTGGCCTCAGCCACATAAGCGTTGCCGGGACCGACCAGCATATCGACCGGGGCGATGGTTTCCGTGCCCAGCGCCATAGCGCCGACAGCCTGAACACCCCCCAGAAGATAGATTTCATCGGCACCGGCGAAGTGCATCGCCGCAATGGTGGCCGGGTGGGCGGCGCCGTTGGTCGGCGGGGTACAGGCGATCACCCGTTTGCAGCCAGCCACCTTGGCGGTCAGCACGCTCATGTGCGCCGAGGCCACCATCGGGTAACGCCCGCCGGGCACGTAGCAGCCAACGTTCTCAATCGGGATGTTCTTGTGACCAAGCTGCACACCGGGAATGGTTTCAATTTCCACATCCTGCAGCGCTGCCTTTTGGGCTTCAGCAAACTTGCGGATTTGCGCCTGGGCGAAATGAATGTCTTCGATCGTCTGCTTGTCCAGCGAGTCGACGCAAGCTTTGATTTCGTCTTCGGAGAGACGGAAGCTCTCAGGCGAAAACTTGTCGAAGGTCTCGGAATAGTGCCGGACCGCCGCGTCACCTTCACTGGCGATACGCCCGAGAATATCGGTGACGATGTCGCGGACCTTGGCAGCAGCAGCCGTTTCCTCTGGGGTGGCACCCCGTTTCAAATATGTCGCCATAGCGTCCTCCGATGGAGCAGTAATCCTGATTTGGGGCGCAAACTAGCCGGACGGCGGGACGTTGCGAGTCCGTCATGGACTATGCCCATCACGTGATCATAGACTGGCACGTCACAGCCAGGGAATGCGCCGCTATGCAAGCGCCGCCTGGATGTCCTCGTAGGAGCCAAGCTCCTGAATCTGGCCAATGGCGGCTAGAGTCGGCGTTGTCGCAAATATGCGCTGGGCCGCCCCGGCGATGGCAGCGGCATCAATGGCATCGATTCGCGCGATCAGCTCCTGAGCGCCCAGTGTTTTGCCATAAACCAAAAGCTGGCGCGCGCGCTGGACACACCGGCTGCCCGGACTCTCAAGCCCCATCAGCAAACCCGCCTTGAGCTGTGCCTTGGCGCGGGCGACTTCGTCCTCGGACGCACCGTCGGTCATCTTGCGGATTTCGTCACAGAGGACGTTCACCAGTTCGCCGGTTTGCTCCCGGCTGGTGCCGGCATAGAGGGTGAACAGGCCGGAATCGTCGCAAGCGTTTTGCGATGAGAACACGGAATACGCCAGGCCACGCTTCTCGCGCACCTCCTGAAACAGGCGCGAGGACAGACCCTCGCCGAACAGCACGGACAAGGCGGAAATGGGGTAGTAGTCGGGGTCGTGATAACCGACGCTGTCGAAGCCTAGAACGAGATGCAGTTGCTCGATCGGACGGGTTTCACGGACATCGCCACCACCGTAGTGCGCGGTGACGGAGGACGGTCCGGGACCCGGCGGCAAGCCGGCAAAGGCCTCAGCCGCTAGTGCGACAAAGGCATCGTGATCAACACGGCCGGACGCCGAAACGACGATGTCGCCACTGGTGTAATTGGTGCGCAGATAGGACCTGAGATCATCAGCCTGCATACGCGTCACCGTGTCGACGGTGCCGAGCACGGGCCAGCCCAGCGCTTGGTCTGGATAGGCGGTGGCCTGCAACCGGTCGAATACGATGTCGTCCGGTGTGTCCTCCGCCTGATAGATTTCTTGAACCACCACCTGCTGTTCGCGCGCGAACTCGTCTTCGTCCATGGTCGAGTTCAGGAGAATGTCAGCCAGGATATCGACGGCGAGGCCGAGGTCTTCTTTCAGCACCTTGGCGTAATAGGCCGTATGATCGCGCGTGGTGTAAGCGTTGAGCTGACCACCGACGTTGTCCATCTGCTCGGCGATGTCATAGGCGGTCCGCTTTTTCGTGCCCTTGAACGCCATGTGTTCCAACAAGTGGGAAATGCCGTTGACCTCGAGCGCCTCGTGGCGCGTGCCCGCAGCCACCCAAACGCCGACAGCGACGGTTTCAACCGACGGCACAGGATCGGTGACAATGCGCAGGCCGGAGTCAAGCGTCGTGGTTTGAACGGTCATATGGCTCGGTAGCCTTAAACACGGCTGTGGGCGCGGACATAGTCCTGCACCCGCGCCAAGTCATTGGGCAGCTCGGTGTAACGCTCTTGTTTGTCATAAAGGTCGGCCATCGCCGGTGGCAAAGCCGGACGCTGCCCAGTCGCGTCTTTCACGGCATCCGGAAACTTGGCGGGATGGGCCGTCCCCATGATGATGCGCGGAATGTTGGAGTCGACGTCCGCCATACGCGCTGCCTGCACGCCAATCGCGGTGTGAGGATCGATCAATTGCCCGGTATCGTCCAACACAGACCGGATGACCTCTTTGGTGCCGTCGTCGTCGAGACGGACCCCTTTGAACTTCGCCGCGATGGCCTGGCGCGGCCCGTCCTCCACGGTGTACGACCCGCTTTGCGCCAGCCCGTCCATCAGACGTTTGACTGCTGCGCCATCACGGCCGTAGGCCTCGAACAACAGCCGCTCAAAGTTCGATGAGACCTGGATATCCATGGCCGGGCTTAGGGTCGGCACCACGCCTTCGACCGTCATCGCCCCGGTTTCGAAGTAACGGGTGAGGATGTCGTTACGGTTAGAGCCGACGAGAAACGTGTTGATGGGCAGGCCCATCCGGGCAGCACAGAAGCCAGCGAACACGTTGCCGAAGTTACCAGTGGGCACGGCGAAGCTGACGGGCCGGTCCGGACCGCCCAGCGCCAGAGCGCCGTAGGCATAGTACACGGTTTGGACCATGATCCGCGCCCAGTTGATCGAGTTCACCGCCGACAGGCGTACATCGTTACGGAACCCCTGATCGTTGAACATCGCTTTGACCAAAGCCTGGCAGTCATCGAATGTGCCGTCGACGGCGACGTTGTGCACATTGGGCGCGTTCACCGTCGTCATTTGCCGGCGCTGAACATCAGACACACGGCCCTTGGGATGCAAGATGATGATATCGATGGCATCGCGGTTGGCACAGGCAGCGATGGCCGCCGACCCGGTGTCGCCGGACGTCGCGCCGACGATGGTGATGCGATCGCCGCGCGCCGCCAGCACCCGGTCGAACATGTGCCCCACGGCCTGGAGCGCGTAATCCTTAAACGCCAGGGTGGGGCCGTGGAACAACTCCATCAGCCAGGTGTTGGGGGCCAGCTGGACCATCGGCGCCACAGCCGGGTGGTCGAACGGCGCATACGCCGTGTGCATCAGGTCATCAAGAGTGGAGTTCAGCACAGATTCTGCGACAAACGGGCGTGTCACCTCGGCCGCCAAATCCGCGTAGCCGAGACCGCGCATCGCCCGCCAGTCCTCTGGTGACCGCTCCGGCCAGACATCGGGCACGTAAAGCCCCCCGTCCGTTGCCAGTCCGGTTAACAGAACATCGTCGAAGCCGAGCTCCGGGGCCTGGCCGCGGGTGGAAACAAAACGCACGGAATACTCCTGATTGGGCCGGCTGGCCGCATCTTGCCGCAGCCATTGGACCGCAAGGGCGCGGATACTAGCGGCGCACCCGCACCGGAACAACTATTTGAGTTCATGGCGCCTCTGCGTGAAGACCCGGAGTTTGCCCCACGCTCAATGACTCTCTGGAGACTCAGGCATGAAGATTTTGTTTCGGGTCGAATTTATCCTTGAGGCACCGTCCAGCGAAAAATAGAGTCGTACCTCCTAAGTTCACCTTGAGGGTTTGATGGTGCAGAACTTGGCTGGGAACGTACACGCTTTCAAACACGATCGGCCCAGCCCTGATGAAAACGGGCGAAGCCGGGCGATCCCAGAAAGGTGGCGCGCTGCGCTGCGTCATCTCGACATTGCATTTCAGCCGATCGTCGATATTCATTCTGGCCGCACTCTGGGCTTCGAGGCCCTAATGCGCGGCTGCCAAGATGCCGGATTCGCGACTCCGATTGCTTTATTAGACGCGGCAGATGCGGACGGCGTCCTCCCGGAGATTGAAAAAGAAGTCGTATCCAAGGCGTTGAGCAAGTTCACTGAGATCGAGGGACATGCGGCCATGAAGGTGTTCGTCAACTTAGACGGACGCACGATCTTACAATCACGCGGACTTGCCGAGTTTCTGCTTGCCGAGGTGGAACGCCATGGTTTGTCGAGATCGAATCTTGCTTTGGAGATTTCCGAGCGCTTCAACTTTGCCGCCGATGACGGAGCGATGCAGGTGTTGCATCGGTTGAGCCGGGTTTTAGGTGGCGTCACGCTTGATGATTTCGGAGCAGGGCACGCCAACTTTCAACTTTTCTACCACCTTGAACCAAAAGTTCTGAAGCTTGACCGGTTCCTGATCTCCGCTATCGGTACGGACTCCAAGAAGGCTGTGTTTCTGCAACACATCGTGGTGATGGCCCATCTGCTGGGTAGCCAAGTCATCGCCGAAGGGGTGGAGACAGCAAAGGAATACTACGTCTGCAAAGAGCTCGGCTGTGACCTGGTCCAGGGCTACCTGGTTGCCCGGCCTCAGACCAAAAGCACCGCCTTGCACGGCCGCTACGCTTCGGTCTTGACCTTGAGTCAGAACGACAAACGTAATCAGGAAACGGATAGAGACCTGATCCTCTCGACCTTGGACAAAACCGAACCCATTGCCGTCAACCAGCAAATGCAGGACGTGTTCGACCGGTTCTTCAAAGAACGTGACCGCGCGTTCTTTACCGTTGTTGACGAGACAGGGGCACCGATCGGGGTTATCCACGAACGTGACCTGAAGACATTTACCTATTCGCGCTTTGGCCGGGAGTTGATGCGGAATCCATCGATTACAGGGTCCTTGCAACGCTTTGTCCGGCCCGTTCCCGTGGCTAACTTGCGCGCCTCGGCCGAGGAAGTGCTCGAAATTTTTTCCACCAGCGCCGCAGCGGACGGCGTGATGATGATTTCAGATACGGAGTACGCCGGGTTTCTTCGTGCCCGCTCACTCTTGAAGATCATCAACGAAAAGAACTTACGGCTGGCACGCGACCAGAACCCACTTTCGAAGCTGCCGGGCAATACTTTGATCAACGAGTACCTAGCGTCCACTTTGCGCAAAACGGATGTCAATCGGCACTTGGTTTACCTGGACTTCGATAACTTTAAGCCGTTCAACGACAAGTATGGCTTCCGCACTGGCGACCGGGCGATCCTGATATGCGCCCATCAGCTCAAAGATCTGGGATCACGGACACGGGCATTCGTCGGGCATGTCGGTGGCGACGACTTCTTCTTCGGTATGGAGTCTGTCGATCAAAACGAGGTCGTAGACATTGCTCGGCAGATTGCCGAAACGTTCCGCCAGAATGTGGAGAGTCTTTACTCCAAGACAGACCGTGAGCGAGGGTCTGTACTCTGCCGTGCACGCGGATCGGAGGAAATGACCGAACACGCCCTCATGACCTTAAGCGCAGCCGTAGTCTCCGTTCCGTCTGGGCATGAGGCGGAAAGCGTCGATGCTGTTTCCCATCAAATTGCGGTTGCAAAGAAACGGGCCAAGGACTCAGCAGATCGAGTATTCGCGATTACGCTTTAAGCCGGATGAGGGTCCTAATCACCCCGGGACGCCATGTCACGGATGGCCTGCGCATAAAGATCACCGACAGCTTCGCCCAAGGCCTCTACTGCGGATTCAACACTCCGCCCGGCATTGCGCTCCGCCGAATACGTGTTGGCGAACACGGTTTCGTTGCCGCGGATGCGGCGCAAACTAAGCTCGAATTCGACTGCGATTTTGGCCGGACCACCGGCGACAACATGATCCAAACGGCGCAGCGTACCGACGATCTCATAGTCCCGGTTGGCGCGCACCTCGGGAGAGGTGACCTGGTCGAATACGTCCGCGTTGCGCAGAGTATCAATCAATCCACGCTGCAGCATCACCGATGGCGGCTCCGACCAATAGTGATAGGTGTACTGCTTACGCTGGGTGGCCGACTCCCGGAACACGATGGGACGCTCATTGATCACGCCCTCGGCCCAGAACGGCGGCACTTCGGCAATGCCACCGATGGACGCGTCGACCGTGGTGGTTGCCGCCAGGTCGAGCGACAGGTTGTAGAACGTATCCGTCGGCACCGGCGGCGACGAACAGGCGGCGATGCCCAGCAGGGCGCAAGCCGCGAAACAGGACCGGATGGCGGAAAAGCGAGTGGGGTACGTCATGTTCAATCCTCCGTCAGCGGCTGTTCGCCTGGGCTTCATCTTCCTGGGGCGAACCGCCCAGAAGGAGCCCCGGATTCTGACGGATCGAGCGGCTGAACTCGGCGAAGTTACGGCTGGTCGCCTCAAGATTGCCGGTGATGTCGTCAACGGTGCGGGCGATCGTGGCCAGCGTGTAGCGAAGATCCCTGATGGTATCGTTGATATCGGTTGAATTGTTGGCGACCACGCCGTGCATTTCCTCGATGGCTTCATGGATCAGCACACGGGTTTCGTTCAACTCTTCCGCCAAACCTGCCATGTCGGCGGACGCGGACTGAAAGTTGTCCAGAACCGAGGACAGGTTTTTGCGGTTGGTATCACCGAAAACGTCTGTTTCAAGAAGATCGGCCGTGCGCGTTAAACTAGAGGAGATCTTCGGGACTTGATTGCTCAGATCGTCTGAAATGTCTTTGAGATTCGCCAGCATCGGGCCGGTGTTTTCGACCGCCGCGTCGCCAATTTCGGTGACATAGGTGTTCAAGTTCTCGATCAGAGGCTTAAGCGAATTCTGGCTAAGATCACCGAACTCCGCACCGATTTCAGACAGGGCCGCGAAGAAGTTACTGGGCGCAACGCCTTCAATCATCGAACCGGGCGGGAGCGCGTTCGGACTGTCCCCACCAGCGATATCGATGGTCATAGCGGACAGCAGTCCCGATACGGTGGCGCGCGCCACGCTGTCCTCGGGAATGACCCAACCTTCCTGCACTTCGATGTTGACCCGGAAGCGTACTTTGCCGTCTTCGAACATCGGCTCGACGCTGTCGACCTGACCGATCTGATAGCCCTCGTACAGCACTTGCGTGCCAAACTTGAGGCCACCGACGTTGCCGTACACGGTGTAATATTTGTCGGTCGCGCCGGTGCTGCCGGCCAGCATGCTGATGACGAAGACAAACACCACCAGCATGGCGGAGACAAACCCGCCAACGACGACATAATTAATTCGGCTGTCTTTCATGACAAATCTGAGGCGGCCCTTCGCCGCCCGCGCCCCTTATTTATTAAGTTCAGTCTTTCACTTCAGTAAGACGGCGTAAATACTCATCCGGGTCCAAAATTTCTTCCTCGGTTCTCCGGTTGAGCAAGTTCTGGATGCGTTCGTTGTCGCTTGCTTTGACTTCAGCGACGGTTCCAGCCATCAGGATGTTACCCCGGTCGAGCACGCAAATGCGATCGGCGATCTTGAACGCGCTCTCAAGCTCGTGGGTCACAACCACGATGGACATGCCCATGGCATCGCGCAGATCGATGATGAGATCGTCGATCGCCGAGGCAACCACGGGATCGAGGCCCGCGGACGGTTCATCGCAAAACAGGATGCGCGGATCCATCACCACGGCCCGGGCGAATGCCGCGCGCTTGATCATGCCGCCCGATAGTTCCGCCGGCATCAGGTTATCAAAACCGGACAGGCTCACGACCTCCATTTTGAGGCGCGCCATGATCTGCATGGTGGTCTCGTCCAGGGTGGTGTGCTCGCGCAGCGGCAGCATAATGTTCTGCAGCACGTTCATGGACGTAAACAAGGCGCCGCCCTGAAAGGCCACGCCCATCTTTTGGCGCAGTTTGGTCCGCGCCACATCGTCGATGGCGTTGAGGTCCTCGCCCAAGAGACGCACGTAGCCGGACGTCGGCCGCACCAGTCCAAGCAGAGTGTTCAGCATGGTGGTCTTGCCGGACCCGGACCCGCCCATGATGACAAGGATTTCGCCGGCATACACATCCAAGCTGACCGAGTGCAGAATTTCCCGCGGGCCGTAGTGGGTGACGAGATCGCGGACCTCGATCACCTTTTCCCGCTCCTCCGCCGGCTGCGGCGTATCTATGACGGCTGCTTCGGACATATCAGCGCGTCGTGATGAAAGCGAAAATCATGTCGGTGACAATGATGGCACTGATCGCCAACACCACCGAACGGGTGGTCATGCGGCCTACCCCTTCGGCGCCACCCTCGACGAGCGCGCCGTTGATAACACCCACAAGGGTAATCAAGATTCCGAACAAAAGACTTTTGCCGAGACCGTGGGTGACGTCTTCAACCTTGATGATTTCCCGCAGGGATTCGATGTAGGCCCCCATGCTGATCCCGAGTTCGACGGAGATGTACCAGCCGGCGCCGGCGAGCATGACCAGATCAGCCCAGAACGTCAGCACCGGCACCATGACAACCATGGCGATGAGGGCCGGTGTCACGATGAAACGGACCGGGTTCACGCCCATCACTTCCAGCGCATCGACCTCCTGATTGATCCGCATGGTGCCAATCCGCGCCGCCAGGGACGACCCGGTGCGCCCGGCGACGAGAATGCCGGTGATGAGGGGACCGAACTCGCGCACAACGGAGATTCCCACACCGATGGTGACCTGTTGTTCCGCGCCAAAGGTGGACAGCGTGTAAATGCCTTGAATGGCCAGCATCATGCCGATGGTGATGGACATCATGGTGACGATGGGGACGGCCGCGATGCCCACCTCCATGCACCGTTCGAACACGATTTTCAAACGCACGGGCTGCGCACGCTTGTGCCCGATCAGCGTCCAAAATATGGACTGGGCAAACAGAACCGCGCCGAAACCGACTTCGGAGACACCGGCGATGGCGGCGCGGCCGACACGCTCCAGATTATCGGAGACCCGGTCAGACACGGGGCTATGCGCTCGCGGCGATGGCGTCCTCGATGCTCTCGTGAATCGAGAACACCTTGTCTAACCGCGCCAGACTGAGCACCCGCATTACCGCCGCGCTGACATGGGCCAGGGCGAAAAAGGAGCCCTTCTTGCGCGACACCTGAAACGCTTCGACGAGACTGGCGACACCGGACGAGTCGATGTAGTTGACCTGAGACATGTCAACGACCACCCGGTCATGAGAGTCCAGGCACTCAAGCAGCCCCTGGCGAACCGCCGGTGACGTCTGCAAATCAACGTCTCCGGTCAGGGCGACAACGGTCGCTCCGTCCTGTTCTGTAATTTCTAACGCCATGCGTCCCCCTCGCGTCGGGCCTGAGTTTATCGTGATCTATAGGCTCTTGGTCAATTTAAATAAGTTGCCCACGCCCTCCGGCGGCTCGACGAAAATGGCCTCGTCCGTGACAGATTTAATAAGATGGACCCCTAGCCCGCCGGGCCTGATCTCATCGAGGTCGCGGGACTTAATTTTCGAGGGATCAACGGGCTCCGCAAAGTCCATCAGGTGGACAGTTAGCTTGTCGCCGTCCCGGATAAAATCCACGACAATGTCGCCAGGCTCATCCCAGCCTGCGTAGGCATGGCGGATAATGTTTTGGCAGGCCTCATCGACAGCCATCACCAAGTCTAGGGTCCACGTTTCATCGGCCCCGCAGAACGCAGCGGCATGTTCTGTTCCGGCGCGGATAATTTTCAGGCGATCAGCTTTTGCGGGCACACGCAGACGCAGAATCTGGCCCGATACGGCGTCTTCGTTTTCCTCGTCATGGGCAGCAGCAGGATCCGCCACGGCCTGGCTGTCCATGATGACGACCATCGTCAGGTCATCGCGCAGGGACTGACCGGGCAAGCGCACCGCACCGGTGATCGAGTGCAACTGCAGATCAGGACTCTCGTCGGCGTGCTGACGAATCAGCGCGCGGGCCCCATCGATACCGAGCATCCCGCCGCCAAACGTGGTGGCCTCTGTCAGCCCGTCCGTGAAGATATAAAAGTTGCCGCCGCCAAGATCGATTTCCTGAGCCGGATAGCCTTCCGGTCCAGCAATGCCGGGCATGATGCCGAGCGGCGGCGCCTCCGCCTCGAACTCACTAAAGCGGTCGCCCATGCCGTCCAACAGCAGCGGAGGTTCGTGGCCAGCATTGGCCATCACAATCTTCCCGGTCTTCGGGTCATAAAGGCCGCCCGCCATGGTGACGAACAAGCCGTGGGTGCCGGTCTCGCACAGCTCGTTGTTGATGGCATCGAATAGGCGACCCGGATTTTCAGTGCCTTTCGCCAAACACCTAAACAGACTGGATGTCTTGGCCATGAGTAACGCCGCGTTCATACCTTTGCCCGACACGTCGCCGACGTTGAACCAAATGCGACCATCGGACAGCGGCAGAATGTCGTAAAAGTCGCCGGACACACTGCGCGCCGCCATGTTGATGCCGTGCACCGGGAAATCGGAGTTCTCCGCCGGCGGCAGCAACTGACGCTGAATCTCGGCAGCCAATTCGAGCTCGTGCCGCTCGCGTTCCTGCGTCACGACTTGCTGGGTCAAGCGGAAGTTATGAATCGCCAACGCCGCCGCACCGGCCATCGTTTCAAGCAACGTCAGGTCATTTGCGTCGAACAGACCATCGCCGCTGTTCTTATTGATGATTTCGATACACCCGAGGCAGTCATCGCTAAGGGCGAGCGGGGCACACAGGATCGACTTGGTGGCAAACCCGGTTTGCTCGTCGACCATTGCGCCGAAGTCGGCGTCTTTGGTGACGTCGCGCACCATCTGACCGGTGCGGTCTTTAAAGGATCGTCCGACAATGCCCGCATCGGAGGGTATTCTCAGGCCAGTGATATCCACCGGGCCGTGGCAGGCCGTGCAGACAAGCTCCTTGCCCTGATCATCAACCAGAAACAGCGACGACGCTTCCGCGCCAACGTACTGGGTGATGCTGGCAAGACCGGTCTGGGCCATGACGTCGGCGTCACGGGTGGCGGTAAACTCGCGCGTCATAGCGGCGATCAGCCGCAGATGTTCGGCGACCTCACCGTCTTCACCATGATGCTCAGTGTTTTCAGACACAGACTTTGATATTGGATCGGGCATGCCCGCAACTATGCCCGGATCGGTGGCGGAGGTAAATCAAGCAGAGCGCCGTTGAAAACCGTGCTCAGGACCGCAGCGCGTCGAACGCGGCGAGGTACGAAGTGCAGACAGCATCTTCACTATAGGCGGCCTGCACGGCTTGCGTGCCGCCGGCGACGAGGTTCGCCCGAAGGTCACCGTTGTTGGCGAGTTGTGACAGAGCCGCGGCAAGCCCTTCTGGATCATCCGGCGGAACCAGCATACCATTCTCGCGATCGGCGATCAGATGACGCGGCCCTTCGCTTGCCGCAGCGACTACGGGGGTCTCGTTCACCCAGGCGTTGACGATGACATTGCCGAATGGCTCTTGCCGCGAACTCACCACACAGATATCGGCTGATTTGATGAGAGCGTCGCGGTCATCGCGCCACCCGAGAAAGCGAATGCGGTCCTTTACGCCGAGCGATCGCGCCCGCGCCTCAAGGGCCGCCCGTTCCGGCCCCTCGCCGGCGATCCAAAAATAAAATGAGTCGGGCAGCTGGCTAAACGCCTCAATGGCGATGTCGACGCCCTTGCTCACTACGAGACGGGCAAGCACAAGCAAAACGGTCGCGTCGTCCGGCGTGTCGAGATCGGACCTCTTAACCGCCTTCGCTTCGGACTGCGGCGAAAAGTTTGGAATGTAAGACACGCGGTCCCGGGGCCAGCCGCCCTCAACGCAGTGGCGAACAAGGTCGGGCGTATTGCAGATCAAATGGCGGCAGGCGGTGTAGTATTTAAGATCGTAGTACCCGCCGAGCCGGCCGATCACCGGGGTACGTTCGGCGGCGGCGGCATACGTTGCCCCCCGGCTCATCCACGCCAGCATCGCATCCGGCTGGAACGCGTGCTCTGCGGCACGCACGGTGCGCGCAGAAAACAAATCGAGCGCACTGCCCAGGCGTGCGGTCGATACCTCACACCCAGCGTCTTCAAGGGACGCGATCCGGTGTAGGTAGTCACGGGTGACGGCGTGCTGTGTGACACCCCGGCGCGACAGGGCGGCGACGAGATCGGTAAAGAACCGTTCTGCACCGCCATTCCGGCCACCGGCGATGACATGAAGGACGCGCATAACAAAGACTTTCGCGGGACAGAGGCGATGGAAGGACGAATGGGCACTGTACCTTAACCATCGGGTTTCGTAATAGACTGGTCCGAGCCCGCTCCCCTCACTCAGCACCTCATTGACTCCGGTATGAAACGACTGCGCCACCTTGCCGAAGCCGTCATCGCTTATGTGGCGTTTGGCGCCTTCCGCATCCTGCCCATCGACGTGGCGTCTGGGATTGGCGGGTTTGTGGCGCGCATCATTGGCCCACTGACCAAAGCGCACAGAACGGGATTGGAAAATCTGGTGCGGGCTATGCCCGAACTGACCGACAGGGAACGGCGGACAATCCTGTCCGGCGTGTGGGACAATTTCGGCCGGGTGATGACCGAATACGCAGTTCTGTCGCGTTTATCCCACACCTGGACCGACCGTATCGAAGTCGTTGGGGGCGAACACATCGAGAAACTCGCCGCTGCGAACGAGCCCGGCTTCATGGTGTCCGCCCACATCGGCAATTGGGAGGTAACGGCGCTGATCGTCGCCTGGCTGGCCGAACCGCCGGCGCTGATTTACCGCGCCCCCAACAATCCGTTGATTGGGGGCTTGCTCGACCGTGCCCGTGGCCATGCCCAGACCGACCTGATTCCCAAGGGCGCGCCGGGCGCGCGGGACATCATCCGTTGTCTCAATGAGGGACGGATTGTCGAGGCAGCGGTCGATCAGAAAATGAATACGGGTTTGGCCATCCCCTTCTTCGGCCGCGATGCCATGACCGGCGACGCGGTGGCGCGTTTGGCGCTCAAGCACCGCTGCGCCATCGTACCCGGCCGGGCCGAGCGTCTGACCGGCTGCCGCTTTCGCGTCACCTATGAGGAGCCCTGGCTGCCAGAGGACACCGGGGATGTGGAAGCGGATGTGCGGCGAACCATGGAGCGGATCAACCAGATTTTTGAACGCTGGATCCGGGACACGCCAGAGCAGTGGCTATGGCTGCACAACCGCTGGCCGAAAGAAGAAAAGTCACCGTGACGACGCCAGCCTTTGAGGGACGAACCATTCCCTGCCCGCTCTGTGCCGGTACAGATTTGACATGCGTGTCACAGGTTGACAGGCACGGCGGACGGTTAAAAACAGATATGTGCCGCGGGTGCGGTCATGTGTTCACCAATCCGCAGCCGACCCAGGACGAACTGGACGCCTATTACGGGCAGAATTACCGCGCCGACTACAAGAAGGTCACGACCCCGAAGCTCAAACACGTGTACCGCGCTGGACTGCGGGCGATGGAACGCCTAGACCGCTTGCAGGCGCATGTGAAGCCAGACGCGATGGTACTGGATGTCGGTGCGGGCGGCGGTGAGTTTGTCTATCTGCTGACACGCATGGGGTATAGTGCGAAGGGCTTAGAGCCGAACGAAGGGTACGCTGCCCATGCTCGCGCGGCCTATGACATCGACATCGCGATCGGAACCATTGAGGGCAACCTGCCGGAGTCCGGGACATGGGATGTCATCACCTTGCATCACGTGCTGGAACACTTGGCGGATCCAATCAGGGTGCTGCGTTCTCTCGCCGCGGGGCTAGTGGAACGGGGACGGATCATTGTCGAAGTCCCCAACGCCGAAGCGCGTTATCACGCGCCCAAACGCCGCTTTCATTTTGCCCATCTTCACACCTTCTCGGCGGACGGCCTGCACCTGGCGGCGGCGAAAGCCGGGATGCGCGTGACAGACCTCATCACCCAACCGCACACGGGTCACTTAAACGCGGTCATCGTGGCTGACGATTCGGTCACCGCCTCCGCATCATCGGACACGGCCGCGCGGATCGGCGCGTTTTTGACGAAAGAGTCGGGCCTGAAGGATCACCTCACCCCGCGCCCCTATCGCCGCTTGTGGGCCAATGTGAAGCGGCCGGTCCGGGAAGGGATGGCGCTGCGCCGGCTTGGATCGCCGGGCTCCGCCAAACAGGTGCTCGAAAGTTTGTATGCGCCTGTGATTGCCACGCAGCAGCCGAATTCGGAGTCTGTCTAAGCCGACCGATGCGAGGTCAGGCGCACGGCATCGAAACATGTGGGACTGGATTCACCGGGAATATGTCTTAGGCTGGCTCAGATCACGGGGAGCGAAACACTCATGGCCAATCCCGCCGAGACCGTTCACAGCATGGGCGAAAGCGGAAAGCTTCCGCGGTACTACCAAGTTTACCTGACGCTGCGGGACTGGATTCACAACGGCAACTATCGCGTCGGCTCTCAGCTGCCGACGGAATCCGAATTGTGCGAAACCTTTGGCGTGTCCCGCATCACCGTACGCAAAGCCGTTGACCTGCTGGTCGGCGAAAAACTGATCCGGCGGGAGCAAGGACGGGGTACTTTTGTCTCGGGCAACGATGCCACGCCGCCATTGACCGGTGACATGGGACAGGTTCTCAAACGCCTCGACTCCCTGGCACAGCGCTCGCAACCGGTAGACGTCCGGATTGCGACGGAGACCGCGGACGCCGAAACCTGCGTCGATCTTCAGCTTGAGCCCGGCGCGGAGGTGACCTGTCTCTCGCTCGTCCGGGTTTTGCAAGGCAAGGTCATCGGCAGGTCACGCACCTATTTCCCGGCTGATCTGAATGTCGACCTAAGTTCTGAAGATGTGGAGTCCTTGTCCATTGTCAGCATCCTCGAAAGTAAGGGCATCCAAGTCTTAAGCGCGGATCAGCTGATCGGCGCGACTCTGGCCGACATCAGCGATGCTCAAGCCCTTGGCTGCACTGTCGGCACACCTCTAGTGCGCATCCGCCTCATCGTGTTCGACCAGACCTATCGCCCGGTCGAGCGGCATGACGCTGTGTATTTGGCAGACTTCTATCAGCACCGGATTCATTTGGTACGCGAGCCCAGCGAGGTCGGCGGTCCCAAATGGGCGCATTCAGACTAAACAGCGGAATAGACGGCAGACAATGTCTCAGAACGGTGTGGTGATCTTCGGGGGCACGCGCCGCACGGGTTTGGAGATCGCACGTTTACTTGGTCAGCGCGGCGACCGGGTGGTCGGCATAGCCCGAACCACATCGGACTCCGCGGCATTGGAACAGACCGGCGCTCACATCATTGAGGCAGACGCGTTTGACGCAGCAGGTCTTAAGATCGCGGTGCAAAATGCGGGGTGCAGATCAGCGATCTGCAGTTTGGGCAATAGCGCCGGCGCTGAGCGCAAGATTGACTACGAGGGCGTGCGCAATGCCGTCGACAGTTGCGTCGAGGCGGGCGTAAAGCGCTTTCTTCTCATTACGGCGGTGGGCTGCGGCGATAGCCGCCCCGCCCTATCGGAACGTGCGATTCAGTTTCTGGGCCGGGTTTGCGAATTGAAAACCCAAGGCGAGGATCACCTGAAAGCCAGCGGCCTGGATTGGACGATTATCCGGCCCGGCGGCCTGTCGTCGGAGCCGCCGACCGGAACGGCCATATTGAGCGAAGACCCCATGTCACACGGTATGATCCGGCGCGGCGATGTCGCCCGTCTGACGGTGCAGTGTTTGGATGATGAGGCAACGATCGGGAAAGTGTATTCTGCGATCGATCCCGGCTAGAGACGCTTACTCTTCCGGAGCGACGACCACGTCCATGCCGTTCATGTCGTCGGTCAGGGTGATTTGGCAGCTGAGCCGGGAGTTGCCTTCCCGGTAGCTTTCCGTTTCTTCCACCAACTCCTGCTCGTCTTCGGACCGGGCCGGAAGCTTGGACGCCCATTCGCCTTCAACGAAGACGTGGCACGTGGCACAGGAACAGCAGCCGCCGCAGATGGCTTCGACATCCATGTCATTGTCGCGCAACACTTCCATCAAAGTGGCACCGGCCTTGCCGTCGATCTGGTGCTTTTCTCCGGCGCGGTTTGTCACGTTGAGCGTGGGCATGAACTGAGAACTCCGGTCTAATCGGTCGATTCGGTGAAAGATGGGGGCTCGTAGCGCAAACAGGCCGCGCCGGGCAACCCCTTTTCCGGGTTCGGGCGGCGCCAAGCTTGGGCGGGACCGGCGCCATCCGCTGATCGGCCAGCGATGGCGACAGCCCTCTGAACCGGTCAAACCCATCGGGACTGGGATAGGATGGTATAAGAGCACCTGTGCTGACTTGGAGGGTCTCGGGATGACATCGACGCTGCCGCCGACCTACGACCGGACGGGCCGGCATGCGCTGTCGCCCGAGGTCGATCACGACGAAACGGCGCGGTTCAATTTTCTGACCAACCTGAACGTCCACCTCGGCCAAAAGGTCTCGCCTGGCAACCGCGCCGCGTTCGAAAAGCGGGTTGCACCTGGGTTTAAGAAGGAAACGGGATCAGACCTGCAGACGCGCCAGCAGGTGCGCGTGGCCATGCGCCAAGACCCCTACTACCAGTGCTGGGCCGCCCTGCGCCGCAACACCATGGAACAGCGCCAGCAGGCGGGACGCCATGTCGTGTTGCGGCAACTGGACGACTTGATCAGCAAAGCGCGGGATTTCAATTCGGGCAAAGAGACCTTGGCCATCGACACCGCAGCCGAAGTGCCGCGCTATTTGGCTGCCGTCGACAACCACTGCATGCCGGGCAGCTACTACACCGAAGTCGTGCCGGATGATGTACTGGCCGGGGCCAACTATGAGTCGGGTTTGTTCGTCACCACGGCAGGTTCCATGTCATCCCACGGCAACGGCGGTGGCCGGGCCATTGTGAACTTTGTCAAAGAGCACTACCCGGATTTCGCGCCAAAACGCATTCTCGATCTCGGCGCAGGGATCGGCGTGAACACCTTGCCTCTCGCTGCGGCATTTCCCGACGCAGACGTCATCGCCGTCGATGTGGGCGCGCCGATGGTCCGTTGGGGCCATGCCCGCGCCCAGGCCCTTGGCTATGACCGGGTGAAGTTCGTGCATGCCGATGGCGACAGGATGGATTTCGAGCTGGGATCGTTCGATTGGGTGCAGACGACGATGTTTTGGCATGAGACCTCCACGTCCGCGATCCACAGCATGATGAAGAAAATTCATGACCTGATGGCGCCGGGCGGATTGTTCCTGAATGTGGAGCAGCCGAACTTCACGCCCGATACCCCGCTGTTCGATCAGTTCACGCGCGATTGGGATGCCTGGTACAACAACGAACCGTTCTGGTCGAAATTGCATGTGATGGACGTGTTCGAGATTATGCAAGACGCCGGATTCGACCGGGGCAAAATGTTTGACGGTGGCACGGAAGCGGACATAGAACAGGGACAGTTCCAGCCGTGGTCGAGCACGCTGTCACGGCACAAACCGGAGCTGAAAGACGGCGGCGATGCCAAACACAATGCCTATAAAGGTGAGCGCTGGTATCTGTTTGGCGGCTGGAAATAGATCAGAAAAACGCGGGACCGCATTATGACCGAGATCGACGTCAACAAACTGGCCAACGCCAAAGCCAAGGGCAAACGCCCTTACTTTTTCGATGACCCTGCTGTCGAGCGAGTGCTGTCTATCACCATGGCGGTGGCGACCGAGCTGGCCGTCACCCGCGAACGTCTCGACACAGTCGAACGCCTGCTGGAAGACGGGACACCGGTGACCAAAGCCAATATCGACGCCTACCGCCCGGACGATGATGCGTCGCGGGAGCGGCAACAGTGGCATGCGGATTACATCAACCGCATTCTCCGAATCATCCACCAAGAGCTCGAGGCCATCGAAAACGAGAGCCTCAATGAAGACCCGGAGAAACTCGCCGACGACTTCGCCGCGGCGTCGTAAATCTTTCATAATTGAAGATGACCGTGGGCGTCTCGCGATTCGCGAGGCTGGCCGGCTTGGACTCAGCGCGGTCCATCCCCATATGATGCCCATCTTCAGCCGATGACGTGGAGCAAGGATGTCTGATACGAGCACCAATGCATCGCCGCCTTGGGCGAGCGGGGTTTCTGGACGGGAAGCACAACTGTTTCCACGATTGACCGACAGCCAACTGGAAGAAGTGTGCCGGTTTGGCACGAAGGAAAGTTACCGAACGGGAGAGTATCTGTTCCGCATTGGCGACCGGCAGACCAAGTTTCATGTGATTTTGTCCGGTGAAATTGAAATCGTTCAGCGCGGTTCGGACGACAGGGAAGAGGTGATCGCGACCCATGACCGGGGCCGGTTCTCCGGCGAGGTCAACACTCTGACCGGGCGTGCCGTGCTGGTCGACGGCCGGGCCACCAAACCGACGGAGGTCATCGCCGTCGATCACACCGGGTTGAAAGATTTGGTGGCGACGCAGTCCCAGCTGAGCGACATCATCATGCGCAGCTTTATCCTGCGCCGCATGCGGATGATCGAACACAGCTACAGCGGCATCACTTTGGTTGGCTCCAACCTCTCCCGCGACACACTGCGCCTGCGCGAGTTCCTCACCCGCAATGGCGCGCCGCACACCTTCATGGATTTGGAAACAAATGAAGATGTTTCCGACCTTCTGGAACGGCTTGAGATTGGCGTGGATGAGACGCCCATCGTACTGGCGGGGACCGAGCCCCCCTTGCGCAATCCAACGGCTCGTGACCTTGCCCAACTCATCGGCATCGATCCCGAGCTCCAGCCGGATTCCGTCTACGACGTTGCCATCATTGGCGCAGGACCGGCGGGTCTGGCGGCAGCAGTTTACGCGGCGTCTGAAGGACTCAAGGTTATCGTGACCGAGCCCTTGGCGCCGGGCGGGCAAGCGGGAACCAGCTCCAAAATCGAGAATTATCTGGGTTTCCCCACCGGCATTTCAGGCCAGGCGCTGGCCGGCCGGGCCTTTAACCAGGCGCAGAAGTTCGGCGCCGAGATCGCCATTCCCCGCTCAGTGGAGGAAATCGTATGCGGGCACCCCCTGCATACAGTGAGACTGGACAGCGGCGACACGTTATCCGCCAAGTCAGTCGTCATCGCCTCCGGCGCCCGGTACCGCAAACTGCCGCTCGAGAACCTGGATCAGTTTGAAGGCTCGGGCGTGTATTACGGCGCCACCTTCGTGGAAAGCCAATTGTGCCGGAACGAAGACGTGGTGATTGTCGGCGGTGGTAATTCCGCCGGACAGGCTGCGGTGTTTCTGTCTCAGCATGCGCGTCATGTCTACATCATGGTGCGCTCCGAAAGCCTTGCCTCCAGTATGTCGCGCTATCTTATCCGCCGGATTGAGGAATCCGATAAGATTACCCTCCTGACGCACACCCAGATCACGGCGCTAGACGGCGATGATCACCTTGAACACGTAACCTGGCGCGATGCCAGGTCAGGGTCGGACGAAGTGCACGACATTCGTCACCTGTTTGTGTTCATCGGGGCGTCGCCGAACAGTTGCTGGTCGGACGAGCGCATTGTCCGCGATGACGGCGGGTTTATCCGCACCGGCCCCGACATTGCCGGAACGGAGCTTGAAAACTCCAACTGGTGCCTGTCACGGCAGCCGTATCTGTTGGAGACCAGCTGCCCGGGCATATTCGCTGTCGGCGATGTGCGCTCCGGCTCGGTGAAGCGGGTGGCCTCGGCGGTCGGCGAAGGCTCAGTGGTTGTGCAGTTTATCCACCGCCACCTGCAGGGTTAGTGCCCGTCACCCAATCGATTCGAGAATCTCCACGGTTTCTTCCGGTGCAGTGACCATCAGGTCATGACCTGTGTCTATGGTGACGTAGGCCCACTCTGGATCCTTCGCGATGAGCGCGGCGACCGGGTCGTCCCCGCCGCTAACCATGCGCGCATTCTGCATACAGCGGACAAAGGTCTTCGGTACACCGGCTGGCCCACCATTTTCATAAACAACGGTTTCCATGAGGGTCGGCAGCGGATGTTCGACGAGATTGTCACGCACCCACCCGGCCAAGGGATGATCCTCGGGCACGCCCAGGAATTCGAGCGTGCCTTTCGCCATGAGATAGCCGTCTTTGGCGACGGTCATGCGTTCTTCACCGACACCCGGTGGCAGAAACGGCTTGCCATCCGTTGGCAGCACGGCGTCGAGATACACCACATGACTCAGCCGGTCTTTGACCTTATCAGCGACCAGGCTGACCACATGGCCGGCGTAGGAATGACCAACGAGGATCACATCGGTTAGGCCTTCAAATTCGATCAGATTGACGACATCGGTGACATGGGTGGTCAGATTGACCGAGGGACTGCGCAGGTGCACCCGGTCGCCCAGTCCGGTGAGGGACGGCGTGAACACGTGATGACCGGCGGCCAACAGCGGCTCGCGCACATATTTCCAGCACCAGCCACCGTGCCAGGCGCCGTGAATCAAAACGTAGGTCTTGGAATCGGCGGCCCGAGCAGCGCCGCCGCCCATATTGGCGGCGAAGGCCACGGCTGCCGCGGTGCCGGTGAACAAATCGCGTCGGTTCATCATCGCCTCCCTATTCCTTTTCCATGCTGCTTTTGGTGGCAGCATGGGTGATCCCCCCTTGCGAACCAAGCCCCATTCGAAACATCATATGTATATGACAAATTTCCGCAGAGCTTGTGTGGCTATATGGGCCACTCTGGTGCTGGCCGCCGCCTCGGACGGCGGGGCGGCGACCTTGCATCGCGGTACCAACACGGAGCCCCGGTCGCTCGACCCGCACCTCGCCGTCGGCAACAGTGCGGCCGTCGTTCTCTATGACATCTTTACCGGACTGATGACCCTGGACGCCGCCGGCAAAGTGGTGCCGGGCGTGGCCGAGTCATATACCGTCAGCGATGACGGTCTGGTTTACACCTTCGCGCTGCGCGACAACGCCACATGGTCCGACGGAACAGCGCTGACCGCAGAGGACTTTGTCTATTCGTTCCGGCGGCTGCTGGCGCCGGAGACGGCGGCGCGGTTTGCCTCACAGCTCTATCCCATCGCCAACGCCGTGGCGGTCAACCGGGGTCAGTTAGCGCCAGAGGCTTTGGGTGTGAGAGCGATTGATGCCCAAACCCTGGAAGTGACACTAGCGCAACCGACCGCCTATTTGCCGCAGCTGATGGCCGCCAATGCCGCGTCACCGGTGCCACGGCACGTCATTGAGGCGGAAGGGCGCGGCTGGGCCCGCCCAGGCGTAATGGTCTCCAACGGCGCCTATGTGCTGGCCGAGCAAGTACCGGCGACCTACATCCGCGCCGCCAAGAACGATCTGTTTTACGACGCCGGCAACGTCGCCATCGGCGAAGTGATGTACTACCCGACGGAGAATCAGGGCACGAGCCTCAGCCGGTTCCGCGCAGGCGAACTGGATGTAATCCTGAACTTCCCAGCCGATCAGGTCGACCGCATCCGCGAGACCATGCCGGAGACGCTGCACATCACGCCGGCGCTAGGCGTCTACTACCTCGCGCCCAATCACACCAATCCGCCGTTCGACGATCCACGCGTGCGCCGAGCGCTCTCACTCGCCATCGACCGCGAGGCCATTGTGGCGCGGCTGCTGCCACCCGGCACAGCGCTGGCGACCAATTTGGTGCCGCCGGTGACGGACGGCTACGCAGGCACACCGGCAGATTTTGACGGCAGGCCCATCGGTGAGCGGATGGCCGAGGCCCGGGCGTTGCTCAGCGAGGCCGGGTTCGGCGCAGATAACCCACTGACGTTTTCCTTTAAGACCGATCCCATCGAGCAGAACCGGCGCATCGCCGTGGCGCTGACCTCCATGTGGAAAGCGATTGGCGCGAACCCAGAGATCGAAACCACCGGCGCATCGGATGTGAATCGCGATGGGCGCACCGGCAACTTCGATGTCATCCGCTGGACGTGGTTCGGCCCCTTCAATGACGCGGCGACCTTTCTCGGGCTGATGGACTCCGCCAACGGCGCCAATGTCACCGGTTACACCAACCCGGTGTTCGACGCGAAGCTGCGCGAGGCCAATGCCGCACGCGACCCCGAGATGCGGGCACGGCTGCTGGCCGAGGCAGAAGCCATCATCAATACCGATCATCCGGCGATCCCCTTGTACTTCCATGCCGGCCGGCGGCTGGTGAGTCCGGCTGTGGTGGGCTGGATCGACAATCCGCGCAGCGCCAACTTGACGCGATACTTATCGCTGGCGCGGTAAAGAGACCTGGACTGTTACCCTTTGTCACGGTGTCCCGGTTGACCCTGTGTTTTGCACCCCCGTAGCCTGACGGGCGAGAGGGAGAGGAGAGAGAGATGAACGATCAGCCGGACCTTCATGACACCCGGGTACGTGAGGATGGCACGTATCCCACGGTGCCGCTGCGCAAAGACCGCATCACCATCTCTGTCGTGCAGACGGAAGTGCATGGCGTGCCCGGCGACAATCCGGAACCGGCGCTGAAAGAAAACCTCGATTACATGCTGGGCAGTATCGATGCCGCCAACGGCTGGGGCGGGCCTTGCGACCTGCTGCTGTTCCACGAGTTCCCACTGACCGGCTTCAGCACCTGGACCCGCGAACAGCACTACGCGGTGTGCCGGGAAATCCCAGGTCCCGAAACCGAAGCCATCGGCGAGAAGGCCAAGAAGTACGGCTGCTATGTCGCCTTCGGCACCTACGCGAAGGATCCCGAGAACTGGCCGGGACATATCCTGCACCTGATGGTCTTAATCGGACCGGACGGCAACATCGTCGCTAAGCATTGGAAGCAGCGCAACGTGCGCGGCATGTTCCCCGGCTCGGAACAGTTCACCACCAACATCTACGACGTCTACCCCCGCTTCATCGAGATGTACGGCGAGGATGCGGTGATTCCGGTTGCCCGCACCGACATCGGCAACATCGCCATGTCGGCGGTGCAGTTCGAACCGGAACTGTTCCGCTGTTTCGCGCTGAAGGGGGCCGAGATCATCTGCCGCGTTGCCACTGGCGGCTTCGAATACGAAGACATGCGCCTGACCTCCTACCACAACAGCCTGTACACGATGATCACCAACAACTCGGTGACGCTGAGCAAGAAGAATATGTCGTTCTTTCAGGACACCGCCTACGGCGGGCCGGGGCGTTCGGCGATCTTTGGGCCGCGCGGGGTCGAGCTGGCGGTCGCCGGGCCCTTCGAGACCCAGCGCCGCGCCATCGTGCCGATCAAGGACTTCCGCGAGAAGCACCGCATTCCCGACGTGCACATAACCCTGTACCGCCCTGTGCTCGATCAATACCGCGAGCGCTATGATCCCGGCATGTACCTGGACGGTGACCTGCCCGCGGACCGGCGTGCCGCCGGGAAACAGTTCGCCGAACGGGCGCGCTGGATACACTATTGGTAAGCCTTTGAGGATTCTCCGGAAACAGGACCACCCGCATGCGCGCTTTGTTTGCCCTTGCCCTGACACTGATTCTTCTCGCCACGGGCGCTGCCCAAGCCGAAATGGTGCTCAACCGCTCCGGCGGCAGCGATCCGTCATCGCTCGACCCGCAGAAGGCGACCGGCAACACCGCCGTTCCCATTCTCAACGAACTTTTCGTCGGCCTGATGACGACCGATGCCAACGGTAAGATGATCTACGGTCTGGCCGAGAGCCACACCGTGTCGGACGACGGGCTGATCTACGAATACACCTTGCGCGATGGGCTGAAGTGGTCCGACGGCACACCGCTGACGGCGGACGACGTGGCGTGGTCGCTGCGCCGTTTGATGCTGCCGGAAACCGCCTCGCGTTACGCCCAGTTCTTTTACTCGGTAAAGAACGGCCGCCCGGTCACCGCCGGAGACGCGCCACCGGAAAGTCTGGGCATCAGCGCACCCGACGCGCGTACGGTGCGTATCGAACTGGGCGTGCCGAACCCGCTCCTGCAGCAGGCGGTCGCCAGCTTCTCCGCCATGCCGTCGCCACGCCATAAGGTCGAAGAGCTGGGTGACGGCTGGACCCGCCCGGGACAATTCGTCTCCAACGGCGCCTACACCTTGGAAGAATGGGTGCCCAATACGCGCCTGACCCTCAAAAAGAATCCTCACTTCTATGACGCCGAGAATGTCGAGATCGACACGGTGAACTTTTATCCGACACAAAACTTGAACACGGTGTTCAACCGGTTCCGCGCTGGCGAACTGGACGCCATCCTCAACTTCCCACCAGAACAGATGGACTGGATTGAGGAGAACATGGCGGATGAACTGCGCATCTCGCCGACGCTGGGCATCTACTACTTCCTGATCAACACCAAGAAACCGCCGTTCGATGACATCCGGGTGCGTAAAGCGCTGGCGCTGGCCTTTGACCGAGAGGCCCTGATTGACCGGCTGCTCGATATCGGCGTGGTACCCGCCTATAGCTTTGTCTCACCAGTGGTCGATGATTACCAAGTCGCGCGTGCGTCCATTGCGGATATGCCGATGAGCGAGCGCATGGCCGAAGCGCGGCGTCTTATGGAGGACGCCGGCTACACGCGGGATAATCCCCTCACGCTGGAGCTGGCTTACGACACTCTGGAAGAAAACCGCAAAATCGCCGTGGCGATGAAAGCGATGTGGAGTGCCATCGGCGTCAACGCTGAGCTGATGGACACGGAATTCCGCAACCTCACCCGCAAGGCCCGGACGCGCGACTACGACATCATGCGCTGGGCCTGGTTCTCGCCGTTCAACGATGCCGCAGGATACCTCAACCTCTTGCGCGCGGGCGATCCCAGCAATTTCGTGGGGTATGAGAACGACGAATTCAACGCGCTGATGCGTGAGGCCAATACGATTGCCGATCAGGACCGCCGTAATGAGTTAATGCATCGGGCCGAAGCCATCTTGATGGAAGACTACGCCATCCTGCCGGTTTATCATTATGTCAGCCGGCGGCTGGTAAAGACCTATGTGGACGGCTGGAATGAGAATGCCCGCAACAACTATTTCGCACGGTATATGACCGTGAACCGCCCGGACGGCTGACCCGGGCGCCAGGAAGGAGACCCGCCATGCTGACGAACTGCTGGTATGTGGCCGCACTCGCGGATGATGTCACCGAAAGCCCGACGGGAGTTCATATGCTGGGCCAGGACTTCGTCGTGTTCCGCGACTCGAAAGGCCGCCCCCATTGCCTGAGCGACATCTGCATCCACCGCGGCGGATCCTTGTGCCGTGGCAAGGTGGTCGAGGATGCGGTCGAGTGCCCGTATCACGGCTGGCGCTTCAACGGCGCCGGAGAATGCGTCGCCATTCCGTCGCTCGGCGAAGAGGCCAACATTCCCAAGCGCGCCCGGGTGGACTCCTACCCCGTCGCCGAGAAATACGGCTGGCTATGGGTGTTTCTGGGCGATGCGCCGGAAGCGGAGCGTCCGCCCCTGCCCGATTACTTCCCGGAATACGAGGCCTGGGAGCAAGGCAAGAGCGACGACTGGAAGTTCGTGCGCGGCACCTTCACGTTCGAGTGTAACTGGGTGCGGGCCATCGAAAACGGGGTCGACCATACCCACGCGTTCTTCGTTCACACGGACTTCGGCAACCCGGGCAAGCCCGGCGTCGACGACTACGACTTGGACATCGACGACAGCAAGATCGAGTCCATCACCTTCGCCAAGCCGGTCAGCAAGCGGGGTGTGTGGAAAGAAAAGATCGACGACGACCGGCCCGACGTCAAAACCATGGTGCGCATTTATAAACCGGCACCATCCATCCGCATTGAGATGCATCTCAAGCCGCCGATGTGGCAGATGATCGTGTCGGGCTACACGCCCATTGACGAGCATCGCACCAAGGTGTGGTGGTGTCATGGCCGCAACTTCTTCACCGATGATCAATACGACGCCGACACCCACCGGCGGGTGTTGCTGGTGTTCCAGGAAGATGCCCGGGTGATCGACTTTATTCAGCCCGCCATGGTGCCGCCGACCTTGTCGGACGAACTGGCGCTGGAGAACGACAAACACGGCATTGAGTTCCGCAAGTGGGTGAAGGACCAGGAAGCCGCCGGCCGGGCGCTCGACCTCAAAGAACAAACCGATAGCGACGACATGGTCAAAGTCATCGGTTCGCCAGCGCGGCGTCAGGACCCCAAGAACTGGGTTCTGGATACGGTGCCGGTGAAGCGCCCGCGCATCGCCCGCGAGGCAGCGGAGTAACGGAGCGGGACAAGTGATTAAGCCGAGATGACGTCCTATGCGATACGCCGCCTGCTGATTGCGGCGCCAACCCTGTTTCTCATCGTCACGCTGTCGTTCTTCCTGATGCATCTCGCACCAGGCGGACCCTTCGACGACGACGCCTCATTGGAACCCGAGGTCATCGCCAATCTGCAAGCGGCCTATGATCTGGATAAGCCGGTGGCGGTGCAGTACGGCTTGTACCTAGGCAAAGTGTTTCGCGGCGACTTCGGCCCCTCGATCATTTACATCGACCGCACCGTTACCGAGTTGCTGACCATCGGCCTGCCGGTGAGCCTGAAGCTGGGACTTTCGGCGATGACCATGGCTTTGGTCATCGGCGGCAGCTTAGGAGTCCTGGCGGCGCTCAGACAGAATTCCTCGACCGACTATGCGGTGATGGGCGTGGCGATGACGGGAATCGCCGTGCCGAGCTTTGTCATGGCGCCGCTGATGAGCCTGCTGTTCGGGGTCATCCTGAAAGTGTTGCCGGTGGCAACGCTTGAACCGCGCGGGGCGCTGGCGGAAGCGGTGCCGGCGTTGGCGCCGATCACGCCCTACATTCTGCCGGTGATCGCCCTGGCTTTGCCACAGATTGCCATCCTGGCGCGCCTAACCCGCGGCGCGATGATCGAAACCCTGCGCCAGAACTACATCCGCACGGCGCGGGCAAAAGGTCTGCCTCAGCGCGATGTGGTGTGGACGCACGCCCTGAAAGCCGCCGCCTTGCCGGTGGTGAGTTACCTGGGCCCGGCGGCGGCCTCGGTGGTCACCGGATCCGTGGTCATCGAACAAATCTTCCAACTGCCCGGCATGGGGCGATTCTTCATTCAGGGCGCCATCAACCGGGATTACCCCTTGGTGCTGGGGATCGTGATTGTCTATGCGGTCGCCGTCATCCTGTTGAACCTGATCGTCGATCTGATTTACGGCGTGCTCGACCCGAAAGTGAAGGTGCGCTGATGGCTTTGTTTGCCGCCCAACGGGACGCCCATGAAGCGCTGCTGAGCGACGCCGCCGCGTTGCAAGGCCGGTCGCTGTGGCAGGACGCGGGCCGCCGCTTCCGCGCCAACAAGGCCGCCATGGCCGGGGTCATTGTTCTGGCGCTGATCACCCTGGGGGCGATCTTCGCCCCGTCGCTCAGCCCCTACACCGCGGATGACCTGGACTGGATGAACATCAGCGCCCCGCCGTCGCTGGAGAACGGACACTGGTTCGGCACCGACGACACCGGCAAGGACTTGTTTGTGCTGACCTGGATGGGCGCGCGGGTGTCGCTGACCATCGGCGTCATGACCACCATCGTCGCCTTGTCCATCGGTGTCGCTTATGGCGCGACAGCCGGCTACGTCGGCGGACGCACGGATGACACCATGATGCGCTTTGTCGACGTGCTCTACGCTCTGCCGCTGTTGTTCTTCATCATCATTCTGGTGACGGTGTTCGGACGGAACATTTACCTGGTGTTTCTGGCCATCGGCTGTGTCGAATGGCTGACCATGGCGCGCATCGTGCGCGGGCAAACGCTGTCGGTGAAACAAAAAGAATATGTGGAAGCGGCGCGGGCCTGCGGCGCCGGACCCGCGGCGATCATCGGCCGCCATGTGCTGCCCAACGTGATCGGGCCGGTCATCGTCTACGTGACCCTATTGGTACCAACCAACATTCTGGTTGAGAGCTACTTGAGCTTCTTGGGCTTAGGCGTCAAAGAACCGCTGACCAGTTGGGGCGTGCTGATCTCGCGCGGCGCCAACAGCGTCGAAACCGCACCGCACCAGCTGCTGATTCCGGCCACGTTTCTTGCCATCACCATGTTCTGCTTCAACTTTATCGGCGATGGCTTGCGCGACGCGCTCGACCCTAAAGACCGCTAAGCGTCACTCCGCCGAAGACTTAGTCCAAAACATCGAAATCTTCGAAGTTGATGACGTCTTGCACCGGCGCATAGCCGGTTACGCCGGCCGCAATGCCGTCGAAATCCACGCCTTGCCAGAGAATGAGTCCCGGCGGGTCTTTGCGCTCATGGGCCGCAACCGCGTGGTAAAACGGCAGCGCGGCTTCTGCCGTCGTCTGATCGAGGGCCTGTTGTAAAAGCGGAATGAGGTCGGGATCGCAATGGTAGGGGCTACGGTCGCTCATGATCCCCAGACAAACCCGGTGCCTGTAGGCATTCAACGGATCAGGACCCAACGCGAACAGGCTGATCATGTCGCCTTCGGCATTGCCGAAGAACAAGTCCTGTGTGTTTTGAAACGCGGGCTTGGTGCGCAATTCCAAATCGATCCCCACTTGTGAGAGATCAAGCGCGATCTGTTGGAAGTACAACAGGTCGTTAGCCCCGCGCGAAGCGACAGTGGCCATCAAGCTCAATCCATCCGGGTACCCCGCTTCGGCGAGCAGCGCTCGCGCTTTGTCGGGGTCAAAGGGATAGGGCGCGAGCTCCGGGTTGAATCCGAAAGACCCCGGATAGGCGATCTGCGACAACGGCACGGCTTCACCTTGCAGCATGGCGTCGACAATGGCTTGGCGATTGACGGCATGATTGATGGCCAGACGCACGCGCGGGTCGATCACCGGACCGCCGTTGACGGTGAGAAAGGCGAGAAACTGAACCGTGGCCATGTTGCGCAGCGCCAATCGGCCGCCAGACGCCTGAAGCAGCGACGCATCGTCGGGCCCGAGACCAACGACGAAGTTCACCGCATCCGACAGGATGGCTTGCAACCGCGAGGTTTGATCGGGCACTTCAATAAATGTGAGGCGATCAATTTTCGCCGGACGCCACGCGTTTTCGAACTTGCGCAGATCAGCGCGGGCGTCATCCCAGCGGATCACTTCAAACGGTCCCGTCCCGACCGGATTGGCTTCATATTCGACGCGCGACAGCGTTTCCCAGGCATTCGGCTCGGGAATGCGCCAGATCGCCGCATGCAGGGGAAACAGCGCATCCTTTTGGCTGAGCTCGATCTCAACCGTCAGATCATCAATGGCCCGCGCAGCAATGACCTGATACAGCCGTGTGCTGATCGTCCATGTGCCGGCGTCGGCGGTTTCGCGCATGTGCTTGACTGAACGCACGATGGCGTCGGAGGTGAAGGGCACGCCGTTGGAGAACGTGACACCCTCTCTGAGTTTAAAGCGCCACGTGACGGCGTCGTCACTTTCCCAGGACACCGCGAGACTTGGGCCAACGGAGCCGTCGTCATTCACGATCGTGAGGGTGTCGTAGACCGTAAGCAGCGGCATAACCGCCGGCATTGTGATGGCTTGGTAGGGATGGCCACGATTGGGACCCATCAGCGCCGTGGCGGCGGTGATTTGCTTGGCCGCGAGCGTGTCCGCAAGGCTGACAACAAAGGCCAGGACAAGGGGCAACCACGCCAAACACACCCTTTTCCATACCGACATGAAACCCTTGAACCTCCGGCGAACGTAACGCGAGACAACAATTGACTCCCACGGCGGGCCGTTCAACGCTGCATCAAAGCAGAGTTTGCGTGGCGATTGGAGAGGGAGGCCTGGACCATGCTACGACGAATCGCATTCATTGGCAGTATCTTTGCGGCGATTGCAGGATCGGCGGGCGCAGCGGAGGTTCTAGCGATCCGCGATGTCACCTTGATCGACGGCACCGGAGCAGAACCTCAAGCGAACATGACCGTCGTCGTTTCGGACGGACGGTTTAGCACGATCGGTACCAACGTGGACGTTCCATCGGACGCCGTGGTGATCGACGGCAGCGGCAAGTTTCTGATTCCCGGCCTCATGGACGTGCATATTCACGTACCGGGGAGCCCAGACAACCGGGAACGCGGCCTCTCGGCGCTACATAGTTTTCTCTACAGCGGCGTGACGTCGGTGTATGACGCGGGCAACAACGCCGATTTCATCATGGGTCTGCGGGCCGATGAACGGTCCGGCGCGATTGTCAGCCCGCGCATCTTCGCCACCGGCAGCACCATCACCTTCCCCGGCAGCTGGGGCGCGGGTGCGAACGCAACCCTGATCGACAGCTGGCCCGACGGCAAAGCAAAGATGGACGTGAACTTTGCGCGGGATCCGGACCTGCAGAAGATCACCTACGAAAACTTCGGCACAGGCGCGAACCCCTGGGTGCCGACGTTCTCAGATGACTTGATCACCAACATCATCGGCTACGCCCGCGAGAAAGGCGTGCGCACCACCATACATATTTCTGACGAGGCTCACGCCCGCGTCGTCATCGCCGCCGGTGTCGATACCTTCGCCCATCCGATCACTGTTGGGCGCATGTCGGATGCACTGCCGCAAATGATCGTCGACAGCAGGACGATCGTGGTCTCCACCCTCGCTGTGTTCGACAACATCAGCGGCATCGTCAATGACCCGTCATTCCTGGACGACCCCGAATTCCGCGCCGTTTACAGCGCCGAGGAAATCGAACAGCTGAAGACCCAGGCCCGGCCAAGGTATACCTCCATCGGTTGGGGCAGCTGGTTTCAGACGACGCTGAAGTACGCGACGGAGAACGTCAAACGCCAGCACGATGCCGGGGGACTCATCGCGCTGGGCACCGACCGCGCCGTCGGCCTGCTGACTCACCGGGAACTGGAGCTGATCGTCGCCGGAGGGATCTCGCCCCTGGACGCCATCACCATGGGCACTTTGAACACCGCCAAGTACCTGGACCGGGAAGACGATCTCGGCTCGATCGAACCCGGCAAACTGGCCGACATGGTGCTGTTGGACGCCGACCCAGCCGCCGACATCCGCAATGCACGGAAAATCGCCCGGGTGTTCAAAGGAGGGGTGGAGATCGACCGCAGCGCCTTGAAGTTACCTGTGAACGAAGACTAAGACTTAGTCTGGCGCCACCGCTTCGAGTTTGGTGAGGACGTATTCCTTGTCCTCATCGGTGATGATCTGTTTCACCAGAATGCGGTCTTCGCCGGTGATCCACATCTCGATGTTCATGATGCGGTAGCGCTCGGTTTCGAACGTACCCGCAGGCACGGTCACCGTTTCGGTGCCGAGATATTGATACGACCCGGTGCGAATGATGCCGCGCACGTTTTCCCCATCAGGCGCCCGCGGCGTGAGATTGAACTCATAGAGGTCCTGCGGCTCGCCGCTGGTGGGGTCGCCCTGCCACAGATACCAGCCGTTCATAGACTCGCCGTGGGTGATGACCGCTATTTCATGGGCCACGGTGTGCGTTACCGTCTTGGGCGCGCCCGGACCCTCGGATGTGGCGCGTAACTCGTCTCCATCCAACGTGACACGGATCGAACCCCGGTAACCGTCTTGCACCCAGTAGGCGGCATAGACATCGATGGGCCGGAAGTCGGCGGCGACCCGCTTGGTCATGATTTGCAGCGCGTTGAAGGCGACGAAATCCTTACTCAGCATCATCGTGCGCGAGCCGTCGGGGTGGACGAAGATGCGCCATTCCTCGACGCCGCGGTAGCGCTGGGTGGTCTTGGTTTGCATAAGAAGAGTACCGGCCCACTCGCGCACGACATTCACATTCGGCCCGGTGTTTTCTTGCTGGGCCTGCGCCGGCCAAACCCAGAGCGCAGCCAGCACAACAACAAACGCGTGTTTCATGTTCATACTCCTGGGTTTTCGAGCCAGCCGGGATAATCGGCCTCCAACCGCTGCCGCAAGCGTTCGGGCATGTCGTCGGGACTGCGCACCTTCGTCCCGAGCAACTGCCACGTCGTCACCCCCGGCTCCTGCCCCATCTTCATCCACGGCATCCACGGCGCCAGATTTTGAAAATGCAGGGTCGCCGGCATGAAGGCGAGCGACTCATTGTTGAGATCGGCCAACTGCCCAGTGAAGGCCGCCAGCGATGTCAACGTGATCACCGGCCCGGAGTAGGCCAGCGGATCCTCGGCCTCGCTGCGCGGGTTGGGCAGTTTGGTGACCATGTTCTCGGTGGTCCACACCCGGCCATCCTGCGCTTGGGCCTCGACCGTCCCGGTGAACTGCACGGGCACGACTGCCTCTTCCGAGCCGCTGACTCCTTCGGGACCGACAACGATGGTCTGATTGGACTTGTAGTGCCGGGGCTCGCATCTCAGACCGTTCATCGGATTGATCCAAGCGTCCTGAATCTTATCCGTTGCCGGATCAATAAAGTACCCGGCTTCCGCCATGATCTGATCGAACCGGCCATCAGCGCGGCGGGCCAGGCGGTTGAAGCTGAAGCCCTCGATTTTCAACACGCGCTCGGCGACCTCATCCGAGCGTTTGGCAAACATGTTACCCCGGTACCACCACAGACCCGGCGTTCCGTCGAGGTGGCCGCGCATGCGGGCATAGGCGGTGACAACGTCATCGGGATCGGAGAGATCATAGCCGTGGCCCGCCGCACGTGCGGGTGAACCTGTCACCGCACCGGCGAGTCCGGCAAGGCCCAAACCGAAAACCGTATCGCGGCGTGTTGGCATATGGCACTCCCATGATAATCGACCGCTATTGCATAGGGTGGCGGCGCCGGGGTCAAGCTGCGAACCGATTGTCCGCGCTGCCGACGAACGGTGTGGTAGTGTAAGGTATGGTTCGTTTTGCCTCCGATCCCTGTGACTCTGCCGTCATTGCTGCGGCGGCCGATTGTCCGGAAAAAACCCCAGCTACCGGCACATGGGTGTTGGCAACGACGATCCTGGGATCCTCGATCGCGTTTATCGACAGCACCGTCGTCAATGTCGCCTTGCCCGCTCTGCAACGCGATCTCGCGGCCTCCATTACAAGCATTCAGTGGGTGGTCGAGGCCTACGCCTTGCTCCTGGCGGCATTGATTCTGCTCGGCGGATCGGCGGGGGACCGCTATGGGCGCGTGAAAGTGTTCACCCTGGGCATGGCCGTGTTCACCGCGGCGTCGGTGTGGTGCGGCTTCGCCGGCAGCGCCAATGAACTGATTGCGGCGCGTGCGCTGCAAGGTGCAGGCGGTGCGCTTCTGGTTCCAGGCAGCCTAGCCTTGATCAGTGCCAACTTTCCGGTCGAGACACGCGGCCGCGCCATCGGCACGTGGTCGGCGTTCACGGCGATCACCATGGCGCTGGGACCGCTGGTGGGCGGCTGGCTGATCGAAAATGCCTCCTGGCGCTGGATTTTCTGGATCAACTTGCCGCTCGGCCTCATTGTCATGGCTATGGCGCTGACCCGCGTGCCGGAGTCCCGGGACGACACGGCCAAAGCCCTGGATGTGCCAGGGGCTGTGCTGGGCACGCTGGCCTTGGCCGGAATCGTGTTCGCGCTTATCGAACAGGCCAACTTAGGCTGGTCCCATCCTTTGGTGATCATCTCCGCGGTGATCGGGCTGACCTGCAGCGCAGGATTTGTTATCGCCGAACGCAAGACCGATGCGCCCATGCTGCCGCCCCAACTGTTTGCATCGTCCACCTTTGTCGGCGCCAACGTGCTGACCCTTTTTCTCTATGGTGCTCTGGGGGGCGCTTTGTTTTTTCTGCCCCTGAACTTCATTCAGATTCAGGGCATGACGGCCACCCAAGCCGGCGCCGCCCTGCTGCCGATGATGATCGTCATGTTTCTGATGTCGCGCTGGGCCGGCGGATTGCTCGACCGCTACGGACCGCGCCCGCCTCTGACAGCGGGACCGCTCATCACCTCCATCGGGTTCCTGCTGCTGATGCGTCCCGGCGCAGAGGCGAGCTACTGGTTCGATTTCCTGCCGGGGATCGTGGTGATGGCGGTGGGCATGGCGGTGAGTGTTGCGCCGCTGACCACGGTGGTGATGTCATCGGTGCCCGACCGTCAGGCCGGGCTGGCCTCGGGCGTCAACAATGCCGTCTCGCGCACTGCCGGCCTGATTGCCCTGGCCGTGTTCGGCGCCTTGGTCTACCGCATGTTCGACGGCGAGATGACAACGATCGTCACCGGCCTGGACCTCCCTGCCACTGAGACGGCCCGCATTCTCGCGGGTACGATCGACCTCGGCGGAATGGACGTGCCGCCCGATCTGACAGCTCAGGTCGAGGCCGCGTTCGTCACGGCGTTCCGTTGGGCGATGGGATTGGCAGCTCTGCTGGCTGCGCTCAGCGCCGTGGGAACTGTGGTGTGGATCAAGCCGGAGCGGGCCAAGACGAATGCGGTGATGGAGGCTACTTAACCGTCGGTCTGCTGGGCCTGTTGGTCACGGCTCCCCGGCCCGATGTGGCGATCTAAAAACGCTTCCAACTCGGTCAGCCAAACCTCGCGGCTTTCGGCACGGCGGAAGGAATGGCCTTCGTCCTCTATCGGCACGTATCGTACCGGCTTGCCGAGCCGCTCCAGCTTTTCGGCGAAGCGGCTGGAGTGCAGCCGCGAGACATTGCTGTCCTCAAGACCGTGGACGAGCAGCACCGGCGCCGAGACCTCATCAACCCGGTCGATGGGTGAAATCAGATCGAGCTCGCTTTTGGTCAACTCTCCGGCGACGCGCTTGAATTCGGAATTGCGCGAATCATAGTCGCCGTCATTGCGCAACATCATGCGGATGTCCGTCACCCCGTTGAGCGATGCGGCACATTGATACACGCCTGGATGACGGATAACGCCCAACGCGGCTGCGTAACCGCCGTAAGAGGCCCCGGCGATGCAAATGCGACTGGGATCGGCGTAGCCTTCCTCCACCAGCCAAGCGGCGGCGTCGGCCAGGTCATCCTGCATGGCCCGGCCCCAGGTGCCATGGCCGAGCTCCTCGAAGCGTTCGCCGTACCCGCGCGAGCCGCGGAAGTTGGGCTGGAGCACGACATACCCCCGACTGGCGAGGAATTGGGCCCAAGGGTCGAAGGCCAGCACATCACGGGTGCGCGGCCCGCCGTGGGGCAGGATCACCGCCGGACCCGGGCGCGCGGAGGTGGCCGCCGCACGCTCTTTGGGCACCGTCAGATAGGCGGGGATTTCCAGCGAGTCCCGCGCTGCATAAGTCACCCGCTGCATCGGGCTGAGGTGTTCATCTTCAATGCCAGGATAGCGTGATCCGATTTCAATCAAAGCACCCGAGGGATCGTCATAGAGATAGTAACGGCCGGAGGTGTCGGAACCGCCGGCGAACACGGCCAGCACGGACTCGTCTCGCGACGAGGAAACAATCGAGTTGTGCGTATGTGGGAATGCGGCGTCGATGCGTTGTTTCAACGCGGCGAAGCCCTCATCGAGAAAATGATACTGCCGTTGGTCGACCGTGTAGGACACGCCCACCGCCTTGCGGCGCGGTTCGGAGACGAGCACGCTGTTGAGGTCGACCTCATCGTGCCCAAACACTTTGCCCGCGAGCTGCCCGGTGACGAGGTCGAATTTGTAAAGCGTGGAACGGCCGGTCACGTGGGACGACATGGCGTAGATCATGTTGTCGCCCGCATTGACGCCAACCGGGAAGAACCGGCGGTCGGCGAATAGCTCATAGTGCTGCAAGGGCTGCCAGGTGCCGTCATCGCGTTTGAGCAGCATCAGCTCGCGCCCGCGCCAATCGGTGCCGAAGGCATAACGGACATTGCCGTCCCAATCCGCATACCAGTTGAAAATATCGTGGCCGGACTGAGCGTCTTCCACCTTGGTGCGGTCGCCGTCGTAAATGTTCATGCGGTAGACGGCGGAGTCGTTCTCGTTGTTGACGTCGGACAAACGGATCAGCACATGAGCGGGATCGTCGCGCAGCAAGTGAATGATACCGTCGCCGAAAAAGCGCACCGGCTGGCGGCGGCGGTCGGCCAAAACGGTGACCTGCTCCGCTCCATCGAGAGACATGGAGATGATGCGCCGCCGCGGTTCTTTGTTGATGCCGTTCGGGTTCTGGACCACGCCGGTGACCAGCAGACGCTCCGGATTGGCCCAGCGGATGCGGGCGTAGCGCAGCGTCGAACCACTGGCGATGACGCTAACGGGGTTGAGGCCGGTCGAGCCGCGTTCGTAGACCGCGATGACTTCGTCACCACCGCGCCGTTCGATCACGGCCAGGTGCCGTCCCTCGGGCGAGACTTGCGGCCCCCACATCTGCGCGCCTTGCGCAAAGAGCCGCGCGGGCAGTAACGCGTCCGACGACCATGCCGACGCCGCGCTCAGAAGCAGATAGGCCAAAGAGACGAAAGCAAGGGATATGGCGCGAAAAAATGTCATGTGTGGAGTCTAACGACTCACCCGCGGTACTCCAGAAAAACACGCACATTTCATGCGCACATCGCCGTGAGGAATGCTGCAGTTTTCCTAGAGAAAGGCATCTCCGCCGTTAGGGCTAATGACCTGGCCGACATAGTGCCGCGCCGCATCTGAGGCGAGAAACACATAACTGGGCACGATGTCATCAATCTCAGCCAAACGCCCGAGCGGAATACTCTGGCGAATGCCGTCCAGAATGTCTTCCGGTACGTCATCCAGCATCGCCGTGCGCGTCGCTCCCGGGGCGACGGCATTGACCCCAATGCCTTTGGGGGCCGCCTCCAGCGCGAGGGTGCGGGTAAACGTGACAATGGCGCCCTTGGCGGCGGTGTAATGCGCGAAGCCTGCGGCGCCAAGATACGCCAGTTGCGAGGCCGTGTTGATCACCCGCCCACTGCCGCGCGCGTACATATGCGGCAGAACATACTTCGCGCACAGGAAGGTGCCACGCACGTGCACGGCAAACACGCGATCCCAGTCAGTGGGGTCGATGTCCTCCACCGGCGCAGCGAGGGCGATGCCGGCATTGTTGACGAGAATGTCGATCTGTCCGAGTCGATCGATGGCCGAGGACACCATCGCCTCAACCGCGCCGGCATCACTGACATCGGCCTCGAGAGCGACGGCCTTGCCGCCCTGCCCTTCGATTTCTTTGCACAGCGCCTGCGCCTCGTCCGCCGCATCGGCGTTCGGATAGTTGATCGCCACCGCGGCCCCAGCGGCGGCAAAAGCGCGGGCGACACCGGCCCCGATGCCGCGGTTGGCGCCGGTGATCAGCGCGCTCCGGCCGGAAAGATCAAACGAACTCACAAGATGCCGCGGATCAGCGTGTTGGGCACAAAGGATTCGTCAAAGCCCATGCCCTGCGGCGGCGGGTAGCCCATGCGCAGGACGATGAGATCAAGCTTGCGGCTGATCCAGATGCGCACTTTGCCGCCGCCGTCGAGGTAGAAGATGTCATCCACGGCAAAGGGCTCGGAGTGGGTGTTGGCGAACGCGGGCGGAAAGTCCGGATAATACGGCCGCAGGTCCTGAAACTCGCGGTCGATCCAAATCTGATAGCCGTAGTTGGGATAAACATCCGACCCTTCAAGCATCTCATCGACCCAGCCTTCGGGAATGAGTTGGGTGCCGTCGGGCAGCTTGCCATCTTCTTTGAGCAGATGAGCGATGCGCATCCAGTCGGACGGCGCCGCCAGATAACAGCAATAAGAAATGACATTGCCGCGCACGCCGTCGAGGCGCATGGCGCCGCGCTGCCCTCCCATCGGCTTCCACAGCTTCTCGCCGAGGTAGTCGGCGAAGGTCTGCCCCGTCGCACGCTCAATCAGAATGCCGAGCAGTTGCGTGTTGGGGTTGTTGTGGGCGAACGCGGAGCCGGGTTCATGGTCGAGCTCGAACGACAGCGTTGTGCCAACGATGTCAGTGCCTTCAACCAGCTGGAAACCTTTTGACCACGGCTGACCGGGATTGTCGAACGTGTACTCGAGCCCGGTGGTGTTGGTCAGGGTCTGGCGCACGGTGATGTCGCCGCGCGGGTCGCCCCGCCATTCTTCGATGTACTTGCCGAGGCCGTCGTCGACGCTATCGATGCTGCCGTCCTCGATGGCAAAGCCGACGAGGATGCCGTGCAAAGTTTTGACCCAGGAGTGTGAACTGATCGGCGACGTATCATGGTAGCCGTCCATGTAGGCTTCATGGACGACTTTACCCTGGTGGTAGACGATGAAGGCCGAGGTCTCACGTTCCATGGCCCAGTCGGTCGCGGCCTTGACGGCGGCGGGGTCGATGGTCGGCGCATCGTCGGCGCCGGCGCGCGGAAAGTAAGGCCTTAGCCCGCCGTCAACCAGCACCAGCGGGCGGTACCAGTCCTGGGTCTGGCGGAACGCCGCCTGGTCGGGCTGATCGCGCCAACGCCGCCAGAACTGAAAGTCCTGCGCTTCGACTTCGTTGACCCAGTCAATCTTCTCTTGGATCTGTTCGGGCGTCATGTCGAGCGGCCGCTCGCGGGACAACTTTTGAGGCTTGCCGTCGGCGGTGCGGTGACCGTCGGCGCAAGCTGGGAGAGAAAGGGAAACGAAAAGCGCCGTCACGGCGGCGCGGGAAACGAAGGTCATGTGTGAGCCATCCCTGTTTGTTATGTGCCGCTATGCTGCCGTGGGTTAGTGGTTTTGGCCAGCCTGAGTCGCGTTTGGAAAGACCGGCCCATGAGCGGAAAAAAGTTCCCCGGCAAAAAATCGAGGAACGAGCCCATGCACACCACGGGTTTCTGCGGGGCTGATCTGATTTCATCAATGAATCCAGCCGCTTATTTCTGAGTCAAACGAGCCCATGCACAACATTATTGCGCGCATCTTGCCCGCAGGTTGAGCGCGATCAATGCGCCGGCCCCGGCAGTGCATCAGAACTAAGCCATGGTTCAGACCGCTCACGAAACGAAGCACGTCGTCATCCTGCAGGGCCACCCGGACCCGGCGGGAGAGCACCTGTGCCATGGCTTGGCCGATGCCTATGCTGCGGGCGCCATCGCTGCAGGCTCTGCGGTGACGACCGTGACCCCAGCAACCCTCGACTTTCCGTTGTTGCGCAGCCAGAAAGACTGGATCGAGGGCGAGGTGCCAGACGGCCTGAAAGAAGCGCAAAAGCACATTCTGGATGCGGATCATTTACTGATCGTCTACCCGCTGTGGCTGGGCACCATGCCCGCGCTGCTGAAAGGATTCCTAGAGCAGATTTTCCGCCCCGCCCTCGCCGCGGCGACGCCGGGCACCGACGCCACCTTCGGGGAATTTCATAAACTGATGAAAGGCACGTCCTGCCGGGTGGTGATCACCATGGGCATGCCGGCGGCGGCCTACCGGTTTTTCTTCTTCGCCCACAGCCTAAAGAACCTGGAGCGCAACATTCTGAAGTTCATCGGCATCAGGCCGATCCGCTCCAGCCTGTTCGGCATGGTGGAATCCGCCGGAGCAGACAAACGCAAACGCTGGCTGGACGAAATGCGGCAGCTGGGGGAACGCGGGGTTTAGTCCCGCCGCTCCCACGTGCCCGGGTCTTTCCAGTCGCCCTCGCCGCTCCAGTGGGCGACATCCGGATACGGGAACACCGGGCGGGACCAGTCGTAGGCGTCTGCACTTAACGGATAGCGGATGCGCGGCAGCCCGCCGTACCCTTGCGGCGTTTTCAGGTGGTACGACATCCAGGCCTCCGGCGCGGCGCCGTCCTCAACCCATTGCTCAATGGCAGTGATGTAGTCCAGGGCGTCGGCCCCTGCGCCGCGGCGGCAGTGGGCCATGCTGGGAATCATGAACAGGCGGAATAACTCCTGCGTCGCGTCTAGCCCGCCCATGGTGTTGACCGCAGTGTCGTAATAGTCGATCGACAGGCCGGGCGGAATCTCAAGATCGTCCCAGCCGTGATAGAGGATCAGCTTGTTGCCGGCGTCGCGGAACTTCCGCAGGTCGGGGTTCTGCGCGTTGTACAGCGCTTCGGTCAGGGCCAGGCGCGGTGGGTCGCGGTTGAAATCAAACGTCAGCGGGTCGGACCCCGGCTGGTCGCCGTCGGCCCAAAAGGCGAGATAGCGCGCGAACTGGCCGATCATGCCGGTGGGGTTGAGCACGGCGGGCAGCGCGGATTTGCCGTTTTGATCCGCCGCGACAAAGGCGGGCGCCCACTCATACTCGCTGCCCTTGGACATACCGCCCGGGAACAGCCGGTTGCCCTGGGAGTCATGCGCGCCGGCGTAGATGCGTTCGACCGCGCCAATTTGTTCCGTCGTCAGACAGTTGTCCCGCTCCGGGCCGAGGCACTGCAGCGCAGCGGGCTGCCAGTCACAGGCGCGCGGGTCCTGGATGACGCCGTCCTCGACACCGTCATTGGCATCGCAGGCGGTGAGCACGGACTGGCGGATCAGCGGCAGTTTGTCGGGTGTGAGAATGGGATTGCCATCTTCATCCAGATTGGCGCGGCCCGACCAGATGAGGTGCAACATGCCGTCGCCGATCTCATTAAGCACCGGCGCGCCGGCGACAATACCATCGAAATCCCACGGGAAGCGCTGCGCCTGCACCAAGGCCTGACGCCCGCCGGTGGAACAGCCTTTGAAGTAGGAATAGTCAGGCGCTTTGCCGTAATAGGCTTCCACCAGCACCTTGGCAGCCACGGCGGTCACATGGGTGGAGCGGTAACCGAAATCGATCTCGCCTTGCAGGTTGTTGTAGGCCCAGATGGCGTTAAAGGGCTGGCCGGTGTGGCCCATGTCCTGATTGACGACGGCGTAGTTGCGGGCCAGAGCGTCTTCCGCCGCGGCCATGTTGATGATGCCGCACATGCCGCCGCAGCCCTGCATGAGAAACTTTTCATTCCAGGTTTGGGTGGGCAAGCGCAGTTCGAAATTGATGGTGGGCGCGATGATGCCGGTGATGCGGCAGTACTCGGGCAGGCCATCCGCCGGCGCGACAATTTCCGCGCCGGTGATCGCCGTCGGCGCATCCGGTATGCCGGTAAAATCCTGAAAGCGGAGCGCCGTGCACGCATCGGTGGGCTGAGCCGTTACATTGAGCGCCGTAAGCCCGCACACCAGAAAAACAGATAACGCGAGACCAAACTTCATTTTTGCAGACTCTCTTCCAGCGTTTCATTTTGGATTTCCGCGATGGCAACCCGCAGGCAATTGGGGTCGAACACGGCGTACACGTTCGTTGGCCCGCGCGACTGATCGTACGACGCCTCCGGTCCGGCGGGCGTTGCGTTCGCCGCCTCCAGACGCGTGCGTACGGTGGCGAGATTATCGGTGAGAAGAAGGATCGATACCGCGCCAGGTTCCGCCGGAGACACACATTCTTTTTGTTCGGGCAGGCCAGGCGTCCAGAACAGGCCGATGGAGCCGCCGAGGGTCTCGCCATATCGCAGAGCAATCGCCCGGCCTTCGATTGCGCCTGGGGCCAGCAGCGCGAGCGTGCCAGTGTCTGTGACGGTCTGATCGTACTCGACCGTAAAGCCGAGAAGATCACGGTAGAATATCAGCGATGCCTCGGGATCGGCGGTGACGACGGTGGTGCGGCGGACCGGCGTCAGTTCCGCGTCAAGCGCCTGAGCCAGAACGCTATTTTGCGATACCGCCAAAACGCATAGCAGCCATGCGGCGGAAAATGCCCGCATTTTGAAACCCTCCCTGTCTCAAGGCCGTTCACCGTGAGGTCTGACCAGCGGGCCTGTCAACGCCACGGCACGGTCTGTCCGCCAGACATAAACGCAACCTGTTTCGGTCCGAAAACGTTAGATCAGCGAAAGGGGCAGTAACAGCTCATTTTCCCCGGAGATGCACGATGGAACACTTAAATCTGGACATCCAAAAAATCGCCGAGACAGCGCCTGCGCCCAACGGTGGGGCCTACCCGGCAGCGATGATCGATATCGCCAAGTACTGGGTGGCCTTGGCCAACGGCAAGGCGCCGCGGTGGAACGAGTTCCGCATCACCGCGCTGGGCGATGCGACACCGCACATGACCATTCTACATAAGCTGGAAGATGGCCGGTTCGCCTTTGAGTTTTGCGGCTCGGCCGTATCGGCTCTGTTCGGACAGGATCTGACCGGCGAAACCGTCACCGCGTTTGAGGGCACGCGCGCCGAGATCAACTGGGCGGAGCGTGTTCGGCCCGTGCTGGCCGATGGCGGATGCCACGTCCAGGCCGGTGTTGCCGAACCGCCCTATACATCGCCCATCGATTTTCTGGCGCTGGATGTGCCTTTACGCAACGCGGACAACGACGAGATCGGATACATCGTCGGCTGCACGGTGCCGCGCATGCACTAGGCCGAGGATGGATTAGAGGTCAGGAGCCGGTCGCCCCCCGGCCGGCTCCTGATCTTGCTGTTTCAGCCGACTGGAACGTCGGCAGCAGTCTGAACCGGGCAAACCGCTTCAGACGATACCGGGTCCGCGCGAGGGGTGCGGACCCGGTTTTCGTTTTTTAGAACCTGTAGTTCACCTGCACGCCATATTGCGCACCCGGAGCCGGATAGCCCAAGGCGTTGCCGATGCCGAAGGTATCAACCGCCGGATCAGAGGTTGAGGTGAAGCGCACACCGTTCTGGAAGTACTCTTTGTCGAAGATGTTCTTCCCGTAGATACCTGCCGACCAGCTGCCATCCGGCGTGGTGTAGGCGATGCGCGCATCCACCAAGGTAAGATCGTCCTGGCCGACCGCAGCTTCGTTGAATTGGGTGAAGAACACTTCATCGCGATAGCTAAGCTGCCCAAAGAAATCCACGGTGCCGCCATTGTCGAGCTCAACCGTGTAGTTGAGGTTAGCGTTCAACGAAAACTCCGGCGCGTTGATCAGCTTGTTGCCTGCCAAGTTAAACAAGCGCGGTGCGCCATTCTCGCTGCCTTGAGCGGATAGGAACTCATCGTACTCGGCATCAAGCCAGGTACCGGTCAGATTAAATTCCAGGTTCTCGGCCAACAGGGTCTGCAGCTCGAATTCCACGCCTTTTACAGTGGCTTCCGCCGCATTGGTGGTGAGGGTAAGACCGTTGATGAAGGTCGAGACCTGCAGGTCCGTGTAATCGTAGTAAAACGCGGAGGCATTCAAACGCACCTGGTCGGTGATGTCGGACTTGGTACCGACTTCGTACGACCAGATGAATTCCGGATTAAAGGCAGGATTGCGGTCGAACGCGTTGAAACCGCCGGACTTAAAGCCACGCGTGGCTGAGGCATAAAACAGCATGTCATCGTTCGGTGTGAACTCGAGCACGAAGCGCGGAGTCCAGGCATCCCAACTGTTTTCAGCTTCACGCGGCGCGCCGAACTGGTTGACCGGATTTGGCGAGTCCAAACCGTCGAGGTCATTGACCGCACCGACGCTGGTGATGTCTTCCTTTTCTTCGTCGGAATAACGAATACCAGCGGTGAAGCTCAAAGTGTCAGTGAACTGATACGACGCTTCGACAAAAGCGGCGTAAGCCTCGCCTTCGTCGTCGTTCGGAATGATGAACGACAGGCCGAGCGGCGGACGCACCAAGCCAAGGGCACCGAACTTGTCTTCTTTCAGATACCAAAGGCCGGCGATCCACTGCAGCGGGCCATCATCAGTTGAGCTCAACTGGAACTCTTGGGTGAACTGATCGGTGTCGTATTGGAAGTTCGACCGGGTAACGTCGATTTCCGTGCCGTCGGTGTTGAACAGGAAGTCGCCGGTGAATTCTTTGTACGCGCTGATGGATTTCAAGGCGATGCCGTCAGCCACCTGCCATTCCAGGGTGGCGGTAATGCCGCCGGTTTCCCAGTCATAGCGGGTGGGCAGGTCGTTGCGGGTCTCGTCGAAGGCGCCGAGCGGCAGAGCACCAAGAGACTCAGCCAGGCCGAGATTGTCGCGCGGAATGATGGTGCGGTTGCCGCTGGTGAAATCGCTCCAATCGCCGACAACGGTGAAGGTGACGTCATCATTGATGTCGAACTCGACGGTGCCGCGGATGGCAAACATGTTTTGGTCGTCGATCTCCTTACCGCCGCGCGGATCGAGATCGGTGGTGAAGCCATCGTCTTCCAAGAAGCGGGCCGCGAGACGCGTTTTGACCATGTCGTTGATCGGCGCACTGACGGCACCTTGGAATTCATAGCGGCCAAAGTTGCCCGCGGTGGCCGAGGCGTAGCCCTCCACTTCGTCGGCGGGTTTGCGCGAGATCAGGTTGATGGCGCCACCGGTGGCGTTGCGGCCATACAACGTCCCTTGGGGACCACGCAGCACTTCGACGCGGTCAACGTCGAGGAACTGGGTCAGGCCCATCTGCGTGCGCGCGAGGTACACGCCATCCTGGTTGACGGCGACGCTGGGATCGACGGTGACGCCGAAGATGTTGGTGCCAATGCCGCGGATATACAGCTGCGCTTCACCCCCGGCGCGGCTGAACTCCAGCGACGGGGTTTGGATGGCGATGTCTTGGATTTCATTGAGGTCGATGCGATCCAGCTCTTCGCCCGAGATCGCGGTGATGGCGATGGGAATTTGCTGGAGGTTTTCGCTGCGCTTCTGCGCGGTGACGACGATTTCTTCGAGCGCCATGGATTGCGCCTGGGCAGCGCCGGCGAAACCAAGCGCGGCTGCGGCAGTGCCGGCCAACAGGCTGGCGGTCAGAGTCTTGCGGGTCATTGAGTCTCTCCCAGAGATGCTTTGGTGGACCGTGGCAACATATGTAGGACACGAAACTGTCACGGACAGGCGGGAGGTACTCCCTTTGCCCTGCATTTGCACGGGTTTATCCGCACAAACACGAAGGTTTGATCATGATGTGGCCTAGGGGTCACAGTGAACCCGCAGAAATTGGCAGATTTTTTTCCCATAGCGGTATTAGGGAAAAGAATTTGCGGGAGCAGGCCCATTCCCGTCTTACGGGTGACTATCCAGCCCAGCCAGGATATCGACGTGGCCTTGAAGCAACTCATCCGTGAGATCGGCATCGAGCGCACCGGGCGTGATCCAACGGGCCTCGAAGATTTCCCGGCTGAGGATGGGGGCCTGGGAAGACTCCGCGCGGCCAAAGACAACCGTTTCCAGATGACGTGGGGCAACGAGCTTTGTCGGTCCAGACGTTAAATCGCGCGCGATCAAACCGGTTTCTTCTTTGAGTTCGCGGGCGGCAGCGGTCATGGCATCTTCCCCGCGATCAGCAAAACCGGATGGAAACCCCCAGGGTTTCGTTTTGCGAAAGACATGCCGGAGCAAAAGGACTTGGCCGTTGTCATCACGGAAGACTCCGACGACCCCGTGATTGAACTTGGCGTTAAAGAGAAACACGCCGGTGCGGAGAACCCCGCGCGGTATCAGACGGAAAACAGCAGAAAAAAGTGCGCGCACGGACTCAACGCAGCCGCTATTCCGCCGCGGCGGGTTTGGACTTTTGTTTCTTGTCCTGCTCGCGGTTGTGGCGGTCGATCTGCTGTTGCGTCGCCCGTTCGTGACTGGCTTTGAAGTCGGCGCGGCTGTCGCCAACCCAGTCATACGACTCTTCACGCTGCACGTTGAGCTTCTGGAAGTGGGGGAACACATACCGCGCCACCAATTCGTATGACTTGAGCTTGGCCTCGAACGGGGCCCAATTGTGGTCAGCAATAAGGAAGCAACCGAAGCCGCCGTCGGACGCGCCCCATAAGGTTTCGATCTGCTGGATGACATCATCCGGCGTGCCGATGGCGGCCATGCCGCTTTCCATCAAATGGGCGACCGGATCGCTGCGCCGCTCGGGCGGCACCATCGGCACCACGGCAACGTTCTCAAAGTACGCGACCCAGTCTTCGATGCCGTGCTCTACCTCGGCTAGCGCCTGCTCGCGGGTCGGCGCGCAATGCAGCAGGCCGATCATGCGCCAGTCCTGGCGGTTCATGGCGTTGCCGTGTTCTGCGGCGACTTCGCAGGCAATATCCCAGTTGGTGCCGGCGGCTTTCAAAGCAGGCGCGGCAGTGGCGCTCAGCGACATCAGCCCGGTGCCCAGGCGGCCCGCAGCCCGCGGCCCGGAGGGCGAGACCATCGACGCGGTGACGACATCGATCGGATCAAAGCCGTAGGGCCGCAACTGCAACCGTGCGTCCTTCAGGGTGTACCACCCGGCCTCGCGCGACACGGTCTCGCCACGGAAGAGTTTGAGAATGTCCTCCAACGCCATTTCCATCATGTCGCGCTGTTCGGTGGTCTCAATCCCCATCATCTTGGCGTCGGAGACAAGGGCCCCCGGTCCGGCGCCGAACATGGCGCGGCCCTGGGTCATATGGTGCAACTGCATGAAGCGGTCGGCGAGAATGAGCGGGTGATGATAGGGCAGCGAGTTCACACCGGTGCCGAGACGGATGCGCCGGGTGCGGTAGTGGGCCGCAAGGATCATCAGCTCCGGCGTCGAATAGAGTTCCGTTCCGGCGGAGTGATGCTCACCGAACCAGGCTTCGTCATAGCCAAGGCGATCCATGTGTTCGATCAGCTGCAGGTCACGTTCGAGACACAGCGACGGGTTTTCGTGCACCGGGTGAATGGGCGGAATAAAAGTGCCGAAGCGCAGGGCGGTTTGATCGAGCGGCATCTGTGCAATCCTGAAGCGGCATGAGACGGGGTCGCGTTAGTGTGACTCGGCGGCGCAATTGAATCCACCGCAGACGCGCGGCTTTGCGGCAGCCATATTTACCTGCCGAACGCTGCAAGCCGTGAACCGGGCCTTGAACCCCGCCGCAACCGGCCATAGGCTCTGACCGATCAACCACGCATCACATAACGCCAGGAGACGCGCCATGCACCGCCACACCGTATTGTTTAACCTCAACGACGACGCCGACGAGCAAGCCGTGATCGGGGCAATGCGTAAGCTGGCGGATCTGCCCACCGTCGATGCGATGATGCTGGAAGAAAACGCTCTGCCGCCCGGCGACAAAAGCCCCTACAAGTGGTGTCTGATTGGCGACTTTGCCGACCAGGACGCCCGCGATGCCTACGAGAAGCACGACACTCACGTGGACATCATCCGCAACACGTTTCTGCCGGCGGTGAAAGACTTCATCATCTCTGATGTGAACGTCTAACCTTCGAGTAAGCGCGCACTAACTTTTGTTGGCCACCCAGGCGCCAAACACCATACGGCTGTGAAACCGCTGCGGCGGGTCGAACCCCGCCGCCGCCAGCGCGTCTGCCTGCGCTCCTTCCGACACGAAATGCAGCGTGTCCTGAACTGTGGCGAACACGTCCTCGGCGCGGTCCGGAAGCGTCTCTTCGATGTGATCACGCCAGGCCTGCATGGCCAAAGCGTGCTCATCGGTCTGGGGATCGCCGATCGGGTGAACCATCATCAGAGGCGCGCCTGATTTAAGACGGCGGGCGATATCCTGGAACAGCGCGGCCTTATCGTCTGCAGCGACAAACTGCATCATGAGGATCGCCGTGGCCGCGTCGAACGGCCCGTGGTCCTCCAGGGTGTCGAGCGTGCCGGTGTGAAAGGCAACACGGTCCGATAGCCCGGCCTCGGCCATGCGCTGCTTGGCAACGCCGACCATCGGCGCCGACGGCTCAACGGCAGTGAACGTCCACGTGTCGTCGAAATCGGCCAGGGCAAGAATCTCCGTGCACGTGCCTGCGCCGACCACCAGCACCCGCGCGCCTTCCTCCAACGCCAAGCCGAGTTGGGCGACAACGTGTTCGTGCAGACGTTCATAGTCAGGCACAAGGCGCGGGACAAAGGCGTCATAGCGCACAGCCATTTCGCCGTCGAAGTGGACATTTGGGTCAATAGTGCGGGGCATGCGGGTGTTACACCGGCTCCAGTTGGTCGGCGTACCCCGCCATGGTCATGCGGTAGCGGAAGTGCTTGCCGTCATCTTGCGCGATCTCACGCAACTCAGTAAGTTCCGCCGCCATGCGTTCCGAGTCCGACGCATCCATCAGCAAACCGCGATAGTGATTTTCGTCGAGCTGCTCATCGGTGATGGGTTTTACATCCGCCTCGTACTGAGCAAGACGCTGGGCGACCAAAGCGCTGTCGGCGAGGTCTTTGGGCTCCGGTAGGTAGTCGAACAGCCGCCCAGCGCAGCGAATGCCGAAGTTCATGCCCTGCCCACGGGCGGGATGCACGGTGTGGCAGGCATCGCCCAGCAGAACGGTCGTGCCTTTGACCCAGCGGGCCGTCTCGCGGCGGATGACGGGATAAAAACCGGCCACTTCCGTATCCATTTGTTCGAGAGGCGGTGCCCGCCTTGCCATCAGACGTTTGCGGTCGTCATTTGTGGAGGCCTTCCACTTGGCAATGTCCGCCTTGTCGATGGCCATGCCGATCTTCCACTGCCCGGCCATGCGCGGAATGCGGCCGACACCGCCGTTGGGCGACAAGAAGGAAATGATTTCGTTACGGGGGTCCTGCAGTTCCCCGCGCGGCCCGAACATCACGACAAACGGGCGCTCGTAATCGTAACTCTTTTCGATGTCGAAGCCGCAGGCGGCGCGGATGCGCGACGACCGGCCGTCGCAAGCCAGGGTCATACGCGGCTTGATAACGATGGGAGCGCCCTCGTCACCGGTGATGCGTACTTCGGTGACGCCGCCGTGGGCGTCCGCGCCTGTGGCGATATCCTTTGCCGCCGCCGGGCGGAAGAGCGTGTAGTCATACCCGGGCGCGTTGACCGCGAGCTTCAGAGCGGTTTCGGAAATTAGGTCGTGATTGAGCACGATGTAATAGGGGTGCGGTACGGGCAGGTCGTCCATGGCCGAGTGCAGCACGATCTCGCCGTCCGGCAACTGCCAGCGGGCGCCCAGGCGCTTCTCCGCCCCGGCGTCGAAGAACGCGTTCAAGATGTCCCACTCGGCCAAGGTCTCGACCACCCGCGGCCCGAGATGATCACCCCGGGCGGTATCGAGCGGTGCTCAGAGGCCTCCAACTGCACCACCGAATAGCCCCGCGTGCGCAGCCCGGCGGCGATGGTTGCTCCGGCAATGCCCGCGCCGGCGATCAGAATATCAGGGGTTAGAGTTTTCTCGGTTGTCATGTGAGCAGACTTATACAGGTCTTCTGCACACGCTAACCACCGCAAAAGGGCAAGGACGTGTGTTCACACCCCATCCCATTCCTTAGGGGTGGCACGGGCAAGGCCGTCGTACAAATCGAGCATTCGTTCGAACCAGGGGACGAGCGGATCATCGTCTTCGAGAATTTTCAGCGGCGACATCATGCGTGCCCACAGGAGCGCGGCGGAGGCGATGTAGTCCGGATACAGCGGTGTGTCGCCGGACAAAAACGGACGGTCTTCGAGGCAGGTGCGCAGCGGATTGAGATTGGCGCGAAACTCAATCAGCGTCTGCTCGCGGTTCTCGACCATCTCTTCCAGGGTTTTGCCGAACCGCTTTTCCCGGCTTGCGCGGAAATAGGGCTGGTCTTCAGGGTCCAGGCGATCGTGAATGTCCTTGATGATCACATGCAGCAGCGGAAAACTGATCGCCCGCATGCCCCAGTGCTGGAGAAAGGCAGAGAAACTGCGGGCTGCGCCTTGTGCGCCACCCGGCCCGAACAGCGACGGCGTGTCCGGGTAGGTGCTCTCCAGATATTCGGCGATGGCCCAGCTATCACACACAGCGGTGTCACCGTCTTCGATCACCGGAATGGTTTTGTGGCCGCCACCGCACACCTTTGGAATGTCGACAAAACGGGTGGCAATGGTTTCGTATGCCAACCCTTTATGGGCCAGAGCGAACTGCGTACGCCAACAATTGGAGGAGAACCGCCGTCCATCCGCGGCGGCGAGGTCGTATAGCTTAATGAGGCGCGAACGCGGCACAGTATTCTCCTGGACAAACGGATTTCGACAGGTAAGAACCTTGGCTCACCGCGCAACCGCGGGCAAGGTCGCGGCGTTGGCTATCTTTGCCCGCACACTTGACGTTCGTGACTCGGGAGGGGGCACACGCTTTGTCCAAGATCGATATGGCCCGCCTTGATCCGTTTCTTGCCCACTGGCGCGAGCTCGCCAGTGCGGACGGCGGGCTAATGCCGACCTTGCAGACCTTCCTGGATAAGGCCGAGCCAACCTTCCAACCCCATGTGGCGCTGGTGGATATTCTTGACCGGACGGAATGGCGCATGCGCCTGTTCGGCACCGGGCGCACCGAAGCCTTCGGGCGGGACCTATGGGACACCAACCCATTGGTTGTCTATGCGGAAGGGGTGCGGGAGTTGGTTATTGACAGCATCCAACACGTGATTTCCCAGCCCTGTGGCTGGCTGACCGCGCGCGAAGTGACCAGCGTGACGGGCGTATCCAACAGCGGCTTCGGTGTCACCCTGCCGCTGGAGACAGGTGACGGGCAGCCCGCGTGCATCGTCAATTTTACGATGACCTCGGCACCGTTGTCTCATAAGGACCGGCGCGGCCAGGCGGACTCCCTCCCGGAGCATAACTGGCTCGATATCGGCGCGGGTACGCCGGGGTCCTGACCGGGCCAGACCTTCTCTTGTGTCGCCGTAACGGCCCCTCTATGGTGCGTCCACACCCTTGACCGCTGGGCCCACACTGAGCTGCAACCGCATTGGCAACCAGCTTTCCCCGGCAGCCTTCCACACACTTGAAAGATCGAGCATGAGCACAGCGAAAGACGGCGACACCGTCACATTTCATTACACCGGCATGCTGTCGGACGGCACGCAATTCGACTCGTCCGTCGGCGCCGATCCGATGTCGGCCACATTGGGCGAAGGCCGTCTGATTCCAGGTTTCGAAAGCGCGCTGGTGGGCATGACCGTAGGTGACAGCCAGAAATTCACCATTCCCGCCGACGAAGCCTATGGCGAACGCCGCGCCGATTTGGTGCAGACCCTGGACCTCACCATGTTCCCCGAAGAAGGTTCGGCGGTGGAGGTCGGTCAGACTTATGAGATGACGATGCAGTCCGGGCAACCCCTGCCGGTCACCATTGTCGCGATCGAAGAAGAGGAAGTGACGGTGGACGCCAACCACCCGCTGGCGGGGCAAGACCTGACCTTTGAACTGGAATTGGTAGGGATCGAGCCATGATGCGCGCACTGGTTTTTGCCCCGTTACTCTTTGTTGGACTTGGTTCAACTGTTCACGCACAGACGGCCGATACTGTTGTCGCTGAGTTGAACGGCACACCGATTACCTTTGGTGAGATTCAGGCCTTTCAACAGGGCATCCCCACGGCAGCCGACATCGACACCGCACAAATTCTACCGCGCTTGATTGAGTTCTACGTCGATCAACAGCTTGTCATCACCGCGGCACGCGGGCGGGGTCTGGAAAACGACCCTCAAGTGAAAGAGCAACTGGCCCGGCTGGAAGGCGAGCTCATCCGCCAGGCCTATCTGCGCGATGAAATCCGCGACCGCGTGACCGACGACAAAGTGCGCGCGGCCTATGACAAGCGGCTTGAAACCATGGTGCAGGAAGAAGAGGTGCGCGCCCGGCACATCCTGGTGAAAACCGAGGACGAAGCCGAGGCCTTGGTGCGGGAACTATCCGGCGGCGCAGATTTTGCGGCGCTGGCGCAAGAGAAGTCGACCGGGCCCTCGGGGCCGCAAGGCGGCGACCTGGGCTACTTCACCGCCGGAGTGATGGTGCCGGAGTTTTCTGAAGCGGCGTTTGCCATGGAACCGGGCGAGGTGTCCTCCCCCGTGCAGACCGACTTCGGCTGGCATGTCATCAAAGTGGAAGACAAGCGCCTTAAGCCCCTGCCCACGTTCGACGAGATGGCGCCCGAATTGCGCGACACCCTCTCCAATGAGGCTGTTGATGACGTGCTGACCGAGTTGCGCGGCCGGGCCGAAATCACCATCGCACCCACACCTGCACAATAGGGTTCCGCAACCTTACTTCTTGTTCGCCGTCTCCGACGGGGCGTGATCGGTTTTGGGTTTCTCGAAGTCCAAGCCCAGGGCATAGCGGCCATAGGCGGTCATGTTGATGTCCCAGTTGACGCCGACCTGACTGGCCATCACCGACAGATCACGCCAATGACGCTGCACCGGATTGGTATCGAAGATGCCGGTGGCCCCCATCACCCGCACCAAACGATAGATGGCATTGGTGCAAGTGCGCGCCAGAAACGCCCGGTCGCGGTTGATCACGACATTCTCTTCTGGTGTCAGCGCGCGGCGCTCTAACCCGGCGTTGTGCAGGGTGTCGGTGATCTTGTCGAACATCATGCGCGCGCAATCCAACTCGGCGGCGGACTCAGCCAGACGCTCCTGCACGGTGGGCTGATCGGCCACCGTCATCTTGCTCATCGCGCCGACCTTTTTGCGCGTGGCGGCAACGTAGTCGTTGAAGGCACCTTCGGCGCAGCCCAACAGCGGCCCGATCATCCAGTTGGTGAAGTATGGCATGAACGGCACGTCGAACAGATAGGCTTCCGGGTTTACCTCCGCGCCGGGCGGGTGCATACCGAAGCACTCCGGCGACGTCACCACCCAATCCTCGGGCACGAACACGTTTTCAAAGCGGATGTCTTTGGACCCGGTGGCGCGCATACCGGCGACGTGCCAGGTGTCATCGACTTCGACGGCGTCGCGCGGCACCGTCGCGCGGAAGACGTTGGGCTCGGGTGGGTTGGGATGATTGTCGCAGCGCCCGGTGACCATGACCCAGTCGGCATGATCGATACCGGAACCGAAGCGCCACACGCCGTTGAGCCGGTAGCCGCCGTCTTCCTTGACGATGGTGCCCGTGGTTTGGGCCGAGGCGGTGGTGATGATTTTGCGCACGCCATTGGCGAAAATTTCGTCCTGAATCTCTTTCGCCAGGCGGGAGACGATGGCGATGTGCCCGCCGACGACGCTGATCAGCCAGCCGGTCGAGGCACAGGCCCGGGCAGCGATGCGCGAGGTATGTACAATCGCCGGCCAGTCCAGCGACAAGCCGCCGTAACGCTTGGGCGCGAACAGCTGCAGTAGCTCGGCATCATAGAGTTCTTCAACCGTCTCGCGCGGCAGCACGCGGTTGGCTTCGGACTCGGCAGCGCGGGCGCGAAAGCCGTCAACCAGAGACTCTGCGCGGGCGCAGACCTCGTCCAAACTGGGGCTTAAATCTGATGCGGCGCTGTCGGGCATGGCCAAACCTTCGGGATCGAAATGCGAGCCGTCTTATCGAGAGGACAACTGCGCCATGCTGCAAGGGCCGCGCCGTGGGCTCAAGGCTTTTCCCCTTCTGTGTGACCGGGCGTCTTCACAGTGGCCGCAGCTTTGAGGTCCTCTGGCGCATCGGCCAGTGCCGCCTTGGCGGTGGCAAACGCGGCAATGCCCGCCGGCACGCCGAGATATGCGGTGCAGTGAAGCAGCACTTCTTTAATGTCATCGGGTGTGCAGCCGTTGCGCAGCGCGCCGTGCACATGCAGGCCGAGTTCGCGCTGGCGGTCGAGTGCGGTCAGCAAAGCGAGGTTGAGCAGGCTGCGGGTTTTGCGGTCAAGGCCGGGGCGGGTCCACACCGCGCCCCAAGCGAATTCGCTGAGCATGTCATCGAATTCTTGGTCGAAGTCGGTCAGGTTGCCGCGTGTACGCTCCACGTGCTCATCCCCGAGGACAGCGCGGCGCACCTCCAGCCCGGCCTCAATGCGATCTTGGCTCATGAGAAAAGGTCCCCCGTTGCAGAATGATGCAACAGGAGACCTTGCAAAGACGCCCGCGTCAAATGTGACCGGATGTGGACTTATTCTTTTTCGTTCGCGACGGGTTGCGCTGCAGCCATGGCCGCCATAGCTGAGGCCCGTGCCGCCCGCATTTCTTTGATCTCATCGGCAGACATACCCGGCGACTTGATGCGGACGATGATGGCGGCAACGAAGACGAGGAAATTCAGCGCGCCAACGAAGATGAACGGACCCGTGAGCATCCATGTATCGAAGAGAATACCACCGACGGACAAGGCGACCAGAATGCCGACCGCGCCACAGCCGCTAAAGAACCCGATGACCGCGCCGCGTTCAGACGCTGGCGCTTCCTGCCCGATCAACGCTTGAGACGAGAAAAACGCGCTGATCTGGCCGATCCCCAGAATCGCGAACAAGATCCAGTAAAGCCTGTTGGTTGGATCGTCGACGAAATACATGGATGCATATCCAACCGACGCGACACCCATCCCGAAAATCACCGCAGACGTGCGATTCACCTTGTCGATGAAATAACCCATGATCGGCGACCAAATCAGTCCGAAGATCTGGGCAACGGCGAAAATCGTCACCCCGACGATGGCCGCCTGCCCCGGAGACATGCCTTGCTGAATACCCCAGACCGACCCCCAAAGGTTGGTAAACGCGCCGATGACGACGAGGTCAGAGCGGGCGACAAAAGCTGAGGCATAGGCGAGAGAGATGCGCGGGTTCTTGGTGGCTTTTAAACCACGCACAAAAAGTTCCTTGCCCGGTAAGCGTTCCTTCACTTCTGAAGGAACGCCGCCTTTCAAGCCCCATTTAAGGATCCATGCTGAGATGAACAGAAGGATCGCAACGGTCCAGAAGGTATAGAGCCCCTGCTGCTTTGGCGTCATGCCCATGCCTTCAAGCAAGTCGAGCATGAACCGACCCAAGACCAAGGCGGTAAAAATGACTCCGAGCGAGTTGCCGACCCCGGACCAGGCGATCATCTTGCCGCGCGCGTATTCGCGCGGATAATCCTGCCCGACCGTGCCAAGCATGCCGGCGGCCGCAGCGGTGCCGAAACCGTAAAGCGTGCGGGCGACAAACAGATCGGTGATGGACGTGGCGTAGGGATAGAGCGCGTAGCCCATCCCCATGGAGATCATGCCGAAGCAAAACACGGGACGCCGGCCGATGCGGTCCGCTAGAATGCCGAACGGCACAGCCAGAGCGATGGTGATGATCTCGTTCCAGGTGCCGAGCAGACCGGTGACGCGGCCCTGCTCATCCCCGGGCAGATTGAGGTTGGCGTTCAATACAAACGCCTGGCCGGTGTTGATGAAGGTCAGGAACCCGATGGTGGCGAAGGACGCATACAAGAACGTCCAGCCGTTCTTGGCGCTGATATCGTCGGCCAAGTCGATGCGCACGCCGCACGGGCGAATGTAAGCGTCGTTGGTGCTCATATTTTGCGGGTCCCCAGATGCCCTGATTTACGTCAGGCCGGTACTCTAGTGGCGGTTGGCGGCGGCCCTGTCCGGTATCGGGGGGCTGACCAACACGTGGATGAAAACCCCACAACTGCTGGGGTGGTGTGTGATTCGGGCGGCTTTACCCCGGCGCGCCGCCGAGGTCATACCGGGCAAACAGATCGCGCTTGTTGAACCTCGCCGTCAGCAAACGCTTGAGAATTTTGCCCGTGGTCAGCCACTTGATGTGGGTGCCCATGGCGTCGTCGGCGAGGATGCGCTCGACGATCCAAGGTGTGGTGGTCTCGACATAATCTCCCAGCAGGTTAATCGGCTTCATCACCTTCGGGCGCACCGGCGGCGGCACCTGTTTCATCTGGTTGATCATGTTCTCGGTGATGTTCATGCCCGGGCTGATCATACCGACCTTGATGGGCTGGCCCTTGAGTTCCTTGATCAGCGCTTCGGTGAAGTAGCGCACCGCGCTTTTGGTGGTGCCGTAGCCGATCATGCCCGGCAGCACCCGGCCATCGGAGCCCGCGCCGTAGGTGTTGTAGATGTGGCCATGGCCCTGCTCGGTCATGCCGCGCACCGCAACCTGGCAGCCGTTGATGGTGCCGATGACATTGCCGCGCACCATGGTGTCGATTTCCTCAGGCGTGAGCTGCAATAACGTCACACCGGAGCGGGCGAAGCCGGCGTTGTTGACCCAAATGTCGACATTGCCGAATTCTCTCTTCGCCAGATCCCATAGCGCCTGAACCTGGCCAACGTCGGCCATCTCACACGGCGCACCAACCACCCGGGCACCGTCCTTGGCTTCGTTTTCGAGACTGGCCAGGGCCTGATCGACGGACTCCTGGCTGCGCCCGGAGATCACCACATTGACGCCGCGGTTGAGGAACTCCTTGGCATAGCCCTTGCCGATGCCCTTGGTGGAGCCGGTTACGATTGCTGTCTTATGCGCCATCTGATGCGATCCCAGTTTGGTCCCCGGTTTGTGGGTTGGGGGATACTACGCCGCTCGCTGATGTCTGCAGGTGCAGGCTAACGTGAGTCCGACACGCGGCCAAGCGCGCCCGCTGATCCTCCGCAGTCGTTCAGCGCGTGTGATAACGGAAACCGAATCAACGCAGGAGCACCCCATGGCGGAGCAAAGAGCAATCGTTGTCACCGGCGGCACACGCGGCATCGGCAAGGGTCTGGCGCGGGAGTTTCTCAAGCGCGGCCAGAATGTGGTGATCTGCGGACGGGGGCAGGATGCCGTCGATGCAGCCGTGAAAGAACTCTCTGACGAGGCCGGGAATGCGGCCCGCATTGCTGGCACGTCTTGCGACGTCACCCAGCACGATCAAGTGCAGGCGCTGTGGGCCTTCGCCAAAAAAGAATTCGGCGATGTCGACATCTGGATCAACAACGCCGGCATGTCGAACACCCGCTTCCCCATCGGCCACCTGCCGCAGAGCGAAATAGACGCGGTGTGTGCGGTGAACCTGATCGGCACGATGAACGGCGCGCAGGTCGCGTTGCAGGGCATGACCGATCAGGGTCATGGCACGCTGTACAACTTCGAGGGCTTCGGCTCCAACGGCATGAAGCAGCACGGCATGAGCCTGTACGGCTGCACCAAGTTCGGCCTGACCTACTTCACCAAAGCGCTGATTAAGGAAACGCAGAATGGCCCGGTGAAGGTAGGGTATATGAGCCCGGGCATCGTCATTACCGATTTGTCGTTGCGCGACCGCGGCAAGATGCCGCCAGAACGCTGGGCGTTTGTGAAAAAGATTTTCAACATCATCGCCGACCGGGTGGAGACGGTGACGCCGTGGCTGGCCGATCAGGTGCTGGCCAACGACAAACACGGCGCGCGCATCGCCTGGCTGACCACGCGCAAATCGATCTGGCGGTTTATCAAGTCGCGGTTCGTGAAGCCGGGTAACCGCTTCCCCGAACTGGACGAAATCGAGCCGGGGCAAAAGGCGGCTTAGTTACGCGGCCTAATGCATCTCCTCGCCGCCGGAGACGTTCATGCCCTCGCCGGTGATGTAGGCCGCGTCGTCTGAGGCCAGGAACACACAGGCGTTGGCGGTATCGGTCACCAGGCCCACGCGGCCCAACGGGATTTTCGCCTTACGGAAATCAAGCACGCCTTCGGTGTCGGTGCCGAGCACTTTGCCGCGCCGGGCATTCTGCGCGGCGCCGAGGCCGGTGGTGACGTGGTTGGGGCACACCGCATTCACGGTGATGCCGTGCTCACCCAGCTCCGCCGCGGCGGTGCGGGTGAGGCCGATCATGCCGTGTTTGGATGAGGTGTAGTGCACCAACAAGGGCGCGGGGCTTTTGGCCGCCTGGCTGGCGATGTTGATAATGCGCCCGCCGTTGCCCTGAGCGATGAATTGATTGGCCGCGTGCTTGGTGAACAGGAACGGCCCGCGCAGATTGACGTCGAGCACGATGTCCCATTCGTCGATCGACATCTCGGTCAGCGGTTTCATGATGTAACCGATGCCGGCATTGTTGACGACGATGTCGAGCTTGCCGTGAGCCTTCACGGTATCGGCGATGCAGCGGGTGATGTCATCCTCCGAGCGCACATCGCATACCATGGTGTCGATTGTGGCGCCCGTGTCTTTGCGAATCGCCTCGGCCACCTCTTCCATCTCTTCCGACGTGCCGATGTGATTGGCGGGCAGGTGATCACCCCCCGCCTTGCCGATGTCGGTGATGACGACAATAGCGCCCTCTTCGGCGAAGCGGCGGGCGATGCCCTCGCCCAGGCCTTTCTTACGGCCGGCGCCGGTGATGATGGCAACTTTTCCTTTGAGACGTGACACGGTGCATTTCCCTTTGGGTTTGATTAGTTCGAAGCGGCAGCCTGCTGGCGGGCGTAGGCGGCTTTGCCCTCAAGCACGAGGTTATAAATGCCCTCCGCCTCCCCGCCTATGGAGTCCAGGATTGCCCCGTAGGACGTTTCGGCCTGAGCTTTCCACAGCGCCTTTTGTGCGTCGTCTAACCGGTGCAACTCGACACCAAGGCCGGGCAAGTCGTCCTCGACCCGCGCCATCCAGTCGCGCACCCGTTGGCGTGCGGCCATCGGGCCGGGATAGGCGGTGCTGACCAGATTTTGCTGCTCCGGCGTCAGGCTGTCCCAGAAACGTTTGTTGAGCAGAATCGAGCTCGGCTCAATGGCGTGGCCGGTCATAGTGAAATGCGGTGCCTCGCGGTAAATGCCGGTCATCCAATAAAAGATCGTCACCGCCTCGCCGCCGTCGATCATCCCGGTTTGTAGCGATTGCAAGATGTCGTTGGACGACATGTAGACCGCGTCGGCCTGCAGTCCTTCAAAGTAAACCGATGACGCTTTGGTGGTTTGCACCCGCATGGGGAAGCCTTGCACCGCATCGGGCGTCAGCAGCGGGCGGTCGCCGAACAGGTGGTTCGACCCAGCTTCGGTCCAGCGCAGGAACTGAATGCCCTTTTCTGCGAAGGCCTCTTGAAAGCGCGGCAAAGCGTATTCGTCCAAGACGAAATCGGCTTCGGGCGTCGAGTCGAATAGGAACGGCAGCTGCAATACGGCGAGTTCAGGCAACAGCGCGGCCCCGGAGCCGAGCGGCGCACTGACGAATTGCAGGCGGTTCCGGCGCAGCGCGTTCAAACGCTCTTCCGAACTGCCGGTCTCGCCGCGCACCAGGAGTTCGAGATCAAGCCCGAGGTCCTTGTTGGCCTCGAACGCGGCGGTGACATCGGCCCAATTCTCATCCCAGGGCGTGTTGGGTGCGGTAAAGGCACCGATGGTCATGGTCTTGCGGTCTTGCGCGGACAGATCGGCTGCAGCGAAACCCACCGCGACCGCCACCAGAGAGACAAACCATTTCATTGCAAACCCTCCTGTTCGAGATCGAAGCCCGCCGCCATGTTGCTGAGCACCGAAACATCGGCCTCGTCTTGCAGGTTCAGGAGGCGGCTGTAAAGGCGTTCCGCGAGATCTTTGGGCAATGGTGATGCCGCAGAGGCCGCGCTGGTCATGAACTTCTCGCGGTGCTGGACATTAGACATAGGGTTGTCCGGATGACCCAGCAAAACCGCGATGGTGTCAGAAAGTGTGCGGCCATCTTTGAGCGCGACCGTAACTGTTTGCGGCGACAGCGCGTTGACGTCGGGATTCCCGTCGTCCTTCACCGTGATGCGGCGCGCCAATTCAAGACGATCGGGATCATCCGTTTTTTCCAAGGCATAGGTGCCGACGGAAATGGCGCCATCGATCAACTGACTGGCAGCAAGATATTGCAGGCACAAACGCGCATAGGGTCCATCCATCTCCTCTGTCGCCGGACGGCCACCGAGCCGCGCGACAAACGGCGGTACCGAAAGTGTCACGCTCTCCACGTCAGCGGCAGCAAAGCCTTCGCTGCGCATCATCCGTGCCAGGGCTTCAATGGCGCCATGGGACGCCCGGCCCGACGGGAACGGCTTGAAGGAGATTTCCGCCGTGCGCCACGCCTGTCCCAGCGCGTCGAGGTGCGGACCGGCATCGCCCTCAACCTCGAACAATTTGAAGTACCCGTAAGGCCCATCGAGCACGTCATGGGGGCCTTTAAAATAGTTCCGCGCCATGTCGAACGCCGTGAGTACATTGCGGACACTGAAGGCGATCTGCAGTCCAAGCGCCATGCTGGCTTCCGTATGGGCCTGCATGGTGCCGGACAACTGACTGTAGATCAGTCCAAACAGGTTGAAGGTGGTGGTACGGTCGAATTTGGCGAGGTGCGCCAGCGCCGCACCCGCACCCAGCGCGCCACACACACCGGGGCGGAAAAAGCGCGCACCCTGAGTCGCCGACAGGCCGAGCAGGCAGGCGACATCGTTGCCGACATTGACGGCAGCGATGATATCCCTGCCGCTGACATCCCCAAAGCGGTCAGCATAGGCCATCACCACCGGTAGAATCACCGACATGGAATGCACCGTCGCCGCTTCGTGAAAACAGGCGTATTCCAAGCAATGGACCTGATAGCCGTTGACCATGCCCGCGGCGATGGGATGCATTACCTCGTCCGTGCCCCAGACCGGCACGCCGCCATAGCCGAAGTGCTCGAGCTGCAAGTCGCGGAGACTTTGCGCCTTGCTCTCCGCGCTACCGGCCAGACCACAAGCGATGGTGTCAGCGATGACCACATTGGTTGCCTGAACCACCGCAGCCGGCAGAGCGTCGAATGATGCGCTGTCGATGTGGGTCCAAATGGCGTCGCGGACGGCGGTCATCGGGGTGGTTTACTCCTGTGGAGCGGGGGCGGGGGTCGCGCCGGGCGCGACGGTAACCGCACCCACCGTGTCCAACAAGTCGCCGACATCTGTGATCGTCTCGAATGACCGAAGCATGGCGTGAACATTGGCGGCGCGCTCGGGCGCGAGGAGTCCGGCGACGGCGTCTGAAAACTTGGCATCGACGTCCGCGTCCGACAGGGGCTGCTTTGGGCCGCCGGGATAGTCCGGGCGCGCGTCGACGGTGATGGCGCGGCCCTCCGTGGTCTCAATATCTAAGCGTGTGTGGACGACATCGGTGGGCAGGTCATCGAAAGACTCGTCGTGACGGATCTCGACCTTGCCCTGAAACGCGACGCATTCAGGCGATGTGACGAATTCGTCTTTAAATTCCGCCCGCCCCGCCCTACCGCGCAACGCGATGGCGGCGAGAAGAAACGGAAAGCAATACTTCGCCTCAAAGACGGTTTCGGCAAATGCAAAAGATATCGGCCCCCACACGTTCTGTCCGGCAGAAATGACGATCCGTGAGATGTCTTCAGGCTTGAGTGCATGCTCCTCCAGCGCCCGGCGCAGGGCATCCATGCCGGGATGGGTCACGGCGCCGCAGGGAAACGGTTTCGCACTCACCCCAGGAGACTCCAGCACGAACGGGGCGCCGAAGCGTCCAGCCACCAGATCGACATCTGCGCCTGGACCGGCGACTGTGAGGTAGCCGTACGGTCCGTCCAGCGCTTCATCGGAGGCATCGATCCCGGCGCGGGCCAGCAGTGCGGCTTCGATCCCGCGCGCGGCGCACCAGCCGACATGCAGCGGCTTGGTCATGGTGCCCAGCGAGGCCCGCACCCCGGCGGCCATGGCGGCGGCATGACCGATGGCCCAGGTAAATTGGGATGGGGACAGGTCCAATAGCTTCGCTGCGGCAACGGCGCAGCCGAAGGTGCCGAGGGTGCCGGAGGTGTGAAAACCGGAAGAATAATGGTTAGGGTTGATCGCCACCGCGAGTTTGCCGGCAATCTCCCACCCAGCCACAAAGGCGGTGAGAAATTCCTCACCCGTCACAGCCCCCTCGCCTTCAGTGGCGCGCCAATCGGTTAGCGGCAGCAGTGTTGCCAAAAGTGGAACGGTGGCGTGCATCAGGAGACCGAAGGGCCGGCCGGGGCCTTCAGGCAATTGAACGTCGTCCCAATCCAGCGCGTTGCCACAGGCGCCGAGATAGAGCGCGGCGTGTGACAGGGAGACCTTTGACCTTGGCACACCAAACATTCGGCAAGAACCTGGTTCATGGGTCATCCCCCTCAACCGTGCGGCGACATCGGTCTCAAGACCAGCGACTGCGACTCCCACACCGTCGACCAGACAACGCCGGGCCGCGGCAATTACCGCCTCCGGTACGTCCGCGTAGGTCAGCGCCGCGGCAAAACGCACGCACTCTTCGGTTAGGCGATCGGGCACAGGCTTTGCGTTTCCGTATTTGGGATCATCACCGTCATAGCAAATTCGTCTGCATTTGTTCATCCGCGCTTCGGACAATCAGGCGGGATTCGCAGAAACGCCCCCTTGGGCGCGTGCCTCGCGGTGCTAGGCTCCCTACGGGAGGACTTCACCATGGATGACAGCCGCGACATCGAAACACCGGCGGACGACCCCACCAACGGCGGCACCGAATTCGCACCTTGGGTGCTGCCGGGTCTGCGCAAGTCCGAGTTCACCAAGGCCTTTGTCGACCGCATTCTGGCTCATTTGAAGGAGCTGGACGAAACCCGCGCGGAGGGTCCCGCGTTCGGCCGGGTCACCCGGCTTGAGCACTGTCTGCAAACGGCGACGCTGGCGCATCAAGCGGGAGAGGACGAAGAGTATGTGGTCTGCTGTTTGATTCACGACATTGGCGATCTGCTCGCGCCCTTTAATCATGGCGAGTTCGCCGCCGCGCTGCTGGAGCCTTTCATCAGCGAGAAGAACTACTGGCTGATCGCCAACCATCACGCGTTTCAGGGCTACTACTACTTCGAGCACATCGGCCTGGACAAAAATATGCGCGACCACTACCGCGGCCACGAGTGGTTCGATGACGCGATAAAGTTCTGCGACAAGTACGACATGCCGGCCTTCGATCCGGACTTGGACTACATGAGCCTGGACGACTTTGAGCCGATGGTGCGGCGCGTTTTGATGGCGCCAAAGAAATCAATCTGGGTGCCGAACCCACCGGCGAATTAGGCTCATAGCGATACAGAGTAGAGTAAGGAGACCGACCGTGGCCGGACCAGTTGGCCCCTCAGGCGCGCGAAACGTTCCACCTGATCCGAGCGGACTGAAAGTCGCGTTCTACTGGTTCACGCCGGGATACACAGGCTGGAACGTCGCCACCGTGCTGTTTGCCGCGTTCGCCAGTCTGGCGATGCTGACCTTGGTCAATTTCATCCAGCCCTATCTGCTGGAGGCGGTCTATGGCATCCCGCGCGAACAGCAAGGCAGCCTGACTGGCAACCTGGCCGCGCTGCAGGAAGTGGTGGTGATCGCGCTGATGGGTCTGGTTGGTGCCCTGTCGGACCGCACCGGACGGCGCATTCTGTTCGTCGCCGGCTTTATCGTGCTCGGGGCCGGATACTTCATCTATCCGCTGGCCGAGGGCCAGATGCAAATCTATGCCTTCCGCGCCGTGGTTGCCGTTGGCGCGGCGATGGTTCCGGTGATGCTGAGCGCGTGTTTGGTCGACACTATTCAGGAGGTCAGCCGCGGGCGCTGGCTCGGCACGACCTCGATCTGCAACGGTCTTGGCGTGCTGTTCATGGGCACAGTTCTTGGCGGTATGCCGCAACGCTTCGAAGAGATGGGCTACAGCGGTGCCGAGGCAGGCCAGTATACATTTTGGATCGCCACCGCCATGTGTGTGATGACTGCCGTGCTGCTGTATCTCGGTCTCAAAGGCGGGCCGCCGCCGGAGGTCAAAGACCGTCCCAGTGTGCTGAAGAACCTCATGCGCGGGGTTACAGAAGCGAGACGCAATCCGCGCATCGCCCTCGCCTTCGCCAGCGCCTTCATTGCCCGCGGCGATCTAGTCGTCGTCGGTACCTTCTTTTCCCTGTGGTTCGTCCAAGTGGGCGTCGACCAAGGCATGAGTGCGGGCGACGCCATGCGCCGTGCGGGCATCTTGTTCGGCGCGGTAATTCAACTCTCGGCCTTGTGTTGGGCGTTCTGCATGGGTTTGATCTGCGACCGCATCAACCGCACCACGGCACTTGCCATCGCCTTCGGCATCGCCACGGTGGGGTACCTGTGGCTCGGCTCCATCGCCGACCCCTTCGCGGCGGGCAGCCTGATCGTGTTCGCCTGCATCGTCACCGGCATGGGCGAAACCTCCACCGTCGTGTCGTCGGGCACGTTGCTAGGCCAAGAAGCCCCGGCTCAATACCGCGGCGCTGTGGTCGGGGTTTTCAACAAGTCCGGCGCCATCGGCATCCTGTTAGCCACCTTCATCGGCGGCCAACTTATTGACCGCTTCGGGGAGCCCAACATTCCCTTCACAATGATGGGCATCTGCAATTTCGTGATTATGGTGGCGGCGATTGCCGTGCGCCTGTGGGCGAATGGCCCGGTTGAGGAACCGGAGCCGACGGCGGCGGAGTAGCGCCTAGGCGTTGATGCGTTCGAAACTGCGCAGGTCGCCACTTTTCGAAACGGCCATGCCGACACCGCGCTGGGCGGCGTTCGGGCCTTGCGGATCGGCAAAGCCGAAGTAGGTCATCCACAATTCGTCGCCACGTACGCAGATTTGCGGATTGGCCACATTGTAGTCGTCCCACGCGCCGGAGGACGCCGCAGTAAACACCGGTCCGTCAAACTGGTGACGCCACGTAAGACCGTCATCGGAGATCGCCACAGCGATGGTGCGCTGCTGGTTCATCCGTTTGCGGCCGTCGACGGCGGTGTAGATCATCATCCACTCTGCCCCGGCGCCCGGAATGTTATGCAGCACCTGACGTGTGATCATACCGCCGCCATCGTAAGCGCGCGGATCGTCGGTCCAGGTGAGCGGACCGAGCAGCGTCCAATTCTCCAGATCTTCGGACTGCCAGACGCGGGTGATCCACCCTTTGAAGTCGCGGTCTTTCAAGGTCACCTGCAGGATCGTGCGCTTGCCGAGGCGATATACGTTTGGAAACGCGCCGTAAATTTCCCCGCCCAAGCCAACCAGTGCGCCGCGCGGGCCTTTGCCAGGGCGGCGCTGCCAGGTGACGCCGTCCTCACTCACCGCCAAACCGGGATACAGGCGATAGCCGGGATAGCCATAGATGGGATCACCCGGCGCGGGGTTGCCGGTATCGCCGCCGTAGTACCAGTGATGCCACAGGCCATTCTCCAGCGTGATGTCGCCGGTGCCGAGGTGGACCGAGTCAAAGGCGTCAGCGTTGTCGTCGGGAACCATGACCGCGCCACCTTTGAGCGGACCATCGTAGCGCGTCCAATCCAAACCATCGTCGGAGGTCATCATGGCGATAGAGCCGGTGCCGAGCGCCGGCGCCAAGCCGTCCGGAAAATCCTGGCTGCGGCCGTAGTACCAAATGCAGAATTTTTCCAGCGCCGGGTTCCAGCGCATCATCGCGCCGCCGACCTTGGCGTCATCACAGCGTCCGGCCGGGCCGGTGTTGAACAGAAAGCCGGGCTGCCCCTGGCCAGTCATGGTTTCGTCCCTCAGTTTTATTGTGCGTTGAGCTTAGCGCTCCGCACGGCATCCTCAAGGGCAGAGAGAAACTTCGACCGATCCGCTTTGGAGAAGCTCGCGTGGTGATCTTGGATCTCACCGGTTTCCCGCAATTGAGATTTGAGGTCACGCATGGCCAAAGCCATGCCGATGCTGTCCTCGGTGAACGGCTTGCCGGCATGATTGAGCGCCGCGGCACCGCGTTCCAGACACCGCGCGGCCAGGGGAATATCACCGGTGATGCAGATGTCGCCGGCCTGAATGCGCTCGGCGATCCAGTCATCGGCCGCATCCGGTTCTTCCGGCACAACCACACGATTGACCTTGGGCCCCACCGCGTTGCGGAACCACACATTGCCGACCAGATGCACTTGCATATCGTGGCGTTCGGCGACGCGCAGAGCTTCGTCCTTCACGGGACAGGCATCGCCGTCAATGTAGAGATCGGGCATTTGGGATTACAAATCGCCTTCGAGCTCAGTGAGCTGATAGCGCGAACCGCGCACGGTGTATTCGTGTTGAATCATCACCCGGTCGCGCCCGGCGATCCACACTTCCGTGTTTTCCCCGAATTTGTAGTGCTCAGTGTCAAACGTCCCGGCGGGCACAGTGATGGTCTCGCTGCCGAGAAACTCAAGACGAATAGGATAGACCGCGCAATGCATGCTGCGCCCGGCGGACCCAAGGGTGCACAGATTGTGCATCTGCACGGCGGGACCGTCTGGATCGAACCCGGCCCCATAATGCCAACCATCGGCGGAGATCGGGTGGAGCAACAGAGTGAAAGTGTCCGGCAAGTCGACGGTCTCGACGAAATGTTCCGCCAGACTACTGACCGAGACGCGCAGCGTATCGCCATCCACGGCGTAGTGGCCGGCGCCGAGGAACGCGCCGCCCGAATAGACGTTGGCGAAAGCGTGGATCGGCCGGAAGGTCTCCGCGTCCGAATGCATCACCAAGTTAATTTGGGTGCCGAAGTTGGACTGATTGAGAAAGGAGCGCAGAGTGCGGGTGCCGTCGTTTTGCACGGTCATGGTCCAGCGGTCTTCGCCGCAAGGTGCGCCATCGGCCAGATTGGTGCAGACATGCACGCCGGACAACGCGCGCTCAATCACCGGTGGCCCGGCGTAAGGCCGCGCATCTTCCCGTGGCTCGTCACTGTCCTGCGCCAGTGCCGGATATGTGAGGAGCAAGGCCAGAATTAGAATACGGCTCGGAAACATACCCGCCTCCTGTCTACTAGGACTTAGCGTTCTATCCCGGAAACTCGGCGACGCCCGCCAGCGCGCGCTCAACATCGACTTCCATTTTGCCGACCACATCACCGGACTCTTTATCCATTTTCAGCAGCACGCCGTTGAAGAACGACGACACCAGCATGTGCTTTTGGTCGGTACTTTCCTTGATCGTGGCCCAGCCGCGGCCTTCGAGCGGATAGGTGCGCGCGACCTTACCGTCTTCGTCGATGACCTCGATCTTCGGACCGCGGGTCACCAGCAGCATGCCATCGGCACAGTAATTCAAGCAGAACACATACTCCGGCTGGTCCTGCGGCAACTGCACCAGATCGTCCATCTGCTGATGGTTGACGATGTCGTAGCGCATGATGCGCTTGGACGTTTCCGTGGTGTAGGTAATGTACTGCTCGCTGGGATGCAGGGTGCAGCTGGTGACACCCAGGTAACCGGCAAAGCTGGTTGAGGTCTCAGTCTCGTAGGTGTCGAGCAACTCACCGTCCGGTGAAAACTTATAGACGTTGCCGTCACCGATCTTGTTGCCCTCGCCCGGCAGCGTCGCCTGCATCTTTTGATACTTCTCGGGCACATCGTCCATGGTGCCGGTGATGTGCTCGTACAAATACAAGTTGCCCGCTTGATCGAAGAACCCGGACGACCAGGGGCGCTCGGGATAGTCCGCGTTGGGACACCGCCTGCCGTCCGGACCGACCTGGATGATCATGTGCTCGGACGTATCGAAGGCCCACAGCACACCATCGGGCCCGAGCATGCAACCCTTCACCAGGTGGGTGGTGTCGGGCGTGTGCAACACGGCTTTCTGTTTAAAGTCCTTGTCGAACTGAAAGATGCGGCCATCACCGGCATGATCGTCATCCGGATTGTTGAGCAACGTCGCGCCGAGGAAAAAATCCCCGGGCGCGAAGGGCTCGAGATGGTCCGACCCAACTTCGGATTTGATAGCGAGATCGTCTGGCATGGCTCCCTCAGGTTAGTTTTGGAATTCGAGGAGCAGCCTAGCAGATCAGCCCGGGTATTGGGCAACGCCCGCCAACGCGCGCTGTACGCCCAAATTCTGGCTGGCGACTTTCTCGCCGGTTTCGGTGTTGAACTTGGCGATTTCACCGGTGAAGAAATTGCCCGAGTAGGCGTGAACGTTGTCAAGCGCGCCGCAGATGACAGCCCAGCCGAAGCCTTCTTGCGGCACCTGGTGCTCGATAGCGCCGGTGTCCGGATTGAGGAATTCGATATGGTCACCGCGCGTTAGCATCAGGCGGCCATCGGCCATGGTATTGAGAAAGAAGACAAAGCCCTCGCGGCCTTCGCCATAGGTGGCGAGCGGCGGCAACTGTTTACCGTCGACTACATCGAACCGGCGCACCTCGTTCGAGGTTTCCGTCATGTACAGAAGCGTGCGGTCGTCGGGCAGCAGCAGAGCACAGGTGACGCCGAGGAACCTGGCAATACCGCCATGCACCTCGGGCTCAAACTCGGCGACCAATTTGCCGCTCGGATCGTACTTGAAGATTTTGCCTTCGCCGATGGCGCCCGAATCATTGATGGGTTCGGCGTGAGTGCCCGGCAGATTGCCTTCGCTCTTGAGGTGCTCACCGAACAGCTTGCTGCCGTCCTTCATGAAGTTGACGTTCGACAGCGAGCGCTTCACCAGACCATCGACGACGGTTTCCTCGCAGGTCTTGGGGTCGATGTTGAGCACCACATGACAATGCTGATCGAAGGCCCACAGGGTGCCATCTGGCCCGAACTTTAAGCCGTTGACGAGGTGCGTGGTGTTCTTGATCCACAGCACGCCTTTCTCATTGAGGTCAGCGTCGAATTGGAAGATGCGGCCATCGCCGGCGTGATCGTCGTCTTCGTTGTTGAGCAATGTGCAGGCGACCAGGACGTCGCCTTTCTCGAGGGGTTGAACAGTGTTTTCGTTGGTCATGGCGTCCTCAAAAATATCGCGGATGATGTTGGCGGCAGGAAAGCACTCTGCGCGGGCCCTGACACGCAGGCGGGTTGCCGTGTCCGGTGGTCGGTTAGGTTTTCTCCTTCAAACGCGGATCTTCGTTTTCGTCGGTGTTCCACGGCAACTCGGCGAGCGGACGTGGCGTGTAGCTGCGCTCCAGCCGGGCGACGGCGTCTTCACTGAGATCCAATGCGGCAGCGGCGATGGCGTCCTCAAGGTGCGACTCTTTGGTTACGCCGATGATCGGCTTCACCCCCTTATGCATCAGCCACGCCAGACCAATGCAGGCCGGGGAAACCCCATAATCTGCGGCAACGGCGGCAACGTCCTCCAGCACGGGATCGTCGGGCGCGCCGTAGAGCATGTCCTGTACTTTTGCGTCGTCGCGCATGCGCGCGGAAGCATCGCCGGAACTATGGCTGGTCGAAGCGGCGCTTTGACCAGCCCGCGCAATACGCCCCCGAGCCAGCGGGCTCCATGGGATGATCCCCAGGCCCTGGTCTTGGCAAAAGGGAATGAGGTCGCGCTCGTCTTCCCGATGCAAAAGATTGTAATGGTTCTGCATGGTGGCGAAGCCGTCCCAGCCCTGCTCTTGGGCGGCCAGCTGGGCTTTGGCGAGATGCCAGCAGCGCATGTTCGACGCGCCGGCAAACCGTGCCTTGCCGGATTTCACCACCTCGTGCAGTGCCGCCATGGTTTCTTCGATGGGGGTGAGATCATCCCAGCGATGCACCTGATAGATATCGACGTAGTCGGTGCCGAGACGTTTGAGCGAGCCGTCAATGGACGACAGAATGTTTTCGCGCGTCAGGCCGATGAGGTCGGGCGTTTCCCGCGACGGATAGAACATCTTGGTGGAGATAACCACGTCATCGCGTTGAGCGCTGGCTTTAACAAACCGGCCAATGACCTCTTCACTGACACCGGATGAATACACGTTCGCCGTATCGAAAAAATTGATGCCCGCATCGAGCGCCTTGTGCAGCAGCGGCTGCGCGGCCTCTTCATCCAAAATCCAGTCGCGCCAGGCCGGGGAACCGAAGCTCATGCCGCCCAGAACAACCTTGGACACGGACAGGCCGGTGAGTCCCAACGGAACCTTCTGCATAACCTTAGCTTTCGGGCGCGGCGATGATGCCGCGCGCGACGGTGTTGGGAATGCGGGGCACGTCGAAGCCGGGTTTAATCGGGTTACGTCCAAGCGCGGGACCGATGCGCACCACGACCAGATCAAGCGACGGCGCCACCCAGACATGCTGTTGGCCGCGCCCCCAGGTGAGGAACGTGTCGCGGGCGACATACGGCTCGGACGCAATCGGCTGCGTGCTGCCCGAACCTTCAGGAAACGGCGGGTCGCCATAGCCGAGCCAGATTTGGTAGCCGTAGTGCTGCGCCGACGGCGACGGCGTGATCATCTCTTCGATCCAGGCTTCCGACACAACGCGGTTGCCGTCGACCAAACCTTTGTTCAACAACATCACACCGACGCGCGCCCAGTCCATCGCCGTCGCGGCCAAACAACAAGAGGTGTGCGCGCTGCCACCTTCACTGTCGAGCCACACTTGGGCCCGGTCACCGCCCATGGGCCGCCATAGTTTTCTTCCAAGTAAGCGGCGTAGCGTTTTCCAGTGGCGCGCTCGATCACCACGCCGAGGAGTTCCGAGTTCAAATTGTTGTACTCGTAGCGTGTGCCTTGGTCCCAGTCCGCGAGTGGCAAATTGAATAAGGGTGTTACGCTGTCACCGGAGTAGAGCCAATTAAGGTTGCCGCTGAACGGATTGAGGCCGAAGCGATACTGGCCGTAGCCCGACGACATCTGCAGCAGGTTCTTGAGGGTGACATCGCCGCGCGGATTGTCCTGCCACTCTTCGATATATTTACGGACGGGATCGTTGACCGACTCAATATCGCCATCCTCAATCGCCGTGCCGATGAACAATCCCATCAGAGTCTTATGCATGGACTGGGATTCGGTGAGCTGATTGGCGCTGCGGCCGTCCGCATACCATTCAAGTTGGACCCGTCCGTCGTGAACGACGATCACGGCATAGGAGTTGAATTCACGGGCGTAGGCGACGGCGGCTTCCAGCGCGTCTTCGGAGATGGTGCGCGTGTCCGGTGACGCCGTGGGAATAATAAATGTACTTCCCCCATCAACCTCTTCGAACGGCGTCAGCCCTTCCTCCGGTGTGGGATCGAACAGCATGACGTACCGACGCCACAGCCACGGGTCCTGCCAGTACACGGCATTCACCGCGATAAACAGCGCCAGCACCGCCCAGACAAGAATCCTTTTGAGAGTCACATTCCCTCCTCAAGACGCGCGTACGTCGTTCAAAACCAGCATGCGCGCGGGAGCTGTTTTACCGCCCGCGTGCATGTGGGGGTGAGACGCGGAACCGATTGTCCGCAGTTTGGTCATAAACAGGTGGGCACAGCGGACTTCGTCCTCGAAGGGATAGGGTGTCGCCATCCGAGCCACGGCCACCTTATGGGATGGGGAGCCCACGCCGTCCATGCGTTTGATCTTCTTGATTATTCTGCTCGACCTCATGGGGGTCGGGCTGATCCTGCCGCTGTTCCCCTTCATCGCCATGGACATCGGCCTGACGGCTGAGTCGATCACCCTGGTTCTCGCGATCTACCCCATCGCGCAGTTTTTCGCCGGACCGGTGTGGGGCCGGTTGTCCGATAAGTATGGCCGCCGGCCAATCCTGATGATCAGCATGGTGGGCGCCGTGGCGTCCTACACGCTGCTGGGCTTTGCCGACACCGTGTTCATGCTGATGGCCTCGCGCCTGGTCGGCGGTATTTCCGCGGGCAATCTGGCTGCCGCGTTCGCGTACATCACCGACATCACCACGCCGGAGAACCGCGCCAAGGGCATGGGCTTGATCGGCGGTGCACTGAGCCTCGGCTTCATTCTCGGACCGGCGGTCGGCGGACTGCTGGCCGGCAGTGACCCCGAGAACGCCAACTTGTCACTCGTGGCCTTCGTCGCCGGAGGCACCAGCTTTCTCGCCTTGATTGGCACCATTTTCTTCCTGCCCGAGTCCTTGTCCGACGAGCTGCGTGCCAAGATCGCCGCACGGCCCAAGATGAACCGGCTGCAACAGTTCAAAGTGGTGAGCGCGCGGGGCGCCCTGCTCACCCTGTTTGCGGCCGCGCTGATTTTCTCCGCCGCAGAAAGCGTGTTCACCACGACGTTTCCGTTGTTCGCCGACGCGAAGCTCGGTCTCGGCCCGCGCGAGGTCGGACTCATTCTGTCCTTCGCCGGCGTGGTCATGGTGATCATGCAACTGAAAGCCATCGGTCCGTTGTCGAAAAAGTTCGGCGAACTGAATCTGATCACCGCCGGCTGTTTCATGTACGCCATCGGTCTCGCACTGGTCGCCACCTCCAACAGCATTCCGCAGATGCTGGTGGCACAGATTTTCCTGCCCATCGGCCTCAGCATCGTTAATCCGAGTTTGTCGTCGTTGATTTCCAAGGAGTGCGCCGACACCGAACGGGGGATCGTCATGGGGCTGTATCAATCGGTCGGCAGTTTGGGGCGCGGCATGGGACCAATTTACTCGGGCACCCTATTCGGCCAGATCAGCATCTACGCACCGTACGTGTACAGCATCGCGTCCATGGTGCCCGTGCTGGGATTGATCTACGTCGTGCGGATGCGTGGTAGAGACACGACACCCGATGCGCCTGCTGAATAGCCGCTAAAGGACGTCGATTCCTGACTGCCATCCGTTCAACAGCGGATGGCGCGGCGCATTGCCGGGATCGCCGGTGTCGGGCAAGTCCAGCGCGTTGCGCATCGCCCAGGTCAGGCACAAGTTGGACGAAATCACGGGCCTCTTCGTCCATTCCATCAGTGCGACAATGGCGGTCATGCTGGGCATGCCGGTCCCGGTGAGAAGAATGGCGTCGGCGGCTGAGAAGTCCACTTTGTGAAGGGTATCCAGCGCGTCCTGGGCGCGGAGTTCGTATATGGCACGGGTATCGTCCGACGTGATGGCAATCCGCGTGGTGTTCACAACGTCAAAACCGCGGCCAGCCCAGTAGTCTCGGCTCATGTCCACCGACCACTGGGGATAGGGCGCGCCAATGGCAAGCTTGGAGACGTTCATTTCTTTGAGGGCTTGTTCGATGGCCAGCCCGGCGGAAATCACGGGGTAGCCCTTGAGATCGGAGAGGCGTTTGAGCTCTTCATCCTCCGCCTCGCGTCCGACAAGATAGGTCGACGCAGTGCAGGCGAATCCGCATACGTCTAATTTCAAAGTGTCATAGGTGGTGAGAGTTCTTTCCAGGCCGGTGAAGTACTCGAGATAGCGGTCTTTGGGTTCGGCATGCTGGCTGGTCAGACGCGACGCCAGCAGCGTCGTGCGCGGCGGCAGATAGGCCGCGATTTCCGGCTCAACCGTGGGATTGGCCTGTGGCACGGAAACCCCGATACGCCCGCGCGAGCCATAATCCCGTGCATGTTCAACCATCAGTCCATCTCCTCTGTTTCAGCCCTACCAGGCATGCCGTCGAGCAGCATGTTGACGATTTTGGCATCGTCCCAGGAGAAATCGATCCGCCCCGTACGGTACGCGACCAAACCGGCGGAAGGAACGACGTAGAGGCGCTGGCCGCCGCGGCCTTCGATGTACATGACATCATCAGCCAAAAATGCCTCGGACACCGGTGCGCGGCGATTGCCGGGTTCGCTGATCAGGCGGTTACCGGTGTAAGGCGACCCCAGCCAAACGTGGAAACCGAAGTTGGGATTGAGACGCGTCCCGGTCATCACTCTGTCTACCCACTCGAGCGACATGATCTGTGTGTCGCTCATCCGGCCGCCGTTAGCGAGCATGACGCCGAGGCGCATCCAGTCCATCGGCCGGGTTTGAATGCAGCAGAAGATGCGCGCGGTGCCGCCGGGGTGGTCGAGCCGCACCTGGGCGAACCCAGCCCCCAAGGGCTGCCAAAGATATTGGCGCACAAAGTCAGCGTAGCGCATGCCCGTTGCGCCAACGAGCACAGCATGAAGCGCCTGGCTGTTGACGTGATTGAAATCGAACTGGGTGCCAGGCGTGAACGCCAGTGGCATATCGTTGACCGGACCATCAAGGTCTGTGCCGAAAAACAACCGCTGAACCGGAGAGAAGACACTCGGCGAGGATTCGACTTGGGCCAGGCCGCTCGTCATTTCCAGCAGTTGGCCAACGGAGATGTCGCCGCGCGCATCGTCCGCCCATGCAGAGATGTAATCCGACGCTGGTTGGTCGAGTGATGAAATAAATCCCTTATCGGCGGCAAGCGCGACGACGACACCCAGCAGACCTTTGTGCATGGACTGAGAGTCGATGATGGTGGAGCGGTCGTACCCTTCACCGTAGTGCTCGAGCTCAAGCTGGCCGTTGACGGCAACCAGAAAGGCGATGCTGTCGTAGTCCTCCGCGTAGGCCTGGGCTGCAGCCAAAGCCCCTCCGGTGATGACGCGGTCGCCGGGGATAGCTTCGGGTAAAGGCGGGCTGGGTCCGTCGGCAATGCGGTCGACCGGCTCATACCAGTTCCAGTCGGTCAGCACAGCCTCTTCTCCAGGCTGGTTAAACCACCGCTGCCAGAATACGCGGTCGGAATAGACATAACCGGCGAGAAGCGCGAGAACGATGCCCACACCCCAGCCGATCCGTCCAATCTGTGACATGCCCCAACTCCCGGATGTTCATGGCGGCGATCTCACCGTAGCATTGGCGCTGTCAGACCACACAAGACTTCGATCGGATAGATTTACTATGGCGTCACGTTTTAGCTTGCCCGTCGTTACGTTTTTAGCGCTTCTCGCGGCCATCGCGCCTTGGACACAGGCTGCGGCCCAATTCGGCGGCATACCTGAGACCCACTTCGATGACACCCCGCGTCCGCCTGCGCCGGACTATACAGACGCGGCGTTCTGGGCTGCACTGCCCGGCAAACCAGATTTGGCCGACCTCTCCCCGGCGGGCTCTGCCGTTTCCGACAATCAAGACACAGCCGCCGTGGATGTCTTCTACATTCACCCGACGACCTATCGCGGCGGGGAAAACTGGAACCAGGACCTCGCCATGACCGACGTCAACACGTGGACGGATACCTCGGTCATCGCGCGGCAAGCCAGCGCCTTTAACGGCTGCTGTAAAATTTATGCGCCACGCTACCGGCAGGCGACAATCTCGGCCCTCGGCGGCGTAGAACTGGGCGGTATGAAGGCCTATGAGTTTGCCTATCAAGACGTGCTGGCCGCATGGCAGCATTATCTGGAGACTTGGAACGACGGCAGGCCGTTCATGATTGTCGGGCACAGCCAGGGTGCGCTACACGCCCAGACACTGCTCAAAAACGAGATCGCGGGCACACCATTGGCGGATCGCATGGTCGCGGCATACGTCATCGGCATTGCCATTCCCGAAGGCTGGGTTGAACGCTCCCTTGAGGGCATCCCGGTTTGCCAGGCCGCGACGGAGACCGGCTGTTTTGTTTCCTGGAACACGTTCGATCATGACGGCGACCCGTCTGCCGGGGTCGATCGCGCCAAAAGCCAGTATCGCGCGGAATTTGGCACAAGCGATGGCCAAAACATCGTGTGCTGGTCACCGACATCACGGGCAGAGGGCGAGAATTCCGGAGCTTTACCCGGCGATCCAACGCAAACATCGCTGGCCGGGCTGGTTCCTGGATATGCTGCCGAATGCCGCGACGGGACATTGTGGACAACAACACCCGATGGCACCTCTTTTCACCTCACTTTATTCGCCGGCGGCAACTTACACATGCATGACGTCGACCTCTTTTATGAGGACATCCGCTTGAATGCGGTCGAGCGGGTTGAAGCCTTCCACGGGCAATAAACGCATGGGTTATCGCATCAGTTGAACCTTATCCACAGCCTGTGGATATCCCCCTCATTTTGCTCGGACCCGAAACCAAAAAAGTGCTGAATTAGAGGGCCCTAGGCGCTTTTCGGACTGACGCCCTGAGTAACCTGACGTTAACATAGGACTGATTAGTTCGGGGGACGAGGCAGGGGCGTTGATCGCCGTCTTCTGCCTTGCGAACAGAAAGTTCAATCGGGGTACGTGTCGTGAGCGACGCTTCATCAGGCGCGCAGTATAAGGTGGCTATTGTCGGCTCAGGCCCGGGGGGTCTGAGTGCCGGGGCGCACGCTGCCAAAATGGGCATGAAGCATGTGCTGCTTGAGCGGCAGGACCATGCCTCCGACACCATCTACAAATATCAAAAAGGCAAGTTTGTCATGGCCACGCCTGACATTCTGCCGTTGCGTTCCGATATGTCGTTCCGTGCGGGCAAGCGTGAAGAAATTCTGGGCACGTGGGACGAAGGACTCGACTTTTACGGCGTCAACATTCGCTACAACGCCGACGTCTCGGGCATCGAAAAGCAAGGTAATGTCTTCCACCTCACCCTGAAAGGGGGGGACGTCATCACGGCGGAGTTCGTCGTGATGGCAATCGGGCTACAAGGCAACATCAATACGTTGCGATGCGAGGGCGGTGATCTGCCGCTTGTTCAATATCAGCTCGATGATCCGGAAGAATATGAAGACGAAACCATCGTCGTCATTGGCGCCGGTGACGCTGCGATTGAAAACGCCGTTGCCCTCGCCCAGCAGAATACGGTGGTTATCGTCAACCGGCGCGAGGAGTTCGCACGCGCCAAACAGGGCAACCTGTCACTGATCCTGAACGCGATCGATAAGGGTGACGTACAGTGTTACTACAAATCGTCGCCACTTCGCGTTGAACCCGACGCCATTATTCTTGAAACCGAAGACGGCGAAGCGAGGGTGCCCTGCAATCGCATCATCGCCCGGCTAGGCGCCTCACCCCCGCGCCGGTTCGTCGAAGCCTGCGGCGTAGAGTTCCCAAGCGATGACCCGACAGTCTTGCCGGAAGTCAGCCCTCAGTACGAATGCAACGTGTCGGGGATGTACATCATCGGGGCGCTTGGCGGCTATCCGCTGATCAAGCAGGCGATGAACCAAGGCTACGAGGTCATCGAGTACATTGCCGGCAACGACATTCCGCCGGCCGACGAACCCTTGCTGGAAGAAAAATTCGCCTCTATGGGCGATGTCGATGTCGACCAAGTGTTGGGCGCCATCCGCAAGACCATTCCCGTGTTCTCGAAACTGAACACGCTGCTACTGCGCGAATGCATGCTCGATTCGACGGTACACTCTTTCAAAGAAGGCGAGACCGTCTTAAAGAAGAATGACTATTCGGACACCTTCTACACGGTGTTCATCGGCCAGGTGGGAATCCAAGTCAATCCCACCGATCCCAGCCAGATTGTTACCCTGCGCGAAGGCGAATTCTTTGGCGAAATGGGTCTCATCTCGGGACGGCGCCGGACGGCGACCGTCGTCGCGGCAACGGACTGCGTGGAGTTCGAGACGCCGCGCCGGACCATGCTGAAACTGATTCAATCGGTGGACAGCGTCAAACGCGCACTCGATAAGACCTCGATCCTGCGGCAAGTCCAGATGCACCTCACTCCGGGTGTACCGGCGAACGAACTCGAGGAGTTGGTTGAAACGGCGGAGATTGAAAACTTTAAAGCCGGGCAAGTGCTGTTCAACCAAGGCGACATCGGCAACCACATGCATCTCATCCGCTCGGGGTCTTGCACCGTGTCGGTGAGCATCGGCGGGCGGGAAGTGGTGCTGAGTTATGTGCCCGCCGGCAACTAAATTGGTGAGATGGCGTTGCTGTCGGATCAGCCGCGCTCCGCTACGGTGCGGGCGGCCCACAACACGGAAACCATCTGTCTGTCCGGTGACGCGTTCAAGGCCGTGATGGACAAGAACGCGAATATTCGCGCCAGTGTCGAAGCTAAGTTCCGCGAACGGTTACGCCAGAACGAACAGATGGAAGAACGGCCCGAGGCCGGCAGCATCATTCAGTTCCTGATCGAGCAAGGCGTGGGTGAAGGAACGGACGTTCTGCTCATCGACGAGAAATTGTGCATTCACTGCGACAACTGCGAGAAGGCGTGCGCCGAAACCCACAACGGCCTGTCGCGCCTCGACCGCGAGGCCGGGCCGTCGTTTCAGTCGCTGCACGTGCCGACGTCCTGCCGTCACTGCCAGCACCCGCATTGCATGTCTGACTGCCCGCCGGACGCGATCCACCGCGCACCCGATGGGGAGGTGTTTATCGATGACAGCTGCATCGGTTGCGGCAACTGCGAGAGCAATTGCCCCTATGGTGTGATTCAGCTGGCAACCTTGCCGGATGAGAAATTCGATCTGTTTGGCTGGCTATTCTTCGGCAAGGGCCCTGGACCGGGAGAAGAAGACGCCTACGCAAAGGTCAACGGAAATAAGCAGTCTGCGGGCGGTAACGGCACGGATGGTGGTGATGACCAAGCGATCAAGCGTGCAGTCAAATGCGATATGTGCAAAGGCATCGACGGTGGCGCAGCTTGCGTGCGCGCCTGCCCGACGGGTGCGGCGGCCCGCGTCAGTCCTGAAAAATTCATGACTCTGGCAGCATTGCGGTAGGACGGTTTAGCGATGCATGAGTCCATTCTTGTTTACCGCAAACACCGCTATCTCAAGTGGACTTTAGCGCTGATGGGCGTGGCCACCGCGCTCTACATTCTTCACTCTCCGGTCGAGAAACCCAACGGCGGAACCTGGCTCGGCTACACCCTGGGCGTCATTGCCGCGGGGATTATGGTTTGGCTGACCTGGTTTGGAGTGCGAAAAAGGTCTTACAGCTCGGCGAGTACACGGCTGGAGGATTGGGCGTCTGCTCACGTCTACCTGGGTCTGTCACTGATCGTTATCGCGACGTTGCACAGTGGCTTCCAATTTGGCTTGAACATCCACACCGTGCTCTACGTGTTGATGATGATCGTCATCATCAGCGGCATGTTCGGCCTGTACTTCTACCTGCGCTGCCCATATCTGATCGCGCAGAACCGGCGCGGCATGACGACCGAAACGATACTGGCGCAGATCGCCGATTTGGACCGGGAGTTGCGCAGCCAGTCCATGGCGCTCGACGATGAGACGGCAGCGGCGATCGCCGATGCGGTTCACAAAACGCGCATCGGGGGCGGCTTGTGGCGGCAGCTTGCCGGTTCGGACCCCAGCTGCCCGACGACGCGGGCCCGTAAAATGGTGGAACGGGGCGCAGACGAGGAACTCCAGGACACGCGCCGGCAAATTCTCAGCCGGCTGACAAAAAAAGAAGACCTGTTGGCACGCCTGCGCCGCGACATCCAGCTGCGGTCCCTCCTGCAAATCTGGCTGTACATCCATGTGCCCTTTACCTTGGGGTCCCTTGCCGCCTTGGTGGCCCATGTCGTGACCGTCTTTTATTACTGGTGATGTGCCGTGGAAGTTCACGTTAAACACATCACCAGAAAGGCACGCGGCGGAACCGCCGTTAAGGACGAAACGCTCGAGATTGACGTTCTGACCATTGGGCGCAGTGCGGGCAGCGACATCCGTCTCCCCGATCCACACATTCTCCTCGAACACGCCGAGATCTCGTCGCGGTCGGGCGGCTTCTATGTGACAGCGATGCCGAACGCCTCGGTATCGGTTAACGGCGAACTGGTGGCCAGCCGGCAAATAAGTACTGATGACGCGATTTCGATCGGTCCCTATCAGATTACGGTAGAAAATCGGATGGGCGGTGCTGCCATCACCCTCGCGGTCGAGCACTTGGCGGCAAACGATGACACGCTTGAAAGCCTGATTGCCCGGACAAATCTAGATATCGCCCGCGTTGGCACCACCAAGCGCACCTGGTCGTGGATTTTGTTCGGTGCGTTCTTGCTGGGCCTCATGGTCTGGCCGATGGCACTGGATCTAATGAGTCCGGTCAACAAGTTCGACATCGTCAACGCGGACCGCACCGACATGACGGCCTCTCCGACGACGATCTGGACCAGCGGTGGTATTTCTGCAGCGCATAAATTTTTCGGTGATAATTGCGCCGCCTGTCATGAACGCCCCTTCGTCCAAGTCCAAGACAGCGCCTGCCTAGCCTGCCACCAAAACATCACCAATCACGCTGACGTGGATGTGTTCGCCTCCGCATCGTTTGACGACACGCTGTGCCAGAACTGCCACAAGGAGCATCAGGGTGACGTGATGGTGACCCGCGGCGATCAGGCATTTTGCGTCGACTGCCATGGCAGCCTCACCGAGGACGAGCCCCGAACGGCGCTGCGCAATGCCTATGACTTTGGTACAGATCATCCGGATTTCCACCCTAGCGTGGTGATCGACGCATCGCTCCATCTTATTGCCCGAGACGTCTCCATGAGTGACGCCGTGCCACCTATGGAGTCGTCCGGATTGACATTCCCCCATGCGGACCATTTACGCCCGACGGGCGTGCGACATCCTGACCAAGGCAACATCGTTTTGGACTGTCAATCCTGTCATATCCCGGATGTGTCGGGCGCCTCATTCCTGCCGATGAGTTTCGACAACACCTGCCACGACTGTCATCGGTTGACCTTTGACACTCAGCTTCCAGAGCGTGAATTGGTGCACGGAAAACCAGAGGTTTTGTTCGAGCAAGTTTCAGACACCTATGAAGCGATCGCAATGCGTGGCGGGTATCAAGAACCTGAAGCACCGGCCCTCATCCGCCGCCGGCCGGGCACCCCGCTAACCGAGGCCCAGAAGGTGGTTGCCGCAAATTGGGCGGAAGCTAAGTCAGCGGAAGTTTTGAACGGACGGTTTGGCCGGGGGCAATGTGACGAATGTCACCTTGTCTTCGATCAGTCGAATGGCGGTTGGGTGGTCGAGCCTGTCCATATCAATGGGCAGTGGTTTCCCAAATCAAGGTACGACCATGCGCCGCACAAGGACGTTGCCTGCGAAACCTGTCATGCCGCGCCCTCATCGGAATTGGCGTCGGATGTTCTGATGCCGTCGGTCACGGTTTGCCAGGCCTGCCATGGCGGCGAACAGTCCGTAGACCGGGTACCTTCTACTTGCGTGACCTGTCACGGTTTTCACTTCGAGCATCAGACCCCCATGCGCCCGGAGATGGATGCCGGCATCCAGCAACACAGAACGTTTTCGGTGCTGTCGCCGGAGCGCCTGCCGGCGACCGGCACGACAGTCACGATGCGCGGCAGCTCGGAGCGATGACGATGGCCCGCGCATTCACTTGTGCTGTCATTATGGCACTGACGCCCCTGACCGCCCTCGCCACCGGCGGGCTGCCGGTTCTTGGACCGGATACGCCTTTGCTCGGCCGTTACTCCGCAGAGGCGATAGACGAAGCGTTGTCGGTGACGGTTGATCTGGCTGGCGATACACCGTTGGGCACATATGTCACGGCACGTTTTCAAAACAACACGCCCCGCCAGCGGCTGGCCGACGGCTATTGGGTGCCTTGGGATGAGCAAGCCGACAGCCTCACCGACACCGGGTTCGAAGCCGGACCGGACGGAACACTGACGTTTCAGATTACCGACGAGAACTTGGCAGGCCGTTTTCTGCCCATCGTCTTTACCGTGAGTTACCAGCATGAAGGCGGCCTCAAGTCGGGGTATATCGTGATCGACCGATGAGAAAATATCTTTTGAACACTTTGGCTGGCCTGATCGTCCTGGTTTGGGCCGGTTCTGCCGGGACCCAATCTCTCACGGTCGCGGATGTCGACCGGATCGTTGGCCAGGCCGTCGCCGAAGCCAATGCGCGTGGCACCAGTAACGCGGTGATCGCGGTGACCGACCGGGTGGGCAACGTACTCGGCGTCTATGCCATGGATCCGGCCAACCTGCCGGACGTGTTTATCTCGTCAGGCCGAGACATTCCGGCTGGAAACGGCCTCGACGGCCTGACCCTGCCCATCAGCCCGCTTGCGGCCATCGCCAAAGCCATCACCGGCGGCTACCTTTCGTCGTCCGGCAACGCGTTCTCGACCCGATCGGCCAGCCAGATCGTGCAGGAAAACTTCAATCCGGGCGAGGACGGCCAACCCGGCGGGCCTCTGTTCGGTGTGCAGTTCAGCCAACTGCCGTGCTCCGATCTGATGCGCTTCGGTGAAGCCCTGGGCGGCGGGCCACGGCGCTCCCCCCTCGGGCTGTCCGCCGATCCAGGCGGCATGCCGCTCTATAAAGACGGCGTCGTGGTCGGCGGTCTCGGCGTGTTTGCCGACGGCGTCTATGGCCTGGACTTATCGGTCGGCGATTTCGACCGCGACCTGGATGAGCTCATCGCGGTTGCTGCCCAGCAAGGGTTCGAGGCACCCTTCGACATCATCGGCCACCGCATCACGGTGGAGGGCAAGTTCTTCCGCTACTCCGATGTGGATGCCCGCTTCCTGATGGCCGGCGGACAAGCAGCAGCGGTGAACACGGACAACTATGTTGCCGTCGCCGGCTACGTCCCTGCGGGGCGCCGCGCCGGTACAGCCTATGGCACCGAAGCCTCGGGCATCCGCGCCGACGGCGGCAATGCGGTTCCCGGGATGAACGCGTTCATCCTCAGCGACGGACTGGGCAACAACCGGTACGCCCCGCGCGATGCCCTTGCCCCTGCCGCGGACAACGGCGGCCTGACGCAAACCGAAGTGCAAACGCTGCTGGTTGAAGCCCTGAACATCGCCTTCCGGGCCCGGGCGCAAATCCGCCGCCCCCTTGGTAGCCATGCCCAAGTGACGGTGTCGATCGTCGATGCAGAAGCTAACATTCTCGCCATCGCCCGCACCCCGGATGCACCGATCTTCGGCACTGACGTCTCGCTGCAGAAGGCCCGCACGACCGTGTTCGCCTCCCGTGCAACCACAGCCGAAGAACTGCGGGCCATTCCGGAAGTGGAACTGGTACCGGGCGTACTCACCGTTCCAGCGCTCGGCACCTATGTCGACAACGTGCAATCCTTCGTCGGTCCGACAGCGTTTGCCGACGGAATCGCCTTTGCCGACCGCTCCGGCGGCAACCTCTCGCGGCCCTTTTATCCGGACGGCATTAATGGCAACCCGCCAGGACCCCTATCCGTTCCTTTTGATGTGTGGAGTCCTTTTAACACCGGCCTGCAATTGGATTTGGTGATTACCGACATCGTCTTGCGCCTGGATGGCAGCGCGCCACCGCCGCAGGGGTGTACCGCCCTGCCGCAATCGGCCGCCGCGCCCGGCCCCATGCCGACGCGCCTGGCCAATGGGCTGCAAATTTTCCCGGGCAGCGTTCCCATTTACCGGGGCGACCAGTTGATCGGCGGTATCGGCGTCTCCGGCGACGGGATCGATCAGGACGACATGATTTCTTTCCTCGGCCTGCACAACGCCAGCGAGATTCTCAACACCGGTGTTGGTAATGCCCCACCGGACACACGGGCCGATACGGTCGAGGCCGGCGGTGTGAACCTGCGCTTCGTCAACTGCCCGTTCAGCCCATTTCTGGATTCCCGTGAGCAAGGCGTGTGTGGGGGCAAATGAGGTTTCGAGTTCTCCTTCTTGCGGTCACAGCCCTGTGCAGCACATCCGCCTCCGCGCAGGTGATTGCACCACGCGTATACGAAACAGCGGCGGTTGAAGCCGCGGAACAAATCACCGGGCAAACCGACGAGCAACTTGCTCAAGATCGGCAACGCCCGGGGCAGGAAGAACGCCGCCCTCTGCCGGAGATCGATCCATCCGCGGTTCCCCCGCCGGTGCAAAGCCTACCGCGCGAAACACTGCCTGTTCCCGACCGCTGGCGTCTGGTGGAAGCCATCGGCGTCAATGAACGCTGGTGGGACCCGTACAATCAAAATACGCTGAAAGCAGACCGCCCCCTGTTCGACGACTGGTTCGTCAACCTCAACGTGATCTCCGATACAGTGTTCGAGCCTCGGGGTGTGCCGACACCCGTGGGTCCGCAAGGCGGTGCGCGTCCTGGATCGATTGACCTCTTTGGTCTTGTCGACCAACGCATCTTCAACCAGAACCTCATTACATCGGTGTCCTTCATCAAAGGCGACACGGCGTTCAAGCCGCCCGACTGGGAGATCCGCGTCACCCCGGTGTTCAACTACAACTACGTCTGGGCGGATGAAAACCGGGCGTTGCTGATCAACCCTGCCCAAGGCGATACCCGCGGCGACGGCCACATCGCGCTGCAGGAAGCTTTTGTCGACTATCACATCCGCAACGTCTCGGACCGCTACGACTTTGATTCCATCCGTGTCGGCATACAGCCGGTGACGCTCGACTTCCGCGGCTTCCTGTTTCAGGACCAGCAACTTGGCATCCGCTTATTCGGCACGCGCGACAACAACATCTGGCAGTACAACGTGGGCTGGTTCAAGCGCATGGAAAAGGACACCAACTCCGGCCTGAACGATGCCGGCAAAAGTCTGCGCGACGACGATGTCTTCTTCGCCAACGTCTACCGCCAGGACTGGCCGGTCAAAGGTTTCACCGTGCAAGGCATCGTTGCCCACAACCGCAACCGGGAAGGCAACGACCCGCTGTTCTTTAATAAGAACGGCTTTCTAGAGCGTCCCGCCTCCATCGCCACCGAGCGCGGCTTTGACTATGACGTCACCTACTTCGGCTTCAACGGCGACGGTCACTTTGGCCGCTTTAACCTGACCCATGCGGCCTACTTGGCCGTCGGCGATGTGTCCGCCAATCCGTTTACCTCGTTCTTCGAGGAGGAAAAGGCGGATGTCGAAGCCTTCTTCCTGGCGGTCGAACCGTCGATGGACTTCGACTGGATTCGCCTGCGCGGCCAGGCCCTGTATGCCAGCGGCGACAAAGATCCGTTTGACGACAAGGCCCAGGGATTCGATGCGATTTTCGAGAACCCGCAGTTCGCCGGTGCCGACACCAGTTACTGGATGCGCCAGCCCGTCCCGCTGATCGGCGGCGGCGGCGTTGTCCTGTCGGGACGGAACGGCATTCTCAATTCCCTGCGCTCGTCCAAGGAGCAAGGGCAGTCGAATTTCTTCAATCCCGGTACCGTGATTTACGGCGTCGGTGCGGATTTCGACGTGCTGCCCGAGCTGCGCGTGTTCGCCAACATCAACCACATCGGCTTCGCGCGCAAAGACATCGTCGAGGTGCTGCGCAATCAACCGTTGGAATCAAAGTCCATTGGCTGGGACACATCGCTGTCGCTGCTTTACCGGCCGACCTTCATTCAGAATGTGGTGCTGCGCGCGTCGGCTGCGCGGCTCTCAGGCGGTGGCGCCTTTGACGAGCTGTTCGCCACTCAGCGTAAGGGTGACACGTTCTACTCTGTGCTGTTCAATCTCATCTTAACCTATTGAGGCTGTTGCATGCGGGTTTGGGGGATTATCGGGGTACTGATTTGCGCGGCGTTCACACCGCTCGCAGCACACGCCGCGGGTGACGAGGAAATACCGCGCGTCGTGATCTATCCGGAGTATCCGCCAGCCCCGCAATTCCAGACCTGGGCCCAGGCCGACGCCAAGAGCAGCGGCTGTATCACCTGCCATACGGACTCCGATGAAAAGACCATGCATGCCAGCGAGGCCGTGATCCTCGGCTGCGTCGATTGTCATGGCGGTGATGCCACCGTGCGCGCGCCGGCGAATGCGATGAAAGGTGTTCCGGCCTATCGTGCAGCGCAAGACAAGGCTCATGTTCAGCCACTCTATCCCGAGACCTGGCACTATCCGCACAGTTCCAACCCGGAACGCTCGTACACCTTGTTGAACAAGGAAAGTGCGGAGTACATCCGGTTCGTCAATCCGTCAGACTACCGGGTAGCACGCACCGCCTGCGGCGCCTGTCACTTGCCGATCATTCAAGCCGCCGAGCGCAGCCTGATGGCCACCGGCGCGATGCTGTGGGGCGGTGCCGCCTACAACAACGGCATCCTGCCTTATAAAAATTACATCCTCGGTGCGGCCTATACGGAAGATGGCAAGCCGGCGACCATCACCAGCCCCGGTGAGATCGAGCCCTGGATGACGGAAGAGCGCGGCGTGCTGCCACAGCTGTATCCCATGCCGGCCTGGGAAGTGATTCCGCCGGGCGACATCTTCCGTGTGTTCGAACGTGGCGGGCGCAACATCCTCAACATCTTCCCAGAGATCGGCCTGCCCAACGTCGCCACCCTGATCGGCAGTCTGCAGCGGCTGGAAGAGCCCGGCCGCCCAGATATCAAACAATCCAACCGTGGGCCTGGGACCGGCCTGCGCATTGCCGTACCGGTGATCAACATTCACAAGACCCGCCTAAACGACCCGTTCACCTGGTTCCTGGGAACCAACGACCAGCCGGGCGATTACCGCTCATCCGGCTGTGCTGCGTGCCACGTGGTCTATGCCAACGACCGCGAGCCCGATCACTCTGGCCCCTACGCCATGTATGGCCATGACGGCTTTAGCGCCAGCGTCGATCCGACGATCCCGAAGAATGAGTCCGGTCATCCAATTCAGCACACGTTTACGCGTGCCATTCCGACCAGCCAGTGCATGGTGTGCCACATGCACCAGCCGAACATCTTCCTCAACTCCATGCTCGGCTACACCATGTGGGACTACGAGTCCGACGCGCCGGCGATGTGGCCCGAAGAACAGCGCTATCCGACCAGTGCGGAAATGCACGAGATTCTGGAACGCAACCCGGAAGAAGCGGCGGTGCGCGGCAAGTGGGGCGATGTCGAATTCCTGAAGACGGTATGGGAGATGAACCCCGAACTGAACAACACCCAGTTTGCCGATTACCACGGCCACGGCTGGAACTTCCGGGGCATCTTCAAGAAAGACCGCAAGGGCAACCTTTTGGATGAAGCCGGCAACATCGTCGAGCCAGACGACCCGGAGAAGTGGGCCAAGGCCGTGCACATGAAATCGATCCACGTGGAACTCGGCATGCACTGCGTCGACTGTCACTTCGCCCAGGACAGCCACGGCAACGGCTATATTCACGGCGAAGTCGCCAACGCCATCGAAATCCGCTGCATCGATTGCCATGGCGATGCCGATGGCTATCCGTCCCTGCGCACGTCAGGCCCGGCGGCACGGCCCGGCGGTTACGCTTGTCACTGATGCGGGTCACCGGCGGCCAGCGCCGTTTTGAATGGCGCGGCCCGGAATGCGATCTACCCGACACCGAGTTCCGCGACTGCACGCTGATTCAGCGCTCGTCCCTCGATCCGGACCTCGAGTGGGAAATGAGCTTGGTGAAGGATACGGTCACACCCGAACACGGCGACTACAACCCCAAGGCCGCGCGCGCCAAGCTGGTGAGTGCGGACACCTCCAGCATGGACTGGGGTCTGGGCGTGGCCGCCGAGGACCGGGCCCACGACACCGATGAAATGGAATGTTTCACCTGCCACCTGTCCTGGACGACCTCATGCGCGGGTTGTCACCTGCCGATCCAGGCCAACTGGAAGACGACCCGGCATCATTACGAGGGCGGGGAGACCCGCAACTACGCCACCTACAACCCGCAAGTGGTGCGCGATCAGATGTTCCAGCTGGGCATCCACCAGACCACCAAGGGCAACACCATTGCGCCGATCCGCTCGACATCGGCACTGATCCTGTCCTCGACCAACATCAACCGCGAGCGGATTTACATTCAACAGCCGCCGATCGCGTCCTCAGGTTATTCGAGCCAGGCGTTCGCACCTCACTTCCCCCATACGGTGCGCAAGACCGAAACCAAGACCTGCAGCGATTGTCACCTGGCGGAGGACAATGACAACAACGCGATCATGGCCCAGCTGCTGTTGCACGGCACGAATTTTGTCAACTTCGTCGGCTACAACGCCTGGGTCGGCGGTGACGGCGGTATCGAAGCGGTGCGTGTAACGGAATGGGATGAACCGCAGGCCGTGATCGGCAGTTATCTGCACCGCTACGCCTATCCAGATTGGTATCAGGATCACCAGGACCGCGACCGCAACCTATACGAATCCTACACGCACGGTGGCGGACAGACCGGATGCCTGCAGTTGCGCGGCGAGTACATGTTTGTCGCCGAGGGCCGTAAAGGGTTCCAGGTGTATGACGTCGCGTCCATCGCCAACAAAGGCATCTCTCAGCGGATTATCACCGCGCCGTTCAGTCCGCTGGGCCATGACACCCAAGTCGGCAGCAAGAATGCGACCTGCGTCGCCCTGCCCACCAATCAGGCGATCGCCCCAACCCGCATGTACGGCGACCCGGCCGTCACCAAGCTGATGCTGGAGGACAACCAGGAACAGCCGATCCACGCGCTATACTCCTACGCCTTCATTACCGATGCGGAAGAAGGGCTGATCGTCGTTAACGTCGACACCATGGCCGACGGCGAACCGCGCAACAACTTTCTCGACCGGGCGTTGACCTGGAACCCTGGCGGAGCTCTCGCCGGCGCGCGGCACATCACCCTGGCCGGAACTACGGCCTACATCGCCGGCGACTTCGGTGTTGCAGTGGTCGACCTAGACGATCCAATGTCGCCTGATCTTGTCACCGTCATCCCCTTCGACGGCGCCCGGGCCACGGCGCTGCAGTTCCGCTATCTGTTCGTAACGGACCGGGCCGGTTTCCATGTGGTCAATGTCACCGATCCTGCCGCACCTCGCAAAGTGGACGGCGCCTCCATCTCACTGAGTGACGCCCAACGCATCTATGTGGCCCGCACCTTTGCCTACGTAGCGGCAGGCCGCGATGGCCTGGTCCTGGTTGATGTAGAAGCGCCAGAGTCGCCCACGGTCTACGAGAAGTTCACCGCAGGCGGGCGCATCAACGATGCACGGGACGTCATCGTCGGGACGACCAACGCATCACTGTTCGCCTACGTGGCCGACGGCCGCAACGGCCTGAAAGTGGTGCAGCTCACCTCGCCGGAAAGCCAGCCGCGCTTCTACGGCTTTAGCCCCGACCCTAAGCCGGAGCTGATCGCGTGGTATGAAACGAAGTGGCCCGCGACGGCACTGTCAAAAGGACTAGACCGCGACCGCGGGGTCGATGAAACCGGCCATCAGATGGCGGTTTTCGGCCGCCTCGGCTCACGGCCCTTCACCTTGGAAGAGCAGCAGAAACTCTATCTGAATAAAGATGGATCGCCGTGGTACGTCAACGACGAGATTGACATTGATGCCTTCACGCCCGGCCAGCCACCGGCCAGGCTTCCGGACCTGCCGCAACAGCAGGCCCAGACACCGGAGACCCGTTAGACGACGCCGAACGCCATCATCGCGTCGGCGACTTTGACAAAGCCGGCGATATTCGCCCCTTTGACATAGTTGACGTGATCATCGCTTTCGCGGCCGTACTCGGCACAGCGGTCGTGAATGCCCTCCATGATGTCACGGAGTAACTTGTTCACTTCGTCCTGTGTCCACGAGAGGCGCGCCGAGTTTTGACTCATCTCAAGACCAGACACGGCCACACCGCCCGCATTGGCGGCTTTGCTCGGGGCGTAAAGAATCTTCGCCTCCTTGAAGGCGTGGATGCCATCCAGCACGGTCGGCATGTTCGCACCCTCAGACACGGCCATGCAGCCGTTTCCGATCAGCGTCTTCGCATCCTCAGCGGAGATTTCGTTTTGCGTGGCACACGGTAAGGCGATGTCACAGGGAATGCCCCACGGCGTTTTGCCCTTGATGAAATCAGCCTTGAATTCATCAGCGTATTCTTCGATGCGTCCACGGCGATTGAACTTAAGATCCTTGATCCAAGCCAGCTTGTCTGCGTCGATGCCACCCTTGTCGTGAATTGAACCGCCACTGTCCGACAACGAAATCACCTTACCGCCCAACTGAGTGACTTTTTCAGCGGCATAGACGGCCACGTTGCCCGAACCGGAAATCACCACCGACTTGCCTTCGATGGCGTCTTTCTTTTGCTTCAGCATGTCCTCAAGGAAATACACCGTGCCGTAGCCGGTGGCTTCGCTGCGGGCCAGACTGCCGCCGTATTCAAGGCCCTTGCCGGTCAGCACGCCCTCAAAGGTGTTGGTCAGGCGTTTGTATTGACCGAACATGTAACCGATTTCCCGCGCGCCGACACCAATATCTCCGGCGGGGACGTCCTTCGAGGGGCCAATATGACGATGCAGCTCGGAGATGAACGACTGACAGAAGCGCATCACCTCGTCGGCCGACTTGCCCTTGGGATTGAAATCAGCACCGCCCTTGCCGCCGCCCATGGCCAGTCCCGTCAGACTGTTCTTAAAGGTTTGCTCGAAGGCGAGAAACTTCAGGATGGACAGATTGACGCTCGGATGAAAACGGATACCCCCCTTGTAGGGCCCGATGGCGTTGTTGTTTTGCACCCGGTAGCCCCGGTTGACCCGGATGTTGCCTTCGTCGTCCTGCCACGTGACACGAAAGATGACGATGCGGTCCGGTTCGGCGATGCGCCGCATGATCTCCCACTTTTGGTACTTAGGCTTGTCTTCAATGTAAGGAAGGACATCTGATGCGACCTCGCAAACCGCTTGCTGAAATTCGTCTTCGCCGGGGTTCCGTTTACTGAGTCCATCCATGAACTCGTCAAGTGTGGGCGCGGAGTCAGTCATGAGTCCTCCAGGCAAAGGGGATTAAATGGGCAACGAGATGACAGCGGACAGTGCACGAATGGCACTAAAGACGGGCCTAGAGGGATGGAATAGCGTTTTGCAGATTCTGCACGGCCGCCAGAAAAGCACGCGGGTCATACTCCTCGTCCTTTTCGATCGCGGTGAAGCACTCCTCGAGCACACCACTAAGCTCAATGTATTTGGCCCGGCTGATCATGCCGTCGTCAACCATGGTTTGCAGAAGGGCGGATGCCGCCATGGTGGCTTGTTCAGCGCCGGCGTAATCGACATATTCGCCGCTGAGTCCCATTTCGATCAGACCACCCGTCAGAGCGGAAATGTCCGCACCCGTGAAGCTGTGGCTGGCCAGCATGCCGATGGCCCCTTCCATGGCATCTTTGAGGTCCCGCGCCGCGGCGATGGTAGCGTCGTACCCCTCCAGCGCAGCTTGGTGCAAGCGCTTGGACTTATCGCTGACATCAGCCGCCATGCCGCTGTCAATCCGGTCAAGAATGACCCGCATCATGATCAAGTTGGCATCGAAAATGCGCGGAACGCCCGGCCCAATGCCATGGCTGTCCCGCGGCGCCCAGCGAATATTGGACATGGGGTGATGACAGGCATGACAATCGAAGAACACCAGTTCCGGAAAAATGCCGTCAGTGTTGCGGTTGGGATCCAGCATCGCTTCCAGCAATGAGTCGACCGCGACGGCCTGGCCCACGGCCCACACTTGAATGCTGGCGATATTACCTTTACGGGCACGGTAATCCTCATCGACGACAAAGTGCGCCGGCTGGGTCCACGTGTAGGTGTCCAGTTCAAAGCCCATGCGGGGGTGACCCGCGCCCATAATACGGTGAGTCACGAAGCGGTCTTTGGTTCCGAAATGACAGGACAGACAAAGCCGCGCCCGGGCTTCGGGGTCTTCCGTGGGATACAAACCGGCGCGCAGATTGGCCTGATGGTCGGCGGCGCCAGAGATATGCTGACCCAGCCAGTCGACGGCACCACCGTGGCACGCCTCACAGCCGACTCCATCGGAAATTTGGAAGCCTTTGGCGCGGCGTTCCGGGGCGACGTTGTCGGCGTGGCAATCCAAACACAGGGGCTCTTCCTCCGCACGGCCGAGACCGAGGTTGCGGGCGATGCGCTGGGATTCGTCAGTCAAAAGGGTTTTGTATGCGCCCGAATGTGGGTCTTCTTCCTCCCACAAAATGAACTCGTTCTGCACCACGGTGGACTCGGTCCAGGGTTCAAGGGCGCCGTGGCAGCTTGAGCCGGCGCAAGACGAGACACCCAGATGTGTAGCATCGGAGGTGAATGGAATTTCGTATGACTGCTGAGCGTGCGAAGATGCAATCGAGAGAGTAAAACCAACACTCACACTGCAAAGAAAAGATACAACATGCCGCACAACGTGGTGCCCCCTATTTCGTCCGTTTCGGCTCGATAACGTTCACCTGCATGCTGGCAACCGGTTCGAACCGCGAGTCCCCGCTATAAAAGTATACGTGATGCGTACCCGGGGAAACCGTTTCGCTGGTCTGAAGTTTCATTTGGAAGGAACCGTCTTCTTGCTTAACCAGAACTCCATCCACTCCAGACGACCCTCCCACGATCTGCAGTGTGTCCACATGCGTTATCGCACCCTCGGGTAGAGCAATCGCGCGTTGAGAGCCCACGATAATCTCAACGGTGTCTACGGTTTCGGCTCGAAGATGGTCCACCAGTTCCGCCCATGCATCCGGCGCTTCAATAATCTGATCGAGAGTTTCAAACGAAAGAGTGGACGACTCCTTAAGGCGGCGTTTGAAAAATGTCGCCAACACGGCGTTGGGGTCAGGTCCAGCAACCGATGATCCGTCCGCCAACACTGCGCCAACTTGGCCTGGGAAGTTGTGCACCGTGAGCGAAGCCTCAAGTGGAGTCGCGCCCAACGCCTCCGATAGTCGATTGGCATCGACGATGTGGCGGGCCCACGTGAGGTCAGCTCCGCCCGCGCCGTCTGCGCCGCGCACAACCAGTCCCCCGCACGGTCCTGGAGCGAGCTGCACACCCACCCCTGTGCCTGGCTGCAAACGGGAGACGGCGTCGGACCGCAACGCGATGGCGTTTAACACCGAAGCGGCATTGGCTGGCGCAGAGCATTCGCCAGCGTGGGTAACACCACTAGTGCACAGCGTTATTGCTGCAATGATGCGCCGCAATGCCATCATTCAGGCTTCCCGATCCCCGCCAAAGGTGTTGCCTGCATGCTCAAAGCCCCACTGGCTCTCTAGAGCACACTGCACTGCCCAAGTTTAGCAGTCTGGAACGAATGCGGAAGAGCAGGATGATGGATGTAGAACGCCGCACAAACCCGGCTAGAACGTCATTCCGCTGCTTGCTTGAGTTTGCGGTCACCGTCGACCTTGGGATCCCCGGTCGGCAGACCAAAGATAAACTTACCGCTGCGTTGCAGACCAGCCTCCCAGTGCAACGCTGAGTGTGTCGACATGGTGCGCACGTCGCGGTAGAGGCGTTGAACCGGATTGCGGCCGGTTTGTGCACTCACCCCCATCATCCGCGACAAGCGATCAGCGGATGAGTGGGCCAGCCGCCCGGCCATGACGAGGTCACGGTAGGCCTTCAGCTTCAGTTCGGGTGAGATGCTCTCACCGTTCATTCCCAAAGCATGAAGCTGATCGCACAAGGTGTCGATCAAAAGGTCGGCGGTTTCGAGCTCGGCCAAGGACTCAGCCACATGCACCTGAACGGCCGGCTGATCGATGATGGTTTCACCCATCATCGCGCCGACGCGAGTCAACGTCTGATCAATGTATTCGTTGTAGGCGCCGCGTGCCGCGCCAAGGATGGGGCCGGCCAGCAACGTGATGAAATAGCTGTGAAACTCGACGCCATATAAGTAGTAGTCGTGCAACTTGGCACCCGGAGGATTATCGGACATTTCTGAGATGGCGAGCGTGCGATGTGCAGGCACAAACAGATTCTCGACTTTGATATCCTTCGATCCCGTTCCGCGCAGGCCCTCTGATTGCCAGGTATCTAAGATTTCAAAATCACCTTTTTTCAAAACGATCCAAAGGTCGTTGAACGACGCGGTTGAATTGGGAAGCTTTGCGCCAACCAGCATGGCGTCGGCGTGATCGACACCGCTGGCGAACTTGTAACGACCACTGACGTGATAGCCGCCGTCCGTGGGCGTCGCCAAACCGCCGCCCGCGAAGCCGGTCGAAATAATCGCGTCGGGGCAGTCTCCCCAAACATCCTCTTGGGCCTCTTCGGTGAAACGCCCGAACAGGAAGGTGTGTGTGAACACGACGGAGGACGCCCAGCCGGTTGAACCGCAGGCTTGGCCGAGCGTGCGCGACACATCGACGTGTGTGCCCCAGGGCATCTCGTAGCCGCCGTATTTCTTTGGAGTGAACAGCTTATGCAGGCCAGCCGCCCGCAAATCCGCAACGGTCTCGTCGGGCAACTGCCGCAAGTCCTCGGTCGCCTCGGCCCGCTGCCGCAGAACCGGCAACAACGCTCTGGCCGCGTCGACAACCTCGGCCCGGGTAGGCACTGATAATGATGTCCGCGCTGACATGAAATCCCCCTTCAGCGATCTAACCTCTCACCAGTGAGACTAAAAAGCCTGCTGACGCCGAGTCTTAAGCAATTTGAATTCAATCCACAGTTCGGTCATAGAAAAGGCATGCGAATTTGGGTCACCGAGTAGAGTATCGATCTTACCTCTGGGACATGGAGACGAATGGCATGACAAATCCCTCCGTGCGGAAAGGCTACGCTGACGGCCAATTTGGGCAAGTTCATTACCGCGTCGCAGGCATACAGACCGACCGCACACCTTTGCTGCTGCTGCACCCAAGCCCGTTGTCAGGTCTGGTGTGGGACAGGTTTATGCCCGCCATGGCCGAAGACCGCCTCGTGGTCGCTCCGGATACGCCAGGCTTTGGTGAAAGCGCGCCGCCTCAGTCTGAGCCGGAGATCGAAGACTACGCTGCTGCCATGGTGGCCTTTGCGGCTCAGATGAACCTCTCGAAAGTTGATGTCATGGGGTACCACACGGGTTCGCTGACGGCCGTGGAACTTGCGGCCCGGCATCCTGACTTGGTGGATAAGATTGTAATGATTTCAGCGACGGTGTTCACGGAACAGGAACGGGACGCCTTTCGCAAACAATACGCCACTCAAACCATCGATGAGAAAGGCGCTGAACTCTCAACCCGTTGGGAGTGGATCAAAAGCTTTTGGCGGGACGACCCCGATCCGGCGAAGCGCTGGGAGGTTTTCCTTGAAGGCCAGCGCCATCACACCGTGTCACACTGGGGGCACCGTGCCGCGTTCAACTACGACATGGAAGGCGCGTTGCGCACTGCAACCAAACCCATCTTGATCCTAAACCCGGAAGACGATCTGTGGGAGTACACGCCCCGGGCTGCACCATTGCTTCAAAACGGCCGTGTGCATGATTTGCCTGGATGGACCCACGGGTTTCTTGACGCGCATACCGCTGCAGTGGCCAAACTTGTTCGCACCTTCTTAGATAGCGAAGACTAAGGGAACGTCACCATGCGCCATCGCAGCTACAGCGGCAAAGTGCTTTACATGACGGACGGCCAAGGCGAGATGGGCCGCGAAATGTTTTACGTCACCATTCAGCCCGATGGCACGCGAACAATGCGCGCGACCTGTGAAATGGATGACGATCGGCTTCTGCGCGACTGTATCTTGACGGTCGATGCGGACTGGTACCCGGTCGACGCTTTTGTGCGCCTGAGTATCGAAGAGAAGCTGGCCGGCAGCACGTGGTTCAACTTCGGCACGCATACTGCAGAGTGCGAGGGCGTTACCGCTTCAGAGGGACGGTTCAACCAACGCTTCGAGTCCGACAAACGCATCCGCACGTTTGGCGCGCATCCCGTTCACGGCGATGCCTGGGGATTGGCGCGCTGGCGGCGCGATAAAGATAAATCTCCCGAGGAGCTGGGCATCGGGTTCTCCTCGTCCCACATGCCGAATGGGGGCTCTGGTCCAAAGCTGGAACCATCGGATCATTCGATGACCCGCCATGCCTATGTCGGCCCGGAGGAGGTCACGGTGCCCGCCGGCACGTTCCAGACCGAACACTTTCAGTTCTTGGTTCGTGACTATCCGCCGATCGATATCTGGGCCATCGGTAAGGACTGCGTGCCAGCGCGGCTGCGGTGGGACCTGCTCGAACAAACGTACGAGCTTGTCGAGCTGACAGGCGACGTCCAATAAACAACGGCACTAAGCGAGGTTCTTTCCTCCGCAGGCAGACAAGTTAGAATGGGCTCAACGAGTGCGCTGCTGCGGCACAAAGAATGGAGATGAATGCCATGCCGGTGATTGACGCGGACACTCACGTGATCGAATGCGAGCAGACGTGGGCCTATTTCGAGAAGGCGGACGCCGCCTTGATGCCCAAAGTCGTGACATCCTCAGAACCCGTGACACACAAGCGGGAGTCCCCCATGGCGGGACGCGAATTTTGGCTGGTCGATGGACGGATGTACATGAAAGGCGGGCAACAGTCAGACCGCTACCCGGCCGGCACGCGCGACCTTACCGATGCCGACGCCCGCATCGCCGAGATGGATAAGCTTGGTGTCGACACTCAGGTTCTTATTCCCAGCTTCTTTCTGGGATCGATCATCCACAGCGCCGATACGGAATTGGCGGTGGCCAAGAGTTACAACCGGTGGATGGCGGATGTATGTCACAGCCGCAGCAGCCGGCTGCGGTGGCTGGCCGTGCCGTCGCTTAAAAACATCGAGGCCAGTTGTGCAATGCTGAAAGAGGCGCGGGATAACGGCGCCTGTGGTGTCATGCTGCGGGGTTATGAGGGCAACACGACCATTGATGAACCCTACCTCGACCCGCTTTATAAAACGGCGGCGGACTTGGATTTAGCTATTGGTCTGCATATCGGCAATGGCAGCCCGAGTTTTGACGAGGTCAAAAACACGTCCGGAAAGAAGGGCAACATTGTTGCTTTCATCATGCCCATGGTGATCGCGTTCAACGCCGTGATGATGAGTGACATCCCGAAGCGCTACCCCAAGCTCCGGTTTGGATTTCTGGAAGGCGGATCAATGTGGCTGCCATTCGTTCTCAACAAAGCCAACCGGTTCGCGGACACCTACGGCCTGAAGAAAAACACCGAGTCCGCGCTTGCCGATGCGCGGCTCTATGTGACGTGTGAAGCCCATGAAGACTTGCCGGAAATCCTGAAGTGGGCCGGACCTGACAATCTGGTGGTGGGATCTGACTACGGACACGCGGACACGTCGACTGAACTGGAGGCCCACCGGCTGATTATGGAGCGCACTGATCTGCCAGCAGGCGCGGCTCAACGCATGGTGAGCGACAATGCGCAAGCCCTATATGGGCTCTAGCCGCAGCGCATCCCGTTAGCTTCTCCGTGACAGCATCCCGCGCAAACTTAGTTCGTCGTGCTGAAGCCGCGTGGCTGGATGGCGATCTCGCAACGTCAACGGCGTCTTTGCGCGCGGCAGCCGGCGTTCGACAGAGCCTGGTGACTGAAGCGGCGTTCGATCCATCCAACTTACCAGATGGTGTGTCGGCGGCCCCCCTGTCTTTTAACGGGCTGCCCGTTTCTTCCCATCTGGTGCGGTTTGACCGGGCTGCCGCCCTCTTTGATATCGGTGTACCACTGTTGCCGGACGGCACGTTCTTCTCTCAGGTGTTTGCTCATCTGAAATATCCCGAGCGGTATTCGCACCTGTTCACCGATGCGACGTCCAAAGCGCTTTCCTCTCTCGAGCAACATGAGACGCCGGTCCCGGACGGCTATATCGCGCCGATCCGCCCGCCTTACTACCATTGGCTGCTTGATACCCTGCCCCATCTGTTGGGCGCATCGCGGCTTGGTCAGGATACGGCGGTCAACCTGATCGGACCCGCGGATGCACCGCCGAACGCGTGGCAGAGGGACTTGCTGTCGCGCGCGGCCGGATTATTCGGCATAGACAACCTGAAATGGCTACCGGTCAGCGGCACGGTGGTTGCGGTTTCACCGGGCTATGCGCAAACGCGCATGCCCCTGGCCGAGCGCCTGCGCGTGCTGTCACACCTTATACCGGGCAATGCGGGGCAAGCCGAAACATGGCTTTACGCAAAACGGGGTCATGGCGAAGCGAGACAACTACGTAACGAAGACCAGGTGATCGAAGCGCTCGGCCCGCGCTTTAAAGTGATTGAGCCCGGGTCCCTTCCACTCGACGATCAGATGCGCGCCTTTGCCGAAGCGCGATGCGTGGTCGGCGTGCATGGGTCTAACCTCACCAATATCGCGTTTTGCAAACCGGGCACGCGCGTGATCGAAATCGCGGCGGGACTACCCCAGCCCCATTTCGAGCGAATATGCGAGGTGGCCGGGCTGCCGTTTCATCGCGTGGCCGCCCAACCTCAAAGCGCAGACGCAAAAGGTGAGCCAACGTGGACACAGGCGCATGGTGATTTGACGGTCGCACCGCAAGACGTGGTTGATGCCGTTGAAGCCGCCTTATCGCGCGGCTCATGAAGGCTCGCACGGACCGCTAAGGATCGTTTGCAATCATGCGCCAAAGTTGACCGAGATTGGCGCGCGCCTGGTCGCGGTGCGTGAGATAGGTGACATGCGCATCCGACGGCGCGTCGGGCGCCACCTCAACCGACCACAAGGCGTTCAACGTATTGGGGACAAACGCGTAGCGGATATCAATAATCCTGTTGGGGCGATCAGGGTCCCGCGCGATATAGCCGCGGCTAAAGAAGCGGAAGCGTTCAATATCACGGGCTTGCTGGCTCCCCGGATCGAGCCAGGGAAAGTCATCTTCACGCACCAGTTTGCGCGTCGCCACCCCTTCAAACACCCGGTGAGTCAGCGCGGCGCGCACCGCATCAACATAAAACGCCTCGTCGGTCTCATAGATTGTGCGCCACACCAGAATGTTGCCAAAACTGGGCTTCACCTCGACGCGAATGGGCGCATGACCCCGCTCCGCGGCAATGCCGCGGGCGACGTCGAGGGCGCGGTTATGCTGGAACGCTGCCGTACAAAGGTACACCACCATCCAAAGGAGTGCCGCCCGGGCATAACTCGCCTGGCGCTGTACCAAACACAATATGACGAGACCGATGGCAGGTAAGGTGAACAGCGGGTCGATAATGGAAATCAAACTCCATGACACCCGCACATCGCTGAGCGGCCAGAACAAGCTCGTGCCGTAGGACGTCATGGCATCGAGCAGGCCGTGGGTCGCATACCCGATGGTGCAGAAGAGAACTGTTTGCCAAAAAGCCCACTGCCAACGCCGCCCCACGGTGAGGTGAAGAAACGCGCCACAGACCAGACCCCCTATGGGCACGAAGGCCAAGGCGTGTGTGAAGTGACGGTGAAATTCCAGAAAGACCAGGGGATCTGTCGGCGAACGAATGAGGGCGTCGATATCAGGTGCGAGCCCCCCGATAAACCCGCAGGCAGTCGCCGCCGCTACTTGAGCGCGTTGTCGGCGCGTCGCTTGGGCCATGGCAGCGCCAACAATACCTTGAGTGATAAGGTCCATGGACTGAATGAAGCAGACGCCGTCGCCAAAACGCAACGCAAATCACTCAACGCCGGCTTTCATTTATGGAGATTGGTGGGCGCACGAGGGCTCGAACCTCGGACCCGCTGATTAAGAGTCAGCTGCTCTGCCAACTGAGCTATGCGCCCCACCTGAGCATCCGGGTCCGGGGCGGGCGTGGGTCAACGCGGGCACCCCGGCGGAGGGGCGGGTTATAGGCTGTGCGGGTCTGCGTGGCAAGGCTCTGCGGCAAAATTGCGCTGTCAGGCTGGGTTTCTGTCGTTCATCCGTTTGGGCCAAGAGACCGGCATCAGGGAACGCACGTTTCACCTTCACGAAACAATTCATAGCTCTTTGCCAATAGAGCATCGACGGAATCGTCAGTGTAAACGTCACCAGCGTCCATGCCTTGTGCTAGTAGTCCGAGACGCTCCAATTCGTATTCGAAGTGAATAACGTATGCATCTTGGGTTGGCCGACAATCGCTTTTGGTAGCCATGGCCGCGAGCACCGCGAGCCGCTCATTGTGTTCGACGATTACAGGGTTCAGCTCGGCGGCTGGCCTTCCACGCGCATTCGCCAAAATGGCTTCGATTTCTTGTGCCAGGCTATCTAGGTCTTGTTTGTCCACCCCAGAAGCTGAATCACAGGAGAAAAGCGCCCCAATTATGCACAGCGGAACAAAAAGTCGGGCAATGGCTCTCGAAACGGTCATGGGTGCTTGCAACCAAACTTTACCCGTCGTCATACCCGCCGCGCACGCCGATCTGGACATCGCGATGCACGTAAACACTCATGAGCAGGCCCATACAGAGCATGATCGTCAGCAGTGCGGTTCCCCCGTAGGAAATCAGAGGGAGCGGTACACCGACAACGGGTATCAGACCCATGACCATGGCGACGTTGATGAACACGTAGAGGAAAAACGTGGTTGTCACGCCAATCGCCACCAATCGCCCAAACTGATGGCGGCAGCGGACCGCGATGGCAAAGCCATAGATCAGCACGATGGCATAAAGCGCGATCAGGGTGAGGCCGCCGACCATGCCGAGCTCTTCCGCCAGCATGGTGAAGATAAAGTCGGTTTGTTGCTCCGGCAGGAAGTTGAGGTGACTTTGCGTTCCTTGCAAGAAGCCCTTGCCAAACAGGCCGCCTGACCCGAGTGCGATCTTAGACTGGAGAATGTGATACCCAGCCCCAAGCGGGTCACGCTCCGGATTAAGAAACGTCAGCACGCGATTCTGTTGGTATTCCTCGAGCAGCGGCCAAACGATAGGGATCGCCGCCAAGCCGGAGATCGCAACCGCAGCAAACTTCCACAAACGCACGCCCGCCATGAAAAACAAAACACCGGCGCCCATCACCACCATCATCGACGTGCCCAAGTCAGGTTGGCGCAGAATCAGCACCACCGGCAGGAAAACCATCAGCAACGGCAGAATCAAGAAAATCGGCCGGCCGGAGTCCTCCAGACTGACGCTATGGAAGTAGCGGGCCAAGGCCAGCACCAACGCCACTTTCATAAGCTCCGACGGCTGCAGATTGATCGGCCCAAGATCGATCCAACGCTGCGCACCGCCACCGACAACACCCCGCACCTCAACAAAGATCAGCAGAGCAAACACCAGCGCGTACAACAGATAGGCGTAGCGCATCACCAAGCGGATATCGATTAGGGAGATGGTCAGCATCAACACCAGCCCAAGGCCAAACCGGGCAATCTGCCGCGACGTCCATGGATCGAGACTGGCATTGGCCGCCGAATACAGCATGAAAAAGCCGATGGTGGCGATCACGCACAGCCACAGCATGAGCGACCAGCTCATTTGCCACAGCTTTTCCTTGATGGTCATATCGCCGCGGCGCAGGCGCGCAGCGAGGAAACCGGTGTCCGTCATGTCGGCGCCCCCGGGACAGCGATCGCGATCTGATCTTCATCCAGGCGCGGCTTACGAGAAGGATCCAGCCGCAGCACCTCAGTCATGATATCGCGGGCGATTGGCGCCGCAACGGTGGACCCACCGCCGCCATGCTCCACCACCACCGACAAGGCGTAGCGGGGGTTGTCTTCCGGCGCATAGGCGACGAACAGCGCGTGCGTGCGCTCGTTCCAGGGGATTTCGTCACTTTCGGGCAACCCGGCCTCGCGCTCGGCCATGGTGATCCGCCTGACTTGCGTCGTGCCGGTCTTGCCGCTCATTTGCACCCCATCAAGAGGCAACTTGGAGGCACGGGCCGTACCACGGGGTCCGTTCAAAACTTCAAACATGCCGCGCCGCGCGACGGCAACATGGGCCGGATCAAGATTAAGGGGCTCGAAGGCCTGCGGCGGCCGCTGCACCACGGCTCCATCCAACATGATCTGGCGGGTGAGCACCGGCTCAACCTTCAATCCGGTCGCAAGACGCGCCGACATGACGGCAAGCTGCAGGGGTGTGGTCAGCACATAGCCCTGGCCGATACCCACCACGAAGGTTTCACCCTGCTGCCACGCCTCATCCAAGGTGGCCCGTTTCCACGCTTCCGTTGGAATCAGGCCCTCCCGCTCGCCGGTCAGCCCGATGTTGAGCTTCGCACCGAGACCCAGACGGTTGGCCATATCAGCGATACGATCAACGCCAATGCGCCGCGCAATCTCATAAAAGTAGACATCACACGACTGGGCAATGGCCTGCACCATGTCCATCGCCCCGTGGCCGCGGTCTTCCCAGCAGTGAAAACGCCGTGAACCAAGATCGGTGTGGCCGTTACAAAATACGGTTTGCTCGGGAGAAATAACGCCCTGCTCCAGTGCTGCGAGGGCCACAACCATCTTGAAGGTGGAGCCCGGCGAATATTGCCCTTGGATGGCCTTGTTGGTCATCGGCGCGCGGGGATCACCGGACAGGGCGTTCCACTCACGCTGGGTTAAGCCACGATTAAACGCGTTGGGATCGAAACTGGGAGTCGATGCCATCACCAGCACTTCACCAGTGTGCACATCCAGCACCACGCACGACGCACTTTCCGCGCCCAGCCGGTCGGCGGAAAACCGTTGCAAGCGCTCATCAAGGGACATCATCAAGTCCGTTCCGGACTCACCTTCCTTGCGCTCGAGCTCGCGAATCACCCGGCCGAGCGCGTTGACCTCGACTTGGCTGGTGCCGCCGCTGCCGCGCAGGGCGAGATCAAATTGCCGTTCCATACCGGCCTTGCCGATACGGAAGCCGGGCAGCTGCAAGAGCGGATCGCCGGTAAGGTCGTCTTCATCGACGCTCGACACATAGCCGAGCACGTGAGCCGCCGTTTCCGTCTGCGGATAAAAACGGGTGAGGCCTTCGTCGACGACAACACCGGGCAAGTCGGGAGCATTCACCTGGATACGCGCCATTTCTTCCCAGTTGAGGTTTTCCCGCACCGTCACCGGAACGAAACTGCGGCGGCGGCGCACTTCCTTCTGCACCCGCTCGCGATCGTATTCGGACAGTTCGATCACTTCCGCCAACGCATCCAAAGTGGCGGAAACATTCTGCGCCTGTTCGGAAATCAACAACACACGAAAGTTTTGCCGGTTGACGGCTAGGGGCTCACCGAACCGGTCGAGAATGCGGCCCCGGGGCGGCGGCAACAGGCGCAAGTTGATGCGGTTTTCCTCCGCCAGCATGCGGTAACGGTCGGCTTCAATGACCTGAAGATAATACATGCGCCCGACCAGTGCGGAGATCATCAACGCCTGGCCACCACCGAGCACAGCGGCGCGGCGATTGAACACGCGGGTGCGGTCACTGTCGCGGTTGATAATCATGGCTCAGCCAGTAGCCCGGTTTGTGCTTTGGAGAACAGCCATGCGATCATCGGGTACACCGCGACGGTGATGAGATAGGCTGCGATCAAATCGCCGAACGGGGTAAAGCCGGATTCCTCGATGAGTCCAATACACACCCATTTCAGCAGGGCCGCACCAAGCGCAACCAAAACGAAGGCGAACCACGTAATGGCGAACGGCTTGGCGTGAAAAAACTTTTGCTGATTGAAGACCACCCACTGCGTCAGCAAAATTGTGAGGGCGCCCACACCCAGCGGAGCACCGGTCAGCAGGTCTTCCAGAATGCCGATGAAAAACCCAAGCCCGTAGCCAAGCAAATCCGGCCGGTAAATTGACCAGAAATACACGGCAATCAACGCATACATGGGCGTGATCTGAGCCAGACCCGGCACGTGGGTGGGCGTCAGGCCGAATAGCACGACGATCACCGTCAAACCGAGCGGCAAAATAGTCCGGGCGCGGGCGTCGATCTTTTCAAAGACGGATTGCTGCCGCATTGCCTCAGTCGGCCTTGTTAAGCTCGGCAAGAATGCCGCTCAAACCGAAGTCGAGAATTTCGACATACTGCAAGCGGTCGCGGCTAAAGAAGGGATCGACCATGGCGTTCCCCTCCTCAGAGCCGACAACGCGGCCAACAGGCAAGCCGGGCGGGAAGGCGCCCGCGTCACCGGAGGTCACAACTCGGTCGCCCGGTGCAACGGCAGTGGCAACGCCAAGATATATGAGGCGCGGCCGCCCTGAGTTATCACCCGCCAGAATGGCCCGGTCACCGGCCTCGCCGACGCGCACCGGAATGCGGGAGTTGATATCCGTGATCAGCAGCACCCGGGCAGACCGGTAACCGGCTTGGGTGACCCGGCCAACCAGGCCCTCCGCCGTCATGACAGCCTGGCCTTTGGCAACGCCGTCGCGGCCTCCAGCTGTCACCAGCAGGGACTGTGCAAACGCGCCGCCGGAATCGGCGATAACGCGTGCAGTAACAGAAAGCGCGTTGGGTTCCGGTACGGTGGCCAGCAAACCACGCAATTGCCGGTTTTCATTTTCAAGTTTCTGGGCAACCGCTTGCCATTGCAGCAACCGTTCGTTGGCTTCACGCAGGTCTGCGTTTTGCTGACGGATCGCAGCCAACTCTTCCAGATTGGCAATAAATTCTGAGATGGCAGTGGCCGGCGCGGCCATCACTTGGAGGATGGGCGTGACCGCATCGGAGACCGCCGTGCGCGCCCGCTCCACCAACACCGTATCGGCCTTGCCGATCAGCATCAGCGCGAAGGTCAATCCGATCAGACTTAGGAAAGCAAAACGCTGCGCTAAGTATTTCAGCGTTCCTAAGCGGGATATTTGTCCCGTCGGTTGCTTCACCGTCGTCCCTCCATCGCGGTCAGGCTGCTACGCGTGCCGCTGTGACGATGCCCCCTCGAACCGGCTTAGTACATCGAGGTAAGGACACCGCGCATTTTCTTCATTTGCTCAAGCGCCATGCCCGTTCCCATGGCAACGCAGTTGAGCGGTTCATCGGCGATCGAGACCGGCAGACCGGTCGCGTGCCGCAACACAAAATCCAGATTGGTCAACATGGCGCCGCCGCCGGTCAGGACGATGCCCTTGTCGACGATGTCGGCGGCCAGTTCCGGCGCGGTATGCTCCAACGCCACCTTGACGGCATCGATGATGGCGGTCACCGGCTCGGCCAGCGCTTCGGCAATCTGCCGCTGACTGATGACGATTTCCTTAGGCACGCCGTTCATCAGATCACGGCCCTTGATTTCGATGGTCTCGCCGTCGCCGGTCTCGGGCGGGCAGGCGCATCCGATCTCTTTCTTGATGCGTTCGGCCGAGCTTTCCCCCACCAGCAGATTATGGTGGCGGCGGATGTAGTTGATGATCGCTTCGTCCATCATATCGCCGCCGACACGGACGGAGCGGGCATAGACAATGCCGCCAAGCGACAGCACCGCGACCTCGGTGGTGCCACCGCCGATATCGACAACCATGGACCCGGTCGGCTCGGTCACCGGCAATCCGGCCCCGATGGCCGCAGCCATGGGCTCTTCGATGAGGAAGACTTTGCGTGCGCCGGCCGCCTCGGCAGATTCCTGAATGGCGCGGCGCTCGACCGCTGTGGACCCGGACGGCACACAAATCACCACCATCGGGCTGGCCCAGCCCTTGCGGTTGTGCACCTTGCGGATGAAGTGCTTGATCATCTCCTCGGCGACTTCGAAGTCGGCAATGACACCGTCACGTAAGGGACGGATGGCCTGGATGGTGCCCGGGGTACGGCCCAGCATCTGCTTGGCCTCATTCCCGACCGCGCGGACGATTTTGCGGCCCTTCTCTTCCTGCAGCGCCACCACGGACGGCTCATTGAGCACAATGCCCCGGCCTTTGACGTAGACCAGCGTGTTGGCTGTTCCGAGGTCGATGGCCATGTCGGCGGAAAGCCACCCGGTCAAACTGGCAAACATAAACTTTGTCTCTCTATCCCACTGCGCCGGAACCTGCCGCCCCAACGTATCTTGTTAAACGTCTGAAACGCCCGGATGGCTGCGGGTTTCGCGGCCATCCGGACGTTCCGTGTATCTCCCTAAATCAAACCGGCGTCAACGCACGGCATGAGGTTGAGCTGGCCCTCATACCGCCACCGCTGCCGGCGCTGTCTTTTCGCGCTTCACCAGGAGTTTGTTCAGCGCGTTAATGTAGGCCCGGGCGGATGCCACCAGAGTGTCCGTATCGGCCCCCTGCCCCATCACCGTCTTTCCATGTTCTTCCAACCGCACCGTGACCTCGGCTTGGGCGTCTGTGCCCTGGGTTACCGCGTGCACTTGGTACAGCTGTAAGTGCTGGGTATCAAAGGTCAGAGCCTTGATGGCATTGAACGTGGCATCCACAGGCCCGTCGCCTTCCGCCTTGGTGGAGACCACCTCGCCGTCGAACTCCAGCTCCAGTTCCGCGGTCTGGTGTTCGATCTTGGATCCACAGACCACCTGCAACGAGACGAATTTGATGCGGTCGTTGTCGCGGACTTCTTCGTCCACTAAGGCGACAATGTCCTCGTCGTAGACTTCTTTCTTTTTGTCGGCCAAGTCCTTGAAGCGTTTGAACGCTTCATTCATGGCGTTGTCGCCCAGGCTGTAGCCCAGCTCCTTGAGTTTCTCCCGGAACGCATGACGGCCCGAGTGCTTACCCATGACCAAGTTGGACTTCACCAACCCGACGGACTCCGGCGTCATGATCTCATAGGTTTCGGCGTGTTTGAGAACTCCGTCCTGGTGAATGCCGGACTCATGCGCGAAGGCATTGGCCCCGACGATGGCCTTGTTGGGTTGCACCGGGAATCCAGTGACCGTCGAGACCATGTGCGACGCCTTGGTGATCAAGGTGGTGTCGACACCGGTTTCGAAAGGCATGTGATCCTTGCGGGTGCGCAAGGCCATGACGACCTCTTCCATCGCCGCATTGCCGGCCCGCTCACCCAGACCATTGATGGTGCACTCGACCTGACGCGCCCCGGCCTGAACGGCGGCCAAGGAATTGGCCACAGCCAAACCCAGATCGTTGTGGCAATGCACCGAGATGATCGCCTTGTCGATGTTCGGCACCCGGTTGAACAGCATGCTGATCAAAGCGTGGTATTCGTCTGGCACCGTGTAGCCGACCGTATCCGGAATATTGATGGTGGTGGCCCCGGCATCGATGGCCGCTTCCACACACCGGCACAGGAAATCGTGCTCGGTGCGTGAGCCATCCTCGGCCGACCACTCCACATCGTCGGTGAAGTTGCGGGCGAACGACACGCTGTCGATCACTGCTTGGTAGACCTTCTCCGGCTTCATCTGCAACTTGTACTTCATGTGCAGCGGCGAGGTGGAGATGAAGGTGTGGATGCGTCCGCGTTTGGCCGGTGCGATGGCATCGGCGGCACGCTGAATGTCACCTTTGGCGGCACGGGCCAAACTGGCGACCGTCGACTCGGTCACCTCCTCGGCGACGGCTTTGACCGCCTCGAAATCGCCCTGCGAGGCGATGGCGAAACCGGCTTCGATGACGTCGACCCGCATGCGCTCCAGCAATTTGGCGATGCGGACCTTCTCTTCACGGTTCATGGATGCGCCGGGCGATTGCTCGCCGTCGCGCAAAGTGGTGTCAAAAATGATGACTCGATTGGTGTTCATGTGTCTGTCTCACGACTGGGGTTTAGGTACTTAGGCTCGTTCGAGCGACAACTTAGCTGCGCTTGATCCCCTGAACGTCCGTCGCTCGCAGGCACGGAATGACGCTCAGGGGGTGTTAAGTCGCAGCCCCCGGTCGATGAGAAGCAGGCTGGCCAGACCGGTCAAACGCGCACGCGCCACCGCTTCCGCGGCCAAAACCGCAGAAATGCTGGCTGTTTGCGTGGCTGTGACCTGGTTGATCACCTGCTTTTCCTTACTCAGACGCCGCCTCGGACCCACCCGAGACCGCTGTACGGTCCTTAAAAAGTACGTTCCACCCCGGAAGTCAACAATTTAGCACGGAAAATGGTTAAATTGCGGTGAAGCGCACAAAAAAGGGGGCCGAAAGCCCCCTTTTTTTCAGCCGCTTACGGGCGTTAGTTACGAGACTTGTCGACCAGCTTCTTGTCGCCGCCGATC